>OY757931.1:5011425-5128925 GCA_963585895.1 Sepioteuthis lessoniana | reverse complement strand
TTCCATAACTTTCTTAGTTCTGTGACAATTTTCAAGTATTTGTCTCTCTTTTTGCTTTCTATGATTTTCACTCACACTTTACAGCAAATTCTAGTCTTCTGCCTGGGATTATGTAATCCATTTCTATCTCAAAATCCCGGAGAATTTTAACGTCTAATTCTCTAGAACGAATTCTGGTTAGCAACGTTATCATGATGGTTTTTCACTGGAGTTCGAGTGACAGCCAGTCTCCAGAACTTTTCTTAGTATTCTGGTTTCCTACATTTTTCATAGCTTCTTCAACTCTCTAGAAAGGTACAGATATTTATCATTCTTTTCATCTTTGTTTTATTTTATTCTGTGGTCTGCCAGGAGAGCAAAGTCCACAATTCGACAGGTTCTCTTATTTTTTACTATCATTTGGTCTGATCGTCTTTTTCTTTTTTACTATCACTAGGTTTGATCATCTTTTTTTATTGACTATCACTAGGTTTGGATCGTCCTTTTTTTATCGACTATGACTAGATCTGATTGCCTTTTTTTGCTGACTATCACTAGGTGTGATCGTCTTTTTTTTTTTACTATCACAAAGTTTGATCATCTTTATTTTACTGACTCTCTTTGGGTTTGATCGTGTTTTTTTTTCTTACCATCACTTGGTTTGATCGTCTTTTTTTACTGACTATCACTTGGTTTGATCGTCTTTTTTTACTGACTATCACTTGGTTTGATCGTCTTTTTTTACTGACTATCACTTGGTTTGATCGTCTTTTTTTGCTATCACTTGGTTTGATCGTCTTTTTTTACTGACTATCACTTGGTTTGATCGTCTTTTTTTACTATCACTAGGTCAAATTGCCATTTTTTTGCTGACTTTCTTTTGCTATCACTTGGTTTGATCATCTTTGTTTTACTGACTGTTACTAGGTCTGATTGCCTTTTTTACTGACTATCACTAGGTTTGATCGTCTTTATTTTACTGACTGTTACTAGGTCTGATTGCCTTTTTTACTGACTATCACTAGGTTTGATCGTCTTTATTTTACTGACTGTTACTAGGTCTGATTGCCTTTTTTACTGACTATCACTAGGTTTGATCGTCTTTATTTTACTGACTGTTACTAGTTCTGATTGCCTTTTTTACTGACTATCACTAGGTTTGATCGTCTTTATTTTACTGACTTTCACTAAGTTTGATCGTCTGTATTTTACTGACTATAACGATGTCTGATTACCTTTTTTTAATAACTATCACTTAGTTTGATCGTCTATATTTTACTGACTATCACTAGGTCTAATTGCCTTTTTTTTACTATCTCTTGGTTTGATCGTCTTTATTTTACTGACTATCACTAGGTCTGATAGCTATGCGGGGATACGGGATGTAGCCCTGAAGACCTGCCAGAAGCGATGAATGATAGGGAAAAGTGTCGAGAGAGGGTCAGAGATATCTGTGCTAGGGGCACGACATGATGATGATGATGATATATTTTGGAGGTGCCCGTGGTGTAATGGTTATCGTCGCAGGATATGGACACGGCGACACGAGTTCAAATCCTGGACCTGACTGATTGCATTTCACATAGCACTAATACCCTTTGGGAAAGGTATGAATCCAATTATTCTCCCTCCAGCTATGGGTAAATAGTAGGACAGACTAGGTGAGGCAACTAGTCTAGGAAAAGTAAAACTCAGAATTCAAACCTCTTAAACTCCGCTTAAAAATTGACCTTGTGTCATATCCTGTCAGAGAGGGGGGGTAAATAGGATCACTAGGTCTGATTGCCTTTGTTTAATGACTATTACTAGGTTTGATTGCCCTTTTTTTTTACTGACTATCACTAGGTTTGATCGTCTTGTTTTTTACTATCACTAGGTTTAATCGTCTTGTTTTTTACTATAACTAAGTTTGATCATCTTTTTTTTTTTTACTATCATTAGGTTTGATCGTCTTTTTTTTTTTTTTTTTACTATAACTCGGTTTGATCATCTTTTTTTTTTACTGAATATCACTAGGTTTGATCGTCACTTTTTTACTGAGTATCACTAGGTCTGATTGCTTTTTTTTTTACTATCGCTAGGTTTGATCGTCTTTTTTTTTTTTTTTTTTTTTGCAATCACTTGGTTTGATCATCTTTGTTTTACTGACTATCACTAGGTCGTGTCGTCTTTATTTACTGACTATCACTAGGTCGTGTCGAGGGTAACCCGAAGGCTCCCTTTTTTTACAGACTATCAATAGCTCTGATCGTCTTTATTTACTTATTATCTCTAAGTTTGATTGTCCGGTTAAGATAAGCTAATCCGTAGTTTTTTTGTTTTTTTTTTTTTGAATCCTTGAGAAGTTTGTGCATCACATTCTCTAGAATAGATTCCGGGTTGTGCAAAATACCACTTATTCGTACGATCAAATGTAAACATCTTGCTCAATTCCCAGTGGATCACTTTCCCCACCCAATCGTGTCAAGTCTTTTATTCTTTTAGCGCTAATTTGCTGCATTCGCTTATTATGTGATTTATTGTTCTGTCTCAATCACAACATCCTCTACACTTGCTATTTTGTTACGTCTTGTCTATTTTTGCTTTAACGTAGTTTGTCATTAAGTTTTGTTTTGTGCGGCTATTTGAAGAGATTCAGATTGTCTCTGAAGGTTTCCGTTTCTTAGTCATGTCAAAGTGTTCTCGTCTGAGATGCCGCTTTTTTGCCGCTTGAAATATCCATACAGTTGTTGTTCTTCTCATTTTTGTTTTCTGCTTATTGTTGTTCAGTTGGTCATTGTGTTATCTGTGTTGTTTTTGGTCGCTGTAATTATTCTTCCTTTGATCTTTTATTACTTAGTCTTTGAGTATAATAATGATTAGAATTATTATTATCATTATTATTATTATGACACAAGATGCAGCAGAATATCAGTCACATTTTAAACTGTCATCTCTATGGGGCAAAAGAACTGGTAATGGTAGCTCTGTTTTCCTAATTTTTTTGATACGATCAATTACACTCATGTCTCGGACCAGTGCACACGGTGTATTTGCTGTTGAAACTTTTTTAAAGACTGGTGAATCTGTAATTCCTACACAGAGCGTTTTTCGTGCTCATTTCAGGTTATATCAGAATTATGCTGTTCCAGATGAAAAATCGTCACTGTTATGCCTTGAAAGTCTCTTAGGAACAGAATCATTCTGACATAACATGAATAAGCGCGAAAAGCTGTCTGTATAGCAGTTATAATCTTAAAAACCATTCCAACTATAAAAGCAAAGGGTCCACCAGTTCAAGACATGATCGTAATTGATTGTATCTAAAAAAATGTAAGACATTAGGAAGATAGAACTACCACTACCACTTGCCTAAGTTCTGTTGCATCACGCAGGAGATAGTTTAAAATGTGACAGATATTCCACAGCACCTTGTATACAGAGGATCGTAACTAATCGTATTAATAGATGCCTAGATAGAGCCACCATTACCATTTGCAAGTGTATTTTTAGAAAGCGCTGGATCACCAGTGCAGTCTGCATCAATATTAGTTTCTGTGGGATATCTTCTGCTTCTAGCCATTTTTTTGCGACGCAATTTTCTTTGTGAGTTGTTATTTCGCTGTAACAAATGGAATTTCTAAAGTTTGGTGTAAATGCTTAATTTTCAACGAAAACCTTTAAATTGATATTATTTAGAAAAAAGAATTTTTGACATATTCTTCCTCATCTGATCATGTCTGTCGCTTAAGTATTGACTTCTTACACAGCGTATACAAGTAAGGTGCGCTTAGTTATCGTCGAAGGAAACAAAATTTGTGATCCGAATTCAAACCCTAAATGGTGATGTTTGTATTTCCCTTGGCGCTATGAGTAAATAGTAGGTCAGACTGTTTCTTCGGA
This sequence comes from Sepioteuthis lessoniana, assembly GCA_963585895.1. Taxonomy (NCBI): domain Eukaryota; kingdom Metazoa; phylum Mollusca; class Cephalopoda; order Myopsida; family Loliginidae; genus Sepioteuthis; species Sepioteuthis lessoniana. Next base: position 5,125,064 of record OY757931.1, on the reverse strand, counting down.
TTTGGTATGGCAGTCAGTCAAGGAGAAGGAAAAGTCGAAATTCAAACAAACGGTACTCCTCTTAAAATCGACCTAGTGTCACATCCTACTCAGAGCGAAGGGGTTGGGTAAATATATATACTGATACTTCAGCTAGGTTAAAATACATGAAAAATGATATCATTAGATGAAATATCGATTATATAAAATCTGAAAAGTATTTCGAGATCGAACTCTGGTCCATTATTGGGATTGGATGTATTTACCATACGAGCCATAGCACTTACTGGAAGGCACTGCTAATATGTGTTATGGTAAAACTGCCTTCTTTTTAATAATTGGGGAACAGGTGAAGATCTGAACGCTAATTAACTTGACATTGATAACGTTCATCTTTATTCGAAGCTAAGAACATGATCGCAGCTGCCAGGCCATTCTCAAAAGCACAGACCTTATTAACCGAAGCTGACTGTTAACCATGTTCTTCAAGACAAGATATCGCTACTTGAAATCGTTCATTCCCGTTATTAAATCGTCTGGATCGTTTGCTTGCTAAGATGAGTCTCACAGCTTCGACCTCTGCATACTTAAATCCATCCCTGACAACAAACCCACGAAATTGTGTGTCTGTCGCTGATTCGACTAATTCTGGGGCCTCTTCAAATGACCAACTGGTTGGTTAGCCATAGCTCTGTCCAACCTGAAGCTCGACTTTCTATAAGGAAACGGTTATTGTTCGCTGGACTCGATCACTGAAGATGTGATAAGATGTAGCAGATGGCGGTGGGGGGGGGACCCGTTGAGTAACAGAAATAAGACAATCATCATCAATGAAATCGGAACCTGAACATATGAGGTTCTTGACATTCTGATAGAAATCGATTTCTTTACCAGTAAATTTATCTCGTTTTTGAGAGTCGAGGGAGAAGATGACATTATACAACAAAGCCCAGAACGTACACGAATTTAAATATGATCTCCCTAAGACGATACTCTAATTATATCTAAAATATAATGTGATTTTAAATACGTTTTTATCAATCACGCAATGCAATGAAAAAATCAGTTATTATGATTGCATGAGATATTAATCGACGTCAAATAAAAAAAAAATTTGGTAACGTTAGGCACAATTTGGCTGTTCCGGATACTTCTTCGGGGATCATGAAAATGACGAGCCACACAAATCTATGAGGTGCCGTTTTCGCCTGATACTCTTCGAATGTGACTGTGCCTTGAACGACGGCCATGAAATCCATGGTTTTAAACCGAACTGTCCTATTCTAATCATCAGGGTTTTTGCAATCAATTGTGCCTTTACTTTTGCATAACGAATGTTTTGGGCTGCTTCCGCTGCGTTATGGCCCAGTTTGAATTCGTAATACGTAAGTTCTCAAAATAGACTACGTTGCATGTTCATTTGCGTCACTTTCAAATCAAACACAAACTGGAGCCATGAATGGTGGTGCCCGTGGTGTAATGGTTATCGTCGTAAGAAGTGGACACGGTTAAACGAGTTCAAATCCTGGACAAGACTGATTACATTTCACATAGCACTAATACCCTTGGGAAAGGTATGAATCCAATTATTCTCCCTCCAGCTATGGATAAATAGTAGGGCAGACTAGGTTCTTCAGCCTTGGTGAGGCAACTAGTCTAGGAGAAGGAAAACTCTGAATTCAAACCTGTTAAACTCCGCTTAAAAATTGACCTTGTGTCATATCCTGCCCGAGCGGAGGGGTTGGTAAATATGACAAACTGGAGCCATGCAAAACGTGTCAGCGCACCGAACACCACTTTACTAACAATCACAGTGGGTATCTTTCATGGTTTCAACTGCTTTTCTCGCATGATATACGCACAGCAAATTAGCATGTACCTAAATCTTCCGAAACTTTTCACCCGCCCAAGCATATATATATATATATATAGGGGGGTGACAGACAGGCAGAAAGACGGACGGAAAGCAAAAATGTAAAATCCTAAATATGTATTTGAATTCGCTCATTTTTAGACGTAGAGAAGACGCTCATAGTGTAACGGTTATCGTTATATAAAGTGAACCCTGCAACCCGAGTTCAAATCCTGAACGGTTCTGATAACATTTCACGTAGCAATAATTACTTTTTAGAAAAGCATGTATCCATATCTTCCTCCAACTATGGTTCAATTGTAGGGTAAACAGGGTTATTTAATCTTAATATGGCAACCAATTCAGAAAATTAAAACCATTTGTAGATCTGAAGAAGGGTTGGCTATTTGAGCTCAAGACAGGTTACATGAGTATCATCTCCAAGACCAACCCGAGTTAAAGGGCCATTAATCGACCGAAATAAGGAGCGCATCAACAATACAATTAATATCATGCATATGCTCCCGGGGACATTAACATAGGCCTGCACACTGTCATGCATGCAATATTGTGCAATAGTACGAACTCTACAATGTCATTATAGTCAAAGACTTGAATTTTTTTATCACCATTCAACCACCTCCTTCCAAAATATATATACAGTATCCAGGTCAAAATCAGCATCATCCTTCAAGGTGTTGTAATTTATTTCGTATAATGCAGTGCCCTTCATAAAATCGGCAAATTTCGGGCCAAAGTATTAACTCTTTTAGGCACTATCTGAAATTCACATGTTAGATTCTTATGATCTACTCAACAAAATGAAAAATATTAATATGAAAAATAAATCTTTAACCAGTGTGAGCATAAAATCATTATAGAATAATATTCTTGTATTAAACGTTTAGTAAATCATCTTGAGAAAACTAACATTAACAGCCAATAAAATGATCCAAATTTGAAGAGCCAATCTGTCAATGGTGGACATGAATTTTTAAAACCAGAATCCATTAAATTTATCATAGCTTAACATTTTTCATTTCGGTACTTTTGAAGTGTTACCTTGAGCAATTCCAAGTGACTATCAACCCCAGGTCCATTCCCGAACCCTTGTACTTGTTTTTTTATGTTATTTATCCAATCGCCCAATTACTATCATTATTTTACTCTTTTGAGTGTTTTTTTTTTTTTTACACCAGCGTTCGCTGATGGTTTCTTACTGGAGTTTAGGTAACAGCAAGTCTCCTCAAGTGCCCAGGACTCTTCTCAGTATTCTGGCCGATCTTAATAATGCTGCAGTCTGGATGGTCTCTAATTGTCCTCTGATCTCTACATCTCCCAGTCTCTTAACCAACCCTTCATGTTCTATATTTTTTTAGTTCTCGAGCAAGATCTAGATATTCATGAATAAAGAGCTTTTTAGTTCTCTAGCAAGATCTAAGTACCTCTCTCTCTCTCTCTCTCTCTCTCTCTCTCTCTCTCTCTCTCTCTCTCTCTCTCTCTCTTCGGACGGCAAAGTCCACTATTCAGCAGGTTCTCTTCCTTTTTTTTTTTGTTGTTGACTATCTTTAGGTCGGCTCATATTATTATTATTATAGTTTTTCACATCAGCGTAAGCTGATGGTCTTTCACTGGAGATTGAGTGACAGCAAGTCTCCTCAAGTCTCCGGGACTCTTCTCGGTATTCTGAACGTTCTCAATAATGCTGTTGTCGACAATTTTGCATATTTTCTTTTTTTTTTTTTTTTTTTGTTGATTATTATAAGGTCTGGTCTTCGGGCCGTGAATAAGGTGATCCAACGACGACTATGACTATTATTATTATTATAATTATTTAGAGTTTTTCACATCAGTGTTAACTGATGGTTTTTCACTGGAGTTTGAGTGACAGCAAGTCTCTTCATGTCTCCAGGACTCGTCTCAGGATTCTAGCCGTTCTTAGCAATGCTGTCGTTTGGATAGTCTTTACCTATCCGCCAATTTCCAAGTCTTCCAGGTCTTTTAATAATCCTTTAGTTATTGTGCCTAACGCACCAACCACAATTGGCACAATCGTTACTTTCATGTTCCACAGCTTTTTCAATTCTCTAGCAAGGTCGAGGTAATCATCATCACCATCATTTTAGCTGTTTCATTCGAACGATTCTGGTACAAGAATGACAAGTTAAAGGACGTAAAGCCAACACAACTGTCGAATATGTCACATTATTTAAAGGGCTTCAAATTGCACTTATACTTCCGAGAAGACACTTATTACGTCTAAATAATAAATTCACGACTGTTACCAGTAAGTTATGAAATTGTTGTGTCAACTACAATTTTAAAGGTTTGAAATACAATTTTATATTTCAATCACAGAATCTTTATTGACATATATTCATTTAAACCTTTAAACCACAATATTCACAATGAATATGAGTATTAATAATATCACACCTTATCTGAATTTAGTCGAATTCCTTGCTTCTGGTGTTATCTAGCACAATAGAACCTCTCAAGTGCGAGAAAGAAGAGAGGCACTGCCAAGTAGCTTCAATCGACCACTCTTTAGATTGGCATTTTTATCATTAATAAATATTTCCAACTCCAGTCGAGGGTGGATAGTAAGTTAGATTGATTAATTGATTTATTGAATGAATGAGTGTGATTTTAGAGACATGTCAACCTGTACAGGGTTATTTTATACCTTGATTTTACAGAATTGTATTCATTGTTTTTGTTTTGTTTTTGGTCATATGGAATATGAATAATTTTTAAAACATCAATTCGACCCAAAAATGAAGCCGTAACAGTTTCACTCTGGGTCAGAGTGAAACTGGGAGTCATGGGAATAAAGTGTGAATCCACATTATCCAGAACTAGAGCCTCACTGTTAGATGCAGTTTAAAGTCGTACCCAGAACAGACATTTTTATGGAAGGATCTTATCCCTCAGAAGGATATAGGGGTCAGCGTAGTCTAAGCCACGTCAACGTGTAAAGACAGTCCAACTAAGCGATTCTATGATTTAAAAAAAAAACTATAAAGAAGATGGGCATAGAGCTGGCGACTATAACTCGTAAAAAGAACTAACTCCTACTAAATTCACATATATAGCCCTATACTCCCTATGAAGTCTGCCGAAAGCAATAAATAGAATAACCAACGAATGATATTCAGTAGGAATAACTGTGTAATAATAACTGTAGAATGCAATAAATTGAATATCAATAAATTATATTCAGAAAGAATAATTCAATAATCGTTTTGTATGGTGTTATAACGTATATTTCGTTAAACAAGAAAAAGTAGATGTAGTTTTCTTGGTGGCTATAAATCAAACACAGAACAGAAGTCAGGTTGTATTCGATAAACGGTGTCCGTCAAAATCTGGTCCGACCGATCGTAATTTATTAACTATATATATATATATATATACACACATATATACACACATTGAAATAACCCATTTTGATACAACGGGACATACAGGTTTACGTCTACAATACTTTCCCCTGAGCTAAATTTCCCTCGGAAATGAGCTATCTTTTCCTTTTAGGATCCGAACTAAAAGGTTCCACTCTTTTCCTTTTCCTGGTTCGCTTTTCAATTATCAGAACTGATGGAGCGGGTATATCGAACACGTCATAAAGTACCTCCATTGGAACTTCATGTTCTTCAATGACACTCTCATTGTACCTGGGTCTCAAATGATTTATATGTCTTTGGTGTTCATATTTCTTACCCTTTAACATATACATCATCCTTCCAACTATTTTACATATTACACCCTCTTCCCGGAATTCCTTTGCACCACAATACATTTTAAAAAACACCTTGTCCAGGGCCTGAAATACTTTGGAGTATATTTTGTATTCTTAAAAGTTTTGTTATTTGAGTAATTTTTTTTTTCTTTTTCCGAACCGGGAAAAAGTCAGTCAAACATAGATCGAATTTTCCGGGAAAACATTCAGTCAGCAGGTGATTTACCAGAAATTGTGTTTGGATTGGGTATAATTCTTTATACACTCAGGATCTGTCGAATGCTACTTTCTTCCGTATCTAGGCCATTATTTTTCTTTAGTGCCTTTTTAAATGTATCTACAAACTTCTCGACTTATCCATTTGACCTTGGATGGTATACAGGGGTAGTAATATATTCAAATGACAATGATCTACAAAAATTTCTAAATTCACTTCCTGTGAACTGGGTTCCATTATCACTGACCGTTTTTTCTGGCACGCCAAAACGAGAAAACAAATCTTTTTAACGCATGGATTGTGGTAGTTGGAGTGGGTCTCTGACACTTAAAAATTTCAGGCCCTTTCATGTATCTGTCCTCCACTACCAGATAATAAAGTCCATTTAGAAATCCTGCATAGTCTATATGTATTCTAAACCAGGGAACGTCCGTTTGGGGCCAGGGTTTGTATCTTATCGGTGGTGCCTTCACTGCCAATGCACAACCTCAACACGTTTTTACTATCCTTTCGATATCTTCATCCATTCCAAGCCAATAAGAATAACTTTGTATCAAACTCTTCATTCGCGAAATTCCTAGATGTCCAAGATGAAACTCCTTCAAAATTTTCTTTTGAAGTACCAGAGGCATTATTACTCGATCGGCATATAGTAAGACATCGTCACATATTGAAAAGGCTGATATACTTTTTGTGTTTTTATTTCTTTCCTTTAACCTCGCTTGCATTTTCAGCTTTTCAATAAAAGCATCATTTTTAGCTTTTCCTCTTATTTCATCTAAAGTCACCAGCAGTTCTTTTACTGTATTGCTCAACATATCTTTTACTTATTTTTCAGCCTTTACAGCAGCTATCACCGTATGCTCCAATGGTACCAAAAATGTCGGTATTAGTCTTGAAAGACCGTCTGCATGTCCTAAATTTTTGAACAGCAAAAATTCCATTTCATAGTTATAGTATAATAAAATGATTCCGAACATTGCAACCTGTTGGCTGTATGTGAAGGGATACTATTTTTGGATTCAAAAAAGGATAATAATGGACGATGATCCATTTGCAAAACAAATTTCCTTCCATGCACAAATCTATGAAATTTTTTACTGCGAAAATTATCGCAAGCCCTTCTTTCTCAGTTTGGCTATAGTTCTTTTCAGCCGGCAGGAGAGTTCTTGATGCACCGTCTACTGGTTTCATCGTACCATCTTCAAACCTATGGAAATTTACTGCACCAATTTCGTAATCGCTTGTGTCCGATGCAACAACAATTTTTTGTTTCGGGTCGAAATGAACTAAAAATAAATCTTTTTAAAAAATTTTTGGAAAGCTCTTTCACAATCCTTTGTCCAATCCCATTCAACTCCTTTTTAACAACTTATTTAAAGGAGCTCTGAGATTTTGAAAATTGGGAATATGTATGCCACAAAAGTTAGCTAAACCTAAGAATGCTTGCAGTTTTGTCACATTATTTGGAACCGGCAAGCTTTTAATGGCTTCTGCTCTTTATGGGTCAGGTGTTCGGCCATTTGCATTTATTATCTGTCCGAGATATTTAATTTGGGACCGGAAAAATTCATTTTTCAGAAATGAGCAGAAAAACCGTAATCATCGATTCTTCTGAATACTTCTTTTCTGGTCACAATGTCGGATGTTATTTTCACTTTTAATTGACGTCCAGATAAGTGATGGCAAAATCCAAACCTGCCAACATGGTATCCATGATCTATTGAAAAAAGCTATGAGTGACATTTAATCCCGAGGGAACCTTATTTAGCTTGTAGAAACCCTTATATATATTTATAGTCTGGACTTTTGAACACTTGTCATCAACTTCCATCTGTAGGTAGGCGTCTGATAATCGATTTTTGAGAAGACCTTACCTCCATTTCGTTTGGAAAATATATCTTCTAGTGACGGTAGAGGGTAAGAATGTTCTTTTAAACAATCATTTACTCGAGTAGGAAAATCTTCACAAACTCGACTTTTTTCTGTATAAAAACAGTGGGTGAGGCTTAGTCAGAATAATTAATTTAAGAGATGACGCCTACAATTTCTAATCTTTACAGTTTTAAGTTGACTGACTAATGTCGCAAAAGGTACTTTCCTATAGGGCTTAAACACAGGTTTCTTATTTTCTTTTTGTTCGACTTTCACTCTGGTTTTCACTCACTTTCCGAGACCTTCCAAAAATACACGAGGAAAACTGTTCTTCAGATCTTCAACCAGTTTTTCTGTTTCTTTATTTTTACTTTTTGAAGAAGCATCAACTCTGTTACAGTAGAAATTTATTGGCAGCTGCCACAACTCCAATAATACAATACAATCACTACCAAATAAATTTAATATATTTTGTAACACATACATTTTTAATTTTAATTTTTTTCCAAGAAAACAAAAATGGCAGATAAACTCTTCTTTAAAGTTTAATTTCTTTGCTCCTCGAGCCACTGTTAATTTTTTTTTCAACAAAGGGCTTCCTATTTGTTTCCTTGTCAAAACATTAATACTAAATATATCGCTACCTGCGTCTAGCTGTAATTTTATATTTACACCATTTAATTTTACATATTTCCGTTTCTGCTCCTCCTCAATTTCTTTTCTTGACATAATCACTTTTACATTCATTAAACCTTTTATTTTCCACTGGACTCTGAATATTTTTATTTATGAAAGTACCATTTTTTTAATCAGTTTTTTCTTTTTCCTTCGGCGGTGCGTACTTTTGTGGCCCCAAAAAACACACGAAAAACATTTTTAAAATAATAGTCTTTTAAAATGTAGCCCACCACATCCATAGCACGGGGATCGTTTTCCATCATCTTTTGCAGATTTCAATTTAGGTCTGACGGCATGAACGAGTGAAATATCTTTCTCTTCAATAGTTTAATATTTAGCATGCGTTGAAACTCCTTCGTGATTTTCTGCAAAGTTACATAAGGCTCCTGCTCCATTTCATTAAATAATTGCGTACGAATATCTTTATCGCGGCTGGCAGTCAATCCCTGAACAAAAACCAAACATTTGAACAAGTCAATAGATAAATCCTTCAAATTAAACCTTTCACATTGTTGATTTACATTTCCAGAACAACTAACAAAATCCTCGTCCTCTTGTTTCCTTAAATTCAAACACTTTTATCTGGTATGAAACAAACTGTTTCTTTCGCAAAAAAAAAAAAAAAAAAAAAAAAAAAAACTGTACAAAAATTCTGTTGTCTTGTCAAACGAAATCCCGACGACTTTTTTGGTAAAAATCAAATTTGTATACTTCGTATTTTCGTCAGTGTTACCTTCTGTTCATCCGACCAAGAAGCACAGCTTTGAATAAATGGTCTCGAATCTTAGATAAGATGCTGGAAATGTTATTCCTTCTTCTGTGCTTCTTCTTAAACTCAGAAATTGAATTTACAATTCCTTCTGCCGTAAAAAATTAGAATTTCCTTTGTTTTTAATATTTCTAATTGTTCTTTTCTAATTGCAGTTAATTCTTCTTGCAAGTATTATTGAGTCCTCTGTTGTTGAACTTGTGATTCTGCTAGAATTTTAACTGCCTGTATAAGTTCTTCTATAATGTATAATTTCTTTAACACACTCGGTCCAAGCAAAAAAAAAAAATAGATAAAATTTAGTTTTTTTTTTTTTAAAATAAGCAATTTTTTGCCTGTCACACAAAACGACAGAGAACACAATTTCCTTTTAGCACCAAATCGAGAAAACTATCAAAATTTTGAATAAATACTATTTTTCAAAATAAATTTCTAAACTTTTTAGTACAATACACACTTGTTTTTAGATTTGTGACAGTTTCAAACGCAAGTAGAAATCATAACTTTTCCCCATAATAAGAACACATAGTTCTTCGTAAATTTCTGACAGAGTCAGAATCACAAAAGTTGTGTTTTTGTTTTTTTGTTTTTTTTAACAAGCTCATAATAATGCTTTTCAAAAGAGGCACAAAATATTTCTTTCCAATGACTCAATTCTGTCAAAAGAAATCAAAACTTCTTTTTTACTTGCCTTACTCTGATAACGGGGAAAAAGAAATTCGAGTCGTACTCGTAGTTGACCGTAATTCTTTCTTTTTTTTTTTCTTTTTTCCTTAAAACCAGGTTTTAACACTCATCCCTAAATCGCTCATTTGTTAAAGGTCCATCCACTGTTTGGGAATACCCTCGTCGTCAATTTGTTATAACGTATATTTCGTTAAACAAGAAAATTAGAAGTAGTTTTCTTCATGGTAATAAATCAAACACAGAACAACAGTCAGGTTGTATTAGATAAACGGTGTCAGTCAAAATCCGATCGCAATTTATCAACTATATATATATATATACATTGGAATAACACATTTTAAAAAGAATTAAATCGAAATACTTGATACCATATAATTGTAAACTTTTTCTATTAAGAATAGTTACTTGAAGCGATAATTGTTTACTCAGGATTATTATTATTATTATTATTTACTCCTTTAGAGTTTTTCACATCAGAGTTAGTTGATGGTCTTTCACTGGAATTTGAGTGACAGCAAGTCTCCTCAAGTCTCCAGGACTCTTCTCAGTATTCTTGCCGTTCTCCATAATGTAGTAGTTTGGATAGTCTCCACTCGTCCGCCAACGTCCAAATCCTCCAGTCCCTTTAGTAATCCTTTAGTTACTGTTCCAAACGCACCAATTACAATTGGTATAATTGTCACCTGCATGTTCCATAGATTTTTTCAATTCTCTAGCAAGGTCGAGGTACTTATTCTTCTTTTTCACATTCTTTCAGTTTTTATTCTGTGGTCAGCCAGGACAGAAAAGTCGACAATTTTGCAAGTTCTCTTTTTTTCTTTGTTGATTATTATTAGGTCTGGTTTTCTGGCCGAGATTATGTTAAATTCCCATGGGAGTTTGTGTGTGTCATTTTCTAGGACAGGTGCTGAGTTTTGCATTTACCATTTGTTGGTATGGTCAAATTTAAATTTCTTGCACATTTCCCAGTGGGTCACCTTGCCAACCCAGTCGTGTATCATTATTATTATTATTCACTCCTTAGAGCTTTTCAGATCAGCGTTAGCCGATGGTTTTTCACAGGAGCCTGGGTGACAGCAATCTCCTCAAGACTCCAGGACTCTTCTCAGTATTCTGACCGTTCTCAATAATGCTGTCGTTCGGATGGTCTCCACCCGTCCGCTAACTTCAACTCCTCCAGTCCCTTTAGTAATCCTTTAGTTACTGTTCCAAACGCACCAATTACAATTGGTATGATTGTCACCTGCATGTTCCACAGTTTTTTTCAATTCCCTAGCAAGGTCGAGGTACTTATCCTTATCTTCACATTCTTTCAGTTTTATTCTGTGTTCCGCCGGGACAGCAAAGTCGACTATTTTGCAAGTTCTCTTTTTTTTCGTTGTTGATTATTATTAAGTCTGGTCTTCTGGCCGAGATTAGGTGATCCGTGTGTATGTCGAAGTCCCATAGGAGTTTATGTGTGTCATTTTCTAGGACAGGTGCTGGGTTGTGCATATACCATTTGTTTGTATGGTCAAATTTAAATTTCTTGCACATCTCCCAGTGGATCACTTTGCCGACCCAATCATATCTAGTCTTATATTCCTTCTGCGCTAATTTGCTGCATTCGCTTATAATGTGATTTATGGTTTCATCTCTGTCACCACATAGCCTGCATTTGCTATTTTGTTGAGTCTTATCTATTCTCGCTTTGATATGACTGGTTCTTACGGCGTTGTCTTGTGCTGCTTTTAGGAGAGATTCTGTTTCTCTCTTAAAGTTTCCTTTCCTTAGCCATGTCCAAGTTTTGTCGTGTGAGATGTTGTTTATTAGTCGTTTAAACCGGCCATAGAGTTGTTTTCCTTCCCATTTTTGTTTCCTAGTTATTGTCAATCTGTTGTCCATCGTGTTATCAGTATCGTTTCTGGTGGCTGTAAGGAGTCCTCCTTCGTGTTTTTGTATATAGTCTTCGAGTCGTTGTATCGATGCGTCTATTTTGTCTTCAATGCTGGTAAGTCCTCTTCCTCCCTCTTTTCTTGAAACATATAATCTGTCAACGTCGTCTCTGGGATGTAATGCCTTATGCATTGTCATTAGTTTTCTTGTTCTTTGGTCCATTTGTCAAAGTTCGTCTCTAGTCCACTTGAGAAAGGGTCCGGAATATCTAACGAGAGGTACAGCCCAGGTATTTATTCCTTTGATAAGATTTCTGCGGGAGAGTTTTCTCTCGAGTAGTTTTCGAGTTCTCCTGAGATATTCTTTTAGAATTTTTTCTTTCATTTCCACTTGTTTGATGGTGCCAGCCTCCAAGATGCCCAAATATTTGTAGGTTTCGTTTTCTGCGAGCGTTTTTATCTTACCTTGGTTTGGTAGTGCCATTCCGTCAGTTAGCTGCCATTTGCCACTTTTCATTACAAGCATTACACACTTTTCTATGCCAAATTCCATTCCTATGTCCCGACTGTATATTCTAACTGTGTGTATTTGGGTTTCCACTTCTTTTTCATTGGAAACCCTAATACACACAGTTAGTAATATTATCATTATTATTTACTTGAATAATACTTGAAGCCACAAAACTATGTGCAAACAAATGATTATTAGAAAGAAGTGTTTACTTGAAACCAAATATTTGTGTGGAATACACTGACTGCTCCTCTGCAAAGAGGTAAGACCTCACCAGCGAGTGTCCTGGATATGATACGATAAAATCTGATGGTAAGATTCCAGTGATGATGGAGATTTGGGCGAATCCGGAACACCTCTTCATTGCCATCGCTCCCAGGTCTAATCTGGCCCGGAGTGGTAACACCTGATAGGGCTCTATCCATGGGTCAAATAGAACTAAACTGCGTACTTATGCTAAACTGAATTACTTAAAATAGAACTGTTTTGATATTTAAACTGCATATTTATGTTACACTAAATTGTTTGAAATAGAACTATTTTGACATTGAACTGTATTTACACTAAACTGAATTACTTGAAATAGAACTGTTTTGACTTTTATTTTGACGTGTAAACTGCGTACTTATACAAAACTGAATTGTTTAAAATAGAACTCTTTTGATATTTAACTGTGTGTAAACAAAATCTATACTTATAGTAAACTGAATTGGTTGAATTAGAACTGTCTGACTAAATTGAATAGCTTGAAATAGAAATATTTTTGATAATCAAACTGTGTACTCATGTTCAACTAAATAGTTTGAAATAGAACTGATTATTTGTATAAAAATGGGTTTGGCATTAAATAACCTACAAAGGTTGATATGTCATAAAACCCAAACAACCAACCGACCAAAAGACGATTTTAGCTTTTTCGCCACAGGAACTCCTCCGCCCCCGAAAGAATATAAAAATATATTTGATAAATTTTTCTATCATACGAAATTATTTTTTAAATCAGATTATAACGAATGTAATGTCTAATTTTTGAGAATATATTATAAATGAAAAAAAATGTATATCTGTAGAAATATTTAATCAGTAACATAATCTCCATTACTTCATAGGAACTCATTGCATTTTTTTACAGGCGTATAGATGCCACGCTTGTATAATTTTTCAGGTTTTGATGTAACATATGAGACTAACTTGTATTCCACCTTATCTTTGATGTCGACATTAGACCATCTAAATAATTTTACAATCTCCTCAACAGGTGATGATTAGAAAAAGCAAGTTTAGGAGAATATGAAGGATGAAGCAATTTCTCCCAAACAAGCTCTTCTAAGGGATCTTAAGTTAATTGACTCACAACAAGAGATACGCTGCTGCAGACTCTCTGGGGACAAGTCATGCGTGACCCATTTTCCAACCACTGAAACTTTTCTCATTCCTTTCAGGTGGCGCAGAACAGTCATACCCTCTTCACAAACGGGAAAAATACTTCCAGCAACTTTGTTCATCAAATGTATTATTTCTATAAATACTCTGAGTGGATTTTGCTGTAGTAGTTGAATTGAAACCTTTACGAAACTCAGTGAGTGAAACATGTCTAATGTGTTCTTTACTTGGGATAAATAAAGAGGGGAATACCGAAGAAGATTAAGAAATATATCCTTATAATCTGAAAGAAAAAAATTTACTTATTGTATCATTCCTAAATGACAACAAGAGGCAAAACTTTTTTTTAAATATCTTTCAAAAGCTCTCTTTGAAAAATGATTAATACATTCGTTTCAACTTGATGATAATAATAACCGCTTGCAAATGTTCGGAATAAATTTTAATCGGAAAAAACATTGTAAAATTGATAATTACTAAAAATACCAAATTAAAAAGGATTTTTTTTACATTGATCAGTTTGTCTCTCCATTTTTGCAATCCGAGTTCTGACTTTTTCTCACCCAACATAGACGAATACTTCAGCTAGTTGGCTGATTATTTTTTCCAATTTTCAAATACGATGCCAAATACAACACCCTACCTCTGAGCTAAACACCAAACCATATATGGCGTCCAATTCACAGTCCTAAAGGGAAAAACAATCATTATTATATAACTGGCCGTTATTTCAGCCGGTTTATCTTAATATATGTATTGTTTATTCATTTATTTACTTTTTATTCAATAAAAGATTGTGAATAACCATTGTCATACCATCAGTTCACTGAATTAAACGATATGCAAGAAATGGCGAGTCAGGAAAAGAAGGGGAGATAATAAAGAGAAAATAACCCACAGGGCTTTTTTCTCATTTGAATCAATTACACTAATAACGAGGATGCGAAAGATAAAGATCTTAAAGTGTAAAGCAAATTTCGATTTCAAATTCATCATAGTTTATTCTAGTCCGGCGAGAGCAATAAAGAAGAATAAATAAATCATTCAGTCGCTATGGAAAAAAAATTTTTTTAAAAGGTATTTAACTAAGAAGCCGTGTAAACTAGCCAATGTTGGTCATTGATATCGACGATGATGGCGTTCAACTTTCCTCGTCTTTATTTTCATCTTTGGTATTAATGAATATCGGCTTGTCGTTCATTCTTTGATGGAGTCTGAATCTACACCCAGGAACACAACGTTTTTCACAAAGATGGATAGAGGATGATCTCCCTAGGAGGAAGGGGAGTCTCCATAGCGTAATGGCTAATGTGCTGGACTGTGATCTCAGAGTGAGTTCGAACCCCTGTCACACTATTACAGTCACTTTCGGACTAAAGGGGAAAGGTATGAAACACCATACTCCTCCCCTTATGCCATTAACGTTCTACCAGGATGGCGTTGGCATTTAATTAATGGGGCTGTGGAATTCACAGACTACTTCTCTGCGGAGGGGTAAGTCTCCTCCAACGAGTGTTCTGGATATAACCCCAAACAATCAGATGGCGAGGTTCTAGTAATGCTGGAGTTTTGGGGAATGCGGAGTAACCCTTCCATTGCCATCGCTCACAGGTCCATTCTGGCCCGGAGTGGTAGCACCTGATAGGGTCCTATCTATGGGTTAAATAGAACTAAACCATGGTTTCGAGAGTTTACTGATTTTTGAATTCAAACTGCGTGTTGATGCTACAATGAATTGTTTAAAATAGAACTGTTTTGACATTTAAACTGCGTACTTATGCTAAGCTGAATTATTTGAAATAAAATCGTTTTTACTTTTAAATCTGTATATTTCCCAGTTGACAAGGTCTGTAGAATACACTGACTGCACCTCTGCAGAGGGATAAAACACCACCATCGAGTATCTTTGATATTACACTAAACAATCAGATGGTGAGAGGTTCAAGTGATGATGGAGCTTTAGGAAATGCAGAGCACTCTTTTCATTGCCATCGCTCCCTGGTCTAATCTGGCCCGGTGTGGTAGTACCTGATAAGGCCCTATCTATGGGTTAAATAGTACTAGATTGCGTACTAATGCTAAATTGAATTACTTGGAATAGAACTGTTTTGATATTTAAATTGCTTACTTATGCTACACTGAATTGTTTGAAATAGAACTGTTTTGAAATTGAAACTGTATTTACGCTAAAGTAAATTGTTCGAAATAGAACTGTTTTGACATTTATTTTGACATGCAAACTGCGTATTTATTCAAAACTGAATTGTTTAAAATAAAACTGTTTTGATAGTTAAGTGTGTGTAAACAAAATCTATACTCATACTAAACTGAATTGGTTGAATTAGAACTGTCTGACTAAATTGAATAGCTTGAAATAGAAATGTTTTTGACAATCAAACTCTGTACTTATGATCAACTGAATTTTTTGAAATAGAACTGATTATTTGTATAAAAATGGGTTTGGCATTAAATAACCTACAAAGGTTGATACGCTATAAAATCCAACCAACCAACCAATCAACCAACATAGGTTGATATGCCATTGAACACAAAAACTGAACCGCCCTGTGGTGGTGATAATTCTCATGTTTCTTTTTTATATCTCCTAGTACTATGCAGATTCCTGGTAACTATAAGCATGACACTATAAGCTCTTCTGCTCCGAGATGTACATCGCTGCTATGAATTGCATATTACGATCACGTGGTCCAACAATTTAACCCTTATCCCACAGGACTCACTTTTGAATATTGTATAATTATAGGTATAGTATATGTGGAGGTATATATATGTGGAGGTGTTGTATATTGACCTTCGACCCGGCCAAACATGCCATTCCAAAGTGATGCACCGGAAGGAAGTGACACATTCCGATGGCAGTTATGAGAAGAAATCGCGTAGGCGGACTTGGTTGACAATATGGGAAAAGGTAAAATCCCATGGCACAGGCATAGACTGATGCACCAGAAGAGAGTGACCTGTGAACTGCATGACAGTTATTTCCGCTTGATGACGATCAAATATGCCATTCCAAAGATTGAGTGGGCGATTGAACTATTATATAACTCGGTGTAGACAGCAAGACAGTTAGTTGGAGATCAGATGAGTTAGAGACAAGATGTGGTAGTGAAAGCCACCACCCGGCAGAAGGGGCCCTCGGGACCCCCAGTGAGTTGGAGATCAGATGAGTAAATGACAAGATGTGGTAGAGAAAGCCACCACCCGGAAGAAGGGACCCTCGGGACCCCCAGTGAGTTTTGGAGACCCG
Organism: Sepioteuthis lessoniana; assembly: GCA_963585895.1. Lineage (NCBI taxonomy): Eukaryota > Metazoa > Mollusca > Cephalopoda > Myopsida > Loliginidae > Sepioteuthis > Sepioteuthis lessoniana. The sequence continues at coordinate 5,108,229 of OY757931.1, read as the reverse complement.
TTGGTGACAAGATGCGGTAGAGAAAGCCAGTATCCAGCAGAGAGGGTCCCCAGTCCTCCGGTTGAGCAGCCCTGGAGAACAAGAAAGACACAACGCTGATGGCCATAAGAGTGGGGGTCAATATATTGCAGTTCTGTTCGGTCTCCAACTCCCTCTCACAATAAAACCCTGAGTAACCCTTTCGAACCTTTCAATAAAGCGAGAGGTACATATTTTTCTAAGAACTGTTTCGTCGTTATGATTCATATGTATGTATATGTATTATATGTTTATATAGTTAATCATGGTCATGGTTATTGTGTGACTATACAACAGAGGTGAGCATATTTATACGTGTCACGTGGTCTACCACTGAGAGGAGAGAAATAAGAAACTTCCCCTACTCCTCCGTGTTTGAATTAGCAGGCCGCCAAAGACTGACCGTTAAAAGAGGCATAAGGAATGTAGGTCAATTCCTCGCGGCCGAAGTAAAAAATCCAGGTCAGAATGAAAACCAACAGATATTTGCACTTTGTGACCGGGTGAAAAAGATAGTAGTCCGACCGAATCGCCTACAGAAGAAAGAGGCTAAATGATTGGCCAGAATCCTAAAGTGGAAGTAGCACCCTTTTTCGTCGGCGGAAATAGGAATAAGAATATCAGTTTAGTAGACGGAGATCACCGTGAACGGAGTTTCATGCCAAACTCCGGGTGAAGAAGCGGAAAGCTCTTGGAAAAGATAACAGACGCATTCAAGCCGAGCTATGTAAAAATCCCGCTAGCCCGTAAAAGAGAAAATACTCTCCGAAGAAACCCGTCAAAAAGCTAAGTACTGCAATTACATATTCTCTCTCCCTCTCAATTTAAAGAAAGAAGAAAGAAAAGAAAAAGGAAGAAAGACATTTGCATTTATGTATTATCCGCTGATAATATAGCCGACACGTTAAATACGTGTGTCCACGTGTAGTAAAAACCTTGTTATATTTTAATGTCCCCACGTGTTGAAATTTATTCATTGCGTTGTCTGCCAGTCAAGTTGTCAATTGCATGCTCTCTTTTCAGCTTCATTCGCCTCATGTTATTCTCGCCTAAATTGTCCTATTCTTTCCTTTAATAATATTATACGGGAAACCGGAATTGTTGACTACTATAATTAATATTATTATATCTAAACCTAGAGGCCCATATCTTCCATTATCCTAGAGGTAGGAAGAGGTAGTGGTCTGGGGGGGGGGGAACTGGAAATTTGGAAACCCCTTGCCAGCGGCGGTCAGTCTAGCCCCAAATTAACCTCAACATAATCTGCCAGTTTCCCTACACCCAAAAAGGGAATCTTAACTGGAACTTATTTTGCGAGGGATCAAATGCCAGGCTGCCCCGTCTTCACAAGTGCGAAAATAAACTCCCCGTTTGGTGATAACAATATTTAAATGCACCAGTTCCCATACGCTTTTAAATGGCTGCTCGTCCGGGGATCTTTAATATTTTAATTTGCTGTCACATACGGGTGTGTTTGTGTGTGTGTGTGAAGATCGGTAACATGTATGTATAAAAAGAATAAATAAAAATAAATTTGGGAGGCCTCGGCAGATTTTAATGCGTAACAACATAGAATGGGAAGGCTTTCTTAGTAAAAAGTATTTCTTGAAGAATGAGTTAGTTATTAATGACCGTTTTATACAGAGGTCTTTGGCGCTAGTATGGTCAGAGGTCAGTAGACACGTATATTAAGTACTTTATTTTTAAGTACTCTAATTTTGGAAGGTCCATATTGCAGCGGAAGTGATCAGGTCCATTTTTGTGAAGTGTCACACGCACCCCTATCTATAAAGACTCAATTTTCGGATGGCCCATTCGGCTGGTGGCGTTGCAGAATTCGCCGTCAAGATCTCTGCTGAAGGATAAGACCCATCAACGAGTCACATAGAACTGTCTTATCCTTTATTATACTTAAAGTCATTTAAATGTGTGCAAACAAATAAGCTCTGAAATCGAGCAATCATATGGTCCCAGAAAGTTAAAAGTTAGAAGGTTATCATCATTTGCTTACGAGACGTTGACGAGCAGACGCGTGAAAATAGGGTGAGCATATTTGTCAATCCATGAACCGAATCCCTAAAAGAGTCGGATTATATGCAAAAAAAGTCATAGTTAAGAAATAATAAAATGAGCGCGCACACAAAAGTGACTTGTTATTTGTCCTTACCGACAAGAGACGCCTCCATATTGGGATGTCACAAGAAAGCAGCGTGCAGCCTGCTACGAAAGAAAGGTGTCGGGTCATCAAACAGAAGATAGAAGTCAAAATGATTATGGCCATCGTTCAAAGCAGAGACGCGAGTATCCAACAACTATCTTCAATATCTATATAATATAGATATCTAAAAATAATATTTGAGCTTAGAATAAGCTGACTGTATCCTCTGAAGAGAGGTAAGACACCCCCCACACACACTCACACGAAAATGGGGTATCCTGGGTATGATAATAAAATGTACCTGTTAGTGAAGCTCTTATAGGATGAATAGATCTGTCTGCAAATCATTTGTATTAGATAGTAATAGTTGATACCATTAAATTGCAAATTATTTGCATTGCTTGTATTATTTTTAATACAGTTACTTGAAGCTATATCGTGTTATTTATAACCAAATAACTGTGTGCAAACAAATGACAATTATTAACTCGAAATGATTACGTAAAATCAGAAAATTGTTTTTATTAGATTAAAATACTTGCTATCATATTACTCTAGACTAAAGAAAATACAGAAAAAAATGTAAATATAAACGTATAATGTACACAATTCTCTAATCTCTTGGCAAAAATAACCCTAGACGAGTTGACATACCGATAAAATCAATCAATGATTTCCATTATAAACTCAAGAGTGAAATGATTCAACTAAATTTTCTGCAATTTTTGGTGTTGGGATTTAAGAAAACCAACCGAATATAACTGAACTGCGGGTAACTGAACCGCGGATAACTGAACCGCAGGTAACTAAATCGCATATAACTGCCAGTTGGGTATGGTTTATTTTCAAAGGCGGGTGAGGATAGCTGAAAGTATAAAAACTTAATTAGATAAATAAATAAAATAAGTTTTAGTTCTTGTTGTTATTAAATAATGCTATCAAAATAATTAATGACCATCGCTGGTCTTATAATCTGGTTTGGTCATGGGGACGCTACTCATGTTGCTTGTGTTGAGCCAGAATAGCCGGGCAGTTTGGATTTAAAGCTTTTTCTTCTCCTAGGTTGGTAGTAATACCAAGGTTTTTATTCATCGCTAGGAAAAGAATTGTTGGATTCATACCTTTTCCAAAAGTATAAGTGCTATAAGAAATGCAAACAGCCTTGTTCAGGATTTGAACTCGCGTATCCTAGTCTTCTTGCTACGACGATAAACGTTACGCCACAAGCGCCAACAGACTGTTTGATAATTACAAGGTGTTAAATAGTCTACCAAATTTTAATATAAAAAGACAAAATGTTTACAGATTTACATCAAGGACTTCTGCAAGTACTTTCAGAAAACACTGATACAAATTCTCAATCATATTTACCAACCCCTCCGCTCGGGCAGGATATGACACAAGGTCAATTTTTAAGCAGAGTTTAACAGGTTTGAATTCAGAGTTTTCCTTCTCCTAGACTAGTTACCTCACCAAGGCTGAAGAACTCAGTCTGCCCTACTATTTACCCATAGCTGGAGGGAGAATAATTGGATTCATACCTTTCCCAAGGGTATTGGTGCTATGTGAAATGCTATCAATCTCGTCCAGGATTTGAACTCGTGTCGCCGTGTCCATTTCCTACGACGATAAGCATTACACCACGGACACGTCCAAAATAAAAATTCTCAATATATGCATTTATATTCATTTGCGTTTGGCCGGACACTTTAACAGGATGAAGGTTGTTAGGTAATTTAAGCAGGTGTTTACGGACAATTACAATTATCTGAGACATAAACCAAAGAAACGTTCTAAGGATGTCGTCAAAATCAATCTTTGGGCGCTTAGTATAGATCTTGAAAATTGGGATCAAATGACGGAAAATCGATATGACAAAAAGTGATCTACGGTGGTTGTAAAACATTTAGTACGGAGAATCGAACACTCCATCTTGAAACAAGGGCTTCGGAAACAAGACGTGAACTTTGTCCTAGACACTTAAGCAAGAACATGTTCAGTAAAGTGTGTTTGCCCAAAGCCAGACTTGTTAATCGTATGAGATCTCAGGACAGCAATCACAGGCTGTTTTTATATAGGCCCTTTCGGGGCAACCGACCAGTAATTTCTGTGACAAAGTATATAGGCGCTGAAATTGGCCTGAGTAGCCAAAAGCGTTCCTACAGGCGCTTATTGTTGGAATTGGGAAGATGACCTTCTTCTCTAAAGTAGCGACAGTTACTATATGTATAAATATATATGCATATAGTTCCTGACATACGAGTTTTGACACCTTGTGAAAGAACAAAAACTAAATGAAATAGCATTGATTTATCGTTGTCAATCAGAAAGTCTGTCTATATCAAAATTAATTAATTGATACCAGGTATTACCTGCTTTACAGGGCTGAGTCTGTTTCTCGGTGTTTGATGTACCTTAATATGGGAATGTCAACGGAACCAAGCTTTTTGGGAAACAGCCACTACAAAACGACTTTGTGTCACATACTTGGGGGAAAGTCGGTTTAATACTTACTTCTTAGGTCACATAACTGATTCAGATTGATCTGATATATATATATATATATATATATATATATATATATATATATATCAGATCAATCTGAATCAGTTATATATATATATATATATATACGAGTGGCTTGGCGTGTGAGAAAATAGGACCCGGTTACTAGAATTCAAATCCTCGACGAGGATTTTTGCCTTTCACATTATTATTATATTATGAATCCAACTATTCTTCCTCCAGCTAGGAGTAAACAGTAGGGCTTACTGGGTTATTAAACCTTGATATATATATATATATATATATATATATATATATATATATATATATATATATGCAGCAAAATGAGAAAAACTAAACTGATAAACATCTGACAATAACATTTTGCTCTGTTTGGCTAACAGTCCGGGAAACAAGGGTTCAATCCTAGGTCACTTCATACCAAAGACTTTAAAATGGTACTTGATACCTCCTAACTTATAGAGATTGATATGCCATTAAATCCAACCAAGCAATCCTTGCTTAATACTCAGCAATATAAGGTACGTATCAAGGGTAAAGTGGAGCAACCCAGGGAAAGGAATAGCGCCCTTCCCTACACTTCAGTGTAGAAGCTATTTAAAAGGAAACCAACTCTACCTACTTACTTATAAACTATTTTAAAGGTAATACCTTTTTCTAATGTTCTACTCTGTCTGTAGGGCTTAGAATACCTGGACGGTATCCTCTGCAGAGGGAAAAATCTCAAAATCGAATATGTTGGTTTTGCCATTAAACCATTAATAGATTGACTGTGCTGTTAAAATTAATCATCCCTTTCCAGATCGACAACTGTTTTCTTTCCCCTCAACCAGTTAATATGCCACAATTAAAGAGCTCTGTGCTGCTATTTACCTATGTCTTCTGGGGGAATAGATAGATTCATACGTATTTTATGTGAAAATTCAAACAATCACGTTCAGGATTCGAACTACGAGAACCCGAGTCCAACTCCCACGATGATAACTTTTACGCCATGAGCGTCACCAATTAAGAAACCACAAATAAGAATCAGCATATATTCTAATGTATGATTATATTATATTTAAATAAAGAATTGTTTTGAAATAATTATCTCTTTATGAAAGAAAAATTGTTTTCTTCTTTTTTTAAGATCAAAGAAATATTCAATTCTTTTAATTGACAACATACTCTAGTCAGTTCAACTCGAGGCGATTTTTGAAAGGTTTTGATAGTGTTGTCTCGAGCTGAATTTTTAAAATATTTATATCTTTTTCAACTACGAATGAAAATTAATCAACTCTATCGTTTATCCAAAAGATGTCTGATAAATATATGATGGCTGACGCTTGTATATAAAAGTGCCATATGTATTCATATGTATATACCTAACCACTTTGGATGTGAAACATAGTAAAGCTGGTTTAAATTTAGCTGGGATAGAAAACAAATTGATTGGAGCCTTTTACGTGTATATTTACAAATGTATATGAATAATGTATGTATACTCTGTTCAATTAATTACCAGCTCATTGGCCTCGAGGGTAGAGTGTTCGCCAATGGTCCAGGAGATCTGGGTTTAATCCCAGGTCACGTCATACCAAAGACTTTAAAAATAGTACTTAATACCTCCTTGCTTAACACTCAGCAATATAAGGTACGCATCAAGGGTAAAGTGGAGCAATCCAGAGGAAGGAGTAGCGCCCTCCTCTACATCTCGGTGTAGTAGCTATAGAAAAGGAAGCCTTCGGGTCGCTCTCGACTACGGTCGCTTATTATACTGTACTTATACTGTTCTATATATCTTTTTTTGAAATAATCTCTTTCTTTGTCCATGCACATCAGTTATGGATATTAATCACATTGATCAAATTTCATACAGTGAAAATTTCAGTTCAAAATTCAGTTAATAACTACGTCAACCCATGGATGGCCTAGTCGGCTGGGGTTGTAGAATACACCGGCAGCATCTCTGTATAGGGGTAAAACTCCTCCATTGAGTGTCCAAGATATGACACTAAATAATCAGATAGTGAGGTTCCAGTAATACTGGAGCTTTGGAGATTGCAGAGTACCCATTCATTGCCATTGCTCCCATGTCCACTCAGGCCCGGAGTGGTACCACTTGATAGAGTCTTATGTATGGGTTAAATAGAACTAAACAGTGTACTTAGGCTAAACTGAATTGCTTGAAATAGAACTGTTTTTGACTTTTAAACTGTGTACTTATACTAAACTGAATTGTTTGGAATAGAACTGTTTTGACATTTGATTGTAAACAAAAACCTATACTTATACTAAACTGAATTGTTTGAAATCTAATTCGGCGTTAAATGACCCAAAAAGAGATGATACGCTGTAAAACAAAACAATCACCCACCCAACCAACCAACTGGATACCCTACGTGGTTTAATAGATAGTGAACTAGTCAATTAAAGCATTGTTTGTGAATTTGATTATCACTGAGTGCTCCATACTTCTAACTTTGTACCAAACTAAAAAAGCTTCGGAAATATATCCTCACAAAGTACACAAACTTTGTATAAGTTAAGATTTAGGGTCCAGTTTAACGGCATTTATATATGTGTATATACCCCACCCCACCCTCTGCAAGACATTTGTATAAGAAAGAATAAAAGATGTTACTTTAGATTCATAGATTGTTTCATTCATTATGAAGTAGATAAAAAGAAGAAGAAGAAGAAAATATCGCATTTATATAAGATAAATGCATTTCGCACGTTTTCAGCTGCTCGAATCTTTAAATGTCTCATAGATTTCATTCAGCGTTTATTTCTTTGTGATTGCTTTTTTTTTCTTTTCTTTTCTCTTTTGTTTTTCTTTTCACGTTGCTTTCTTGGATCTAATGATACATGTTTATTTCCCTTTCGTCTTCATTATTGAAAATAGAATTTTCAGGAATTCACCCTAAATACACTTGTATTCATGAACGTATAAGTTCGTGCGTAAATAGATGGGATACCCGGCATTGCCCGAGGAAAAAATAACTTGTCAATGCAGTTAAGATATGTACTTTCATATATTTCTTCTCACACAACATAACTAATGAAACAAAGATTTTGCCCAGTCGGCTGAGACTGTAGAATTCGCAGACTGCTTCTCTGCAGAGGGGTAAGACCTCCACCCGCCAACGAGTGTCCCGGATATGATACTAAACAATCTGAGGATGAGGTTCCAGTAATGTTAGAGCTTTGGAGAATGCAGAGTAACCCTTCATTGCTATCGCTCCTACGTCCGCTCTGGCTCGGAGTGGTAGCACCTGATAGGGTCCTACCTATGGGTTAAATAGAACTAAACCGTGGTTTCGAAAGTTTACTGCTATTTGTATTCAAACTGCGTATTGATGCTACACTGAATTGTTTAAAATAGAACTGTTTTGATATTTAAACTGCGTACTTATGCTAAACTGAATTATTTGAAATAAAATTGTTTTTAGATTTAACTCTGTGTATTTCCCAAGGACAAGGACTGTAGAATACACCGACTGCATATGACACCACCAACGTGTATCCTTGATATGACACTAAACAATCCGATGGTGAGGTTCTAGTGATGATGGAGCTTTAGGGAATGCAGAGCACCCTCTTCATTGCCATCGCTCCCAGGTCTAATCTGGCCCAGAGTGGTAGCACCTGATAAACCCCTATCTATGGGTTAAATAGAACTAAACCGTGATTTGAGTTTACTGTTTTTACATTTAAACTGCGTATTTATGCTAAACTGAATTTTTTAAAAAAGAATTGTTTTGACATTTAAACTGTGTACTTATGATAAACTGAATTGCTCGAAATAGAACTGTTCTGACATTAACTCTGTGTATTGCCCAGTCGGCTGGGTCTGTAGAATACACCGACGGCACCTCTGCAGAGGGGTAAGTCCCTCCCAATGAGTGTTCAAGATATGACACTAAACAATCTGTTGGTGAGGTTCTAGTGATACTGGAGCTTTGGGGAATGTGGAGCACCTTTTTATGGCTATTTCCCTCAGGTCTAATCTTGTCCGGAATGGTAGCTTCTGATAGAGCCCTATCTATGGGTTAAATAGAACTAACTGCATACTTATTCTAAACTGAATTACTTGAAATAGAACTGTTTGACTAAACTAAAAAGCTTGAAAAAGAAATGTTTTTGACAATTACATTGTAGTTACATTTAAACTGCGTGCTTATGCTAAACTGAATAGTTTGAAATGGAACTGTTTTTGATATTGAAACTGTACTTACACAAGACTGAATTGTTTAATATAGAACTGTTTTGACATTTAACTGTGAGTAAACAAAATCTGTACTTATACTAAACTGAATTAGCTGAATTAGAACTGTTTGGATAAACTGAATTGGTTGAAATAGAAATGTTTTTGACAATTAATCTGTGTAGTCATGCTAAACTGAAATACTTGAAAAAGAACTCATAATTTACATAAAAATAAATTTGGCGTTAAATAACCTAGAAAGGTTGATATTCCATAAAACCCAAACAACCAACCAACCACGAAGATTCTTTACGTATGAAAAAGGAGGTGTTACTGAAAATAATATTCTGATACACACAAAAAAAAAAAAAAATGCTGAAGTCCCTTATTATTTGAGAAATACTTGGTTTATAGCTGTAGTGTTTCTCTCTTTGGGTACAAAGTGAAAAAGGCTGTTTCAGGATTCCGTTCTATAACAATTTAGAGTTGGTCATGAGGAAAACAAAGCGGCTTGATGCCAGAGATTCTCTGTTATTGTCTTTGTGCCTTGTTGATGGTTATGACAAAATTGATTGTCTTTCGATTCATAAGAAGAAAAAATGGTCAAAGAAATTTTGGACGGAAATTTCTGTAAAACTTTAAATTCTTTATCATATCTATACAAAATATTCTTATTAAAATGATTTATTGATATTTGGTTGGTTGGTTGGTTGGTTGGTTGGTTGGATTTTATGGCATATCAACCTTTGTTGGTTATTTAACGTCAAATCCATTTTTATACAAATAGTTCTATTTTAAACAATTCAGTTTAGCATGAGTACACAGTTTAATTGTCAAAAACATTTCTATTTCAAGCTATTCCGTTTAGTCAAACGGTTATAATTCAAACAATTCAATTTAGCATAAGTACGCATACCAGTTCTATTTAACCCATAGATAGGGCCCTATCAGGGGCTACCACTCCGGGCCAGAGTGGACCTGGGAGCGATGGCAATGAAGGGGTGCTCCGCATTTCCAAAAGCCTCAATATCACTGGAACCTCACCATCAGATTGTTCAGTGTCATATCCAGGACACTTGTTGGGGTGAGGTTCTTACCTCCCTGTTGAGGAGCAGTTGGTGTATTCTACAGCCCCAACCGACTGGGTAATTATTGACATTTGGTAGAATTTGAAAATCGGGATGTTTTTCCGAGAAATTGTTTGGTAACAGGTAAACAGTAATTGAGCGATCAATTTTAACGACATGGCAACCCATCCCTGATATTCTTATGCCTAGAGGTTAGGGAATCCTGTTCATTATATATTCATAATTACATTTTTTTATGTAGTTGTTTCATAACATGATTTTTTGTACATAATCCTGTCGAAAAAGAATACTTTTTAAACATATCTATTTCACCTAAATACATTCTACTAATTTGGGTCAGACTAGACATTGGAGTAATAATACGTGGGGAGATTCTTCTCACTTCCTGGATCTTCAGGACTAAAGCTTTACCATCACATACAGTTCAATCTATCTATCTATCTATCTATCTATCTATCTTAATGCCGCCTTGCTTAACATTCAGCATTATAAGGTACAGATCAAGGGTAAAGTGGAGCTAACCAGGGAATGGAGTAGCACCCTCCCCTGTAGTAGTTATTGAAAAGGGAGCCTTCAGATCGCCCTCGACCACGTTCGCCAACTTTACTTACGAGTGCATAGTTATGCATAATGATGTGACAATAAAGATATTGAAGTACATGAAAATAAAGATATTGAAGTACATGAAAATAAAGATATTGAAGTACATGAAAATGAGTTCGTGTCTATGCAAAGTAATATGTCTCATTTGTATGTGCACACATGTAGAAATTGCGATTTTTTTTTTCATTCTTATTCTCCGACGCAACCTGACAATTTACTCACTATTATCCAGTGGGACTTCATTAGGAAAAAATATATTTATGTCCCTATCTTTATAGACACATACTGTTTGCATTTACTTTTGCTTTTTTTTTTTTTTTTTCTTTTTTAATATTCAATGCTACATAGTATTTTTATTGATATTCCTTTTATTATTGGTTTTTATTCTTGTAGCTTTAACAGTTCTCTTATTTATTCATTTTTTTCTTTCTTTACCCTCCAAAAGTTATCATCTCAAAGCGAGGCTGATTTGTTTGTGAACACTGACTGAACACCTTATCAGTGATAAGAATGATGATGTATCTATATTCATCATCATCATCATCATAAGAAAGATAATGAAATTAGAATACAGTTAATAACAATCACGTATTATAGGAGCTAAAGAGAAAGATGAAATTATTTGTCAGAAAGATAATAATTGACATTAGCTATGAGGACGATGATGGAGACGATCAGGGTGGAGATGATAGATCGTCGTTGACAAATTTAATCAACATGAAAGAAAATATTACCTCTGAAGAACAAGAAAACTTCTGGAAATCGAGCTCAACAGCAGAAATCTCATCAAAAAAATAAATACCTTAGCATTTCCCTTGTAAGATACTCTACACCATTCTTAAAATGATGAAAGGACAAAGAGATTGTTGACAATGCACAAGGCCTTATTCCTGAGAGATGACATACATGGGTCAAGAAAATAAGGAGGAGTTGACTCGCCAGAATTGATAATTGTGTTGATGTAACAATACAAGGACTCGAAGATTTAAAAGAGCAAAGAAAGACTATTTACTGCAGCAAGTAGCTGCTATGGCAACCAATTCACAACAACAACTAACAAAAGAAGAAAAACAACTGTCCGGATACTTCAAGCGATAAACTGGGGAGATTGTATACGAGAAAACCTCGGAAAGGTTTAGAAATGGACACGTCAAGAGATAAAGTGAATCGCTTTTGATAGTTGCACAGTACAACGACATAAGGACCAATCACGTTAAAACGAAAATTGATAATACGCAACAGAATATCAAATCTGGGTTATGTGAAGACAGATGAAACGGTTAATTATAGAATAAGCGAATGCATCAAACTAGAATAAAAAGAATACATGACTGGGTGGGAAAGGTAATTCACTGGGAATTGTGCAAGAAATACTAAAATTTGATCCTACAAAGAAATGGTATATGCACAAACAAAAATATGTCCTTGAAAATAAAACAGATTGAATTCTTAGGGATTGTGAGATACAAATGGATCACTTAATCCCAGACAGAAGACCAAATCTCGTGCTTATTATTAAGAAGTATATAACTGTGTCATCTTGTGGATTTACCGTGTCTGCAGATGACAGAAGGAAAGTGAAGAAGGTCGAAAAACTGGACTTTGCTAGAGAATAGAAAAAGTTGTAGATCACGAAGGTGACATTGATACTAATAGCATTTGGGGCCATCGGAACGGTGCTCATGAAAAAAAGACTCGGTGAACAGTATATTGGTGGAAAGATTAAAAGCATCCAGACAACAGCACATCGGCTAGATTACATAGAAGAGTCCTGGAGACGTGATGTCACTTAGGCTCCAGTGAAAAACTATCAGAGTTAATGTTAAAGAATTACATGGAGTAAAATTATAATAATTTAAATGCCGTTAAAACCAACCAATCATTTTTTAATCCGACAAGTTCTCGATATGACAAAGGTTACAAGAAAATGCAAATCAGAAAAATTCCTGCTTTCTTAAACAGAAGTATCAACATCATAACAAACCGCTGTTACAACGAGATTCGAACGGGTTCACGATCTGTTTAATTTTAATGGCAGATCGGAGATTTGACGCTGATTTTCTATTGAAAAATAATTCTTTAACACAATCTCGAGAGTAAAACATCTTTTTTCTTCTAAAAACATTGTACTATTTAAAAAGAATAAAATACAATATAAGTATATAAGTGGCTTGCAGATTTTTTGTAACTAAAAATATGAAGTTGAAGAAGTCTAAAAATAAGTACACTCCATATATACAACAACAGGCAGAAAATATGGCCTTACTGTTTATTCCTTCACCTTATGTTGAAAAAATTTAGATTATCAAATAAGATTAATTATTTTGATCAATTTGAGTTCTGTTTCATTAAGCCAGAAAGTTTGGCTATCAAATAAAATAGATTTTATGGTAGATTTCTGCTTAGCTTATTTGTCATGGATTAAGAATAACGAAATAAACATTTCCTAAAAGTGGCGAGTTCATATTTTTTGTTTTTGTTTTTGTTTTTGTTTTTTTGTTTTGTTTTTCAGAGATTGTACAGAGTCCTTCAATAAATTAGGGGATTTTTTTTTAGATAAAATATTTTTTCAGATTTTTCTATTCATTGTTAGACATTGATTTATAGTAACAATTATCTTAATCACACAAAAATATTTGTTTTGAGGCTATTCAAAATGGAATCATGTCAAAAGTGTGTTCCGAGATTAGACAGAGATCTCTCATCAAGTTTTTGTAGCCCGAGAAGTGAAATTTATGGAAGAATAGGGGTACTGCGCACAGAGAAGTATGCTTTCGTCAAAGAAGTGTTTACTGATTGGCTAAACATCAATTCTCCACTGATTCAAAAAGAAAATTCTTCATTTTTGATTTCCTTGAAAAAGGTGCAACCGTAAATTGTGCTTTTTTTACTAAATCTTTTGATAATATTTCACTTTATTTGTTGAATTACCCTCGTATATCTGTGCTATTCTAATTTTCGTTAATAAGTTTTAATGCCATAGAGTTTGGTCATGAATAATGTTAAATAATGTTTTCCTTGTATAATATTCCGCTCGAAAAAATAAAACATGGTATCTTTTTTACATGAAAAAAAAGCTGTTAAAGGTGTACTTATTTATGAGCGATACTGTATGTTGATTTAGACGATTGTATATGGGAGAAGTCTTTTCATTTGTTACCATTGAGTGAGTCCTTTAATTTGAAGTTATGGATATTTTTTTATTTATTAGATATAGTTCCTCAGCATTTGACATTTCAATGCTATTCTTTCTTTTCTATCATAATAAAGGATTACTGACAGCCCAGATTCCTTTGACACTCTCATTTTCTATCCCTATTCTTTGCTAAGTCCTCTAAATGGCACAAATCTAGCTTTATTCCAAGCGTTTTGTTATAGTCCAAATGGTCCAACTATTCAATAGTATTGACACGAACACAGCTTAAAAGAATTCTCGTTTTATTTTATCAGAGAGATCGGATTTCTTTTAATGATCGCAATTCATTTAATTTGAGGGCCGTTGTAATGAGGGGGTTAAAAAAATTTTGTTTCCCGATAAACGTTAATCCCAGGACAAATATTTATTAAAAGCTGAAATTTTAACGCTGACCACAAATAATATATTTACTGTACATTATTAGTTAATTTTGCATTTTATAATATTATATTATTATATATGAAAATAGAATACATGAAAACCCAGATGAATATTAAAAGAAAATGTAATGAATAGTATATTTTAATAAAGTTGGATGATTCCATACATTGCTTAGATATGAGTGATTGAAAGATGTACGCGTGCGTGTATGTGCGAGGGGAACTGGAGCCTCACCCCCAGATGCATATTATTGTCATACCTAAGACACTGCTTTTTTTTATGTTTTTTACCCCTCCAGAGCGGATACAGTCAGCATATTCAAAGCCTCGCTGATAGAGTATGATGTTAAAATGACGTTCAATAGAAACATGGATCTAACAAAATAATCAATTCAAACTGAACAAGAAATGACTTTCTTCTTTAAGATAGAGTATTCAAGTGTATGACTCTAATAAAAATTTCGGTTTTGAATGAAACCCCTAAACACACACACTAACAAAAAAGCAATAATTGATATATATATATGGATATTTGAGAGATTTAGTCATAGATTTATATATGTATCCAGTCCGTAAAATATAAAATATTAATCTCGAAATAAGCAAATGTTGCTATTAGGTTCTTGCGTTTTCAGAAACCGGAAGGACAACTTCCGCCATTGTGTAAGTAAAACGGAAGTATGGGTTCCGCTATCTTTTTTTATAAAATGTTGTAGCTCTCTCTCTCTCTCTCTCTCTCACACACACACACACACGCACACACATACACTCTCTCTCTCTCTCTCTCTCTCTCTCTCTCACACACACACACACACACACACACGCACACACACTCTCGCTCTCTCTGCAGCTAACAATCTGATTGGAGTCTTGAGTCGAATTTATCCCAGTTACCTTCTCGAGTAATTATGGCAGAGACCATGCAAGTTTTCTGAATACATTTGAATAGATAACGAACAAGATGAAAGGTTTCATAGTAAATAAAAAATGAATTTGATTCCGACTGGGAAGACACCAACGATTTATAATTGGAAACAGAAACGTTTTATCTTGATAACGTATCATCAAATATCCATTTTTTATACCAATACAACATTTTGACTTTCATTCTATATTATCATATCACTCAAAAAGATACAATATCAACTAATTTATACTTAGAATATGCAGTGAATATTTATTAGTGAAATGATCAAAATTTGTATATAAATTGTGTCTGTGGGTCAAGATCTGTTCACCTCGATAGATGCATTCTTCTTTTTTCTGGTTGCGTTGGACATTTTTTCTTGCGGTCATGTTCTTTCCACCTCATGATAAACACGTTGTCTTCCTCCTTAAAGCTTAAGAATGCTATAACCCTGTAGTTTGGTCCGCTTGCCGGTACCAAGCAATATGCTTAATATGTACTATAATCAAACGGGGGACATCTCCACTCTTGACGAAACCCTTCTTAAACGAGTAGACAAATTCACTTACTTAGGAAGCAGCGTCGCATCAACCGAAAAGGACATCGACACGAGGTTAACGAAAGCATGGACAGCTATCAATAGGCTATCGATTATATGGAAATCAGACCTAACCGATAAAATGAAACGCAGTTTCTTCCAGGCAGCGGTTACATCGATACTGCTATATGGATGCACTACATGGACACTAACAAAACGGCTGGAGAAGAAGCGAGACGGCAATTACACAAGAATGCTGCAAGTCCTAGCGGCAACACCTCACAAGACACCAACTGTACGGCCACCTGCCTCCTATCACGAAAACTATTCAAGTTAGACGAACCAGACATGCAGGACACTGCTGGAGAGACAGGGACGAACTCATAAGTGATGTACTCTTATGGACCCCCACACATAGCTGTGCAAAAGCAGGACGACCAGCACGAACATACATTCAGCAACTATGTGAGGATACAGGATGTTGTCATGAAGACCTGCCTGAGGCGTTGAACGATAGGGAAAAGTGGCGAGAGAGGGTCAGGGATATCCGTGTTACCAGCTCGACATGATGATGATGATGATGATGAAAGGTTGTACCATCGCTTGGCTGTGGATTTTCATGCACCAAATGTAATACTATCGTTTAGTCCGGCACTAAATGTAATATTATGGTTTGCACCGCCAGGGCATTTATCTTGGGCACAGTACCAAATATAGACCTATGGTTTGGTCCGACACTAATTATCACACTATCGCTCTTTCCAGTACAAAATGTGATAAGATGTTTTGGGGTCGGTTGCCATTTGTAACACTATCGTTGGTGTACGGTACAAAATTTAACAATATCTTGGGACGGAACCACTGTAACAATATCGAGTTCACGACTACCAACGTCGATACCAGCGCCAAATGTAATACCGTTGTGCACGACAACACTTGTACCAAATGTAATAATAATGATTGGTCTTATCCTGGTAACGATGCCAAATACGGTACA
The DNA here is from genome assembly GCA_963585895.1 of Sepioteuthis lessoniana. Lineage (NCBI taxonomy): Eukaryota > Metazoa > Mollusca > Cephalopoda > Myopsida > Loliginidae > Sepioteuthis > Sepioteuthis lessoniana. Next base: position 5,091,626 of record OY757931.1, on the reverse strand, counting down.
ACAGTTGTCATGGTACTTTTACTTTGGTCTTATCTTCGTAACGCCGCCAAATGCAATTCCAGAAAATTTGTTTATCAATATTTTCTGTGCACACGCTGTATTTGAAAGATCAACTGATAGGGAATGACACAGTCCATCCGGAACTTCTGACGGTCGAAGTGATCCGTTGGAACAAAGCTGCCTGGGCGTTGCCAACTCAAAAACACGAACTCACCGTCAAAAATTAACAATCGCTTATTTTTCAATGTTCAGATTGCATACAGTAGCAGGAGAGAGAGAGAGAGAGAGAGAGAGAGAGAGAGAGAGAGAGAGAGAGAGAGAGAGAATCTATAAGAGTCTATGAACTGAGACAAAGAGACCCCCAGCCCAACCGAACTCACTGAAAGCCAACTTCTAATTAACCGACTGACAACTTTTTCAAAATTTGCTAATTTTCATTTATCTAAATTCAGGATTTCGGTTGGGTGATGTCATCTTATCAAGTTATTGCGTCACTCACACTTGTCCAAATTCACTGTTTTCATTTACTCAATCAAAATCGTAACAAGACATGAATCTATTTTCTTTACACCTGAGTCTTCCTGTGTTGGGTGTTGGTGTACCAGCTACAACTTTTCAAAGATTTCAGCTAATTTAACAACTAAATGAAAAACTCACGGCCCAACCAAACCAGATAATAAAATAACACTGGTTTACAAAAAAATTGAGGCAAGCACAAAAATACCCGTTTTTACCTAATTTGAGGGTGCTGAATTTAAATTTAAAATCCGTTTTTAGTCATCGCCTCTAGTCTTTTAGATATGCATAGTGTGCATTTTGTGCATATACGGTACATAAAGACGTATATGAATTCAGGGTTAATTCTAATATTGTGAGACTTATGGCTTATTTTTAGTTATTATGCACTAAATGTAAGTGATAGCATTACATTATATATATATATATATATATATATATATATATATATATATATATATATATATCAAGACGGATTTTGACAGTTAAGGCAGCAGGTCTCAATCCACACTCTGGCAGTCATTGGAAGAGGTTGTCTCGCAGGCGACGCAGGAGGTTGGTGTCCCTTAACTATCGTGTTACAAATCTTTTGGGTTTCTAAATATTAGTATTACATTTTCAAATGCACATTTAGTTTTCAACTTTGCTTTCAACTTTGCAGTCCCGATGGTTTGGAGAGAGCCGCGAAACCACGTAGATGATTGTTATTTTTGTTTAACTAATATAACTGGTTTCAATGCATCTTCAAGGAAAAAGATCAAATATCCCAACCTTCGATCTGCTATGGGACCCGTTCCCCATTCAGATGATCTTCCTGTACCCACACCTCCAATAAATAAGGATCTTCTTTCCTCATCAGATGAAGAAATGCCTTCAAGGGAGGATTCTGCCGAGTCAACATCTTTGGGAGATATTGAGTCTACATATTCAGGAACAAGTGGCAATGAGCCACACTGGATCATGCAAGAAGACCTGAATGATCTTGCTTGTGATTTGTATCTGTCAAAACAGCAGTCAGGGCTCTTGGCTTCTCGGCTTAAACAGTGGAACATAGTCCAGGAAGATATAAGGATCACCAGTTTCAGGAATCGGAACAAAGACCTTGTTTCCTTTTTCGACATGGAAAACAAGTTGTGCTACTGCACAAACATACCTGGTTGTTTACATCTCTTGGTTTGCCACATAATCCTTCAGACTGGCGTCTTTTCATAGACTCTTCCAAGCGAAGTCTCAAGGGTGTTCTTCTGCACAACGGGAATAAATATCCCAGCATTCCCATTGCACACTCGGCCCATCTAAAGGAGTCCCATGACAATATGGAGCTTCTTTTAGAAGCTATTAAGTACAGCGAGTACCAATGGAGTCTCTGTGGGGACCTCAAGGTCATTGGTCTTCTTAAGGGTATGCTAGAGGGTTTCACAAAGTATTGTTGTTTTCTCTGTCTCTGGGATTGCCGAGCTGTATCACAGCATTACAAGCAGAAAGACTGGGGGTCTAGAAGCACTTTTGTTCCTGGCGAACACAGCGTCAAGGAGAATCCTCTGGTGGACATGAATAAGGTGCTTCTTCTTCCTCTTCACATCAAGCTTGGTTTGATGAAGAATTTCGTGAAGGCGTTGCACAAACATGGTGCTGTCTTCCAACACTTGTCTACTGTATTCCCAGGTCTTAGTGCTGCTAAGCTCAAAGAGGGCATCGTTGTCGGACCTCAGATCCGAGAAGTGCTGAAGGATACTTATTTTGAGGAGCTTCTTAACTTAAAGGAACTGAGAGTATGGGAAGCATTTAAGTCAGTCTGTAGTGGCTTCCTTGGTAACACACGCGTACCAGATTACCAAGCCTGTATTGAGAAGTTGCTAAAGTCTTACAAGGATATAGGGTGCCGAATGTCACTCAAGATTCATTTTCTCCATTCCCACCTCAACTTCTTCCCGCCAAACCTTGGAGCAGTGAGTGATGAGCAGGGAGAAAGATTCCACCAAGACATTACGAAGATGGAGAGCAACTATCAAGGCAAATGGAACCCCGGCATGATTGGAGACTTCTGCTGGATGCTCTTGCGTGACATCCCGGAGGCAAAATACACCAGATCCTCTAACAAAACACACTTTTGACTGTCTGTTGTACTATGAATTGTGTAATTGTGTCATCCAAGTATATTGATTCAATCAGTATTCTTTATCTATCCTGCTTTATCTGTTATAAGCTGCTGCAACTCTTGAAATATGCACATGTATTCTTTGTTTATACTAAAATGAGACTATTTAAAAGCCAGAAAACTAGAGGTGATAGAGCAAAACTATTTATAAATTTGAATTCAGCACACCCAAATTAACAAAAAACACTTACCCTCATTCTTGCCTCCGACCAAAAATTTATTTTTGTAAACCAGTGTAATTAACCATCACAGCAACTGGGTTACAATACTATTACGAGATTACCTTCTTGATTTTTAATTCAGTATTGTCCTGCTCCTAGACTAAACGCCCACCAAGGCTATAGAACTCAGTTTCCTTAGTATTTTACTTGTAACTGGGAGTCCTAGTAACGTAGTAAGTTACATAGTGGACTGCGAAATTGTAGTAAGCGAGTTCGATCTCCAGTTGCACTATTGCCTTCAGATAAAGTATGAACCGTCTTATCTTACCAGCAATGAGTTAAAAAGTAGCACTATAGTTCTTCTAAAAGGCTGGCTTTGGTATTAGATAACCCAAGATTGATATGCCATTAAACAAAAAAGCAAAAACGAATCAAGCCTGTAACTGAGAAGAATAAAAGAGGGAATAATCTGTGACAAGTGAATGCAAACAGCTTCGACTAGGATTTGAAATCGATTCGCCGATACCATTTTCCGTTTCGATAACCGTTACGTAATCTGTATATCCATTATGCTAACGCATCTCTAAATCTCAAGTAAAAATAATTGTAAGTAAAAGTAAAGTGAGCGACCGTTGTCGAGGATGACCCGAATGCTCCCTTTTCAATAGCTACTACACCGAGGTGTAGGGGAGAGCGCTGCTCAATTCCCTGGATTGCTCCACTTTACCTTTGATCCGTACCTTATAATGCTGAATGTTAAGCAAGAGGGAATCAAGTACCATTTTTAAGTATTTGGTATGACTCGACCTGGAATTGAACTCCGGTCTCCCGAGCCATTGGCAAACACTATACTCCTTAAGCCAATGGCCCGGTCAAAATAGAAGGAGACCAGGGTTCAATCCCAGGTCGAGTCGTACCAAAGACTGAAACAATGATACTTGAGGCTATCTTGCTTAACAGTTAGCATTATAAGGTATGGCTCAAGGATAAGTGGAGCAATTAAGGAAAAAGAGTAGTGCCCTCCCCTACACCTTGGTGTGGTAGCTTTTGAAAAGAGAGCCTTCGGGTCGCTCTCGATAACAGTCAGCTAACTTATATATGTGTGTACGTAGCTATGTATGTATTCAGCACCTGCATCATTAACAGGATGTGACACAAGGTCAATTTTAAGAGGAGCAGTGCTGGTCTGAATTAAGAGTTCTCATTCTAAATCGGTTACCGTACCAAGTCTAAAGATTCCAGTCTGTCCTACCATCTACCCATAATTGTTGGGGCAAAAATAAATTGGTTAAAACTTCTCCCATGAAAAGCAAACAATTTCGACCAGGATTTGAACTCGGGTCACCGTGTTTATTATCTACAACGACACAAGTAGTAGTAGTAGAACTTATGTGGGGGTTTTATCTTATTTAGTTCGCTGGTTTTTGTTTGTTTGTTTGTTTGTTTGTTTTTACCTTTTTTCTTTTCTTACTTATAATACATTTTGGGCTGAGTTCGTGGTGTAATGGTTAAAATTGTAGGAAATGGATACGACGACCTGAGTTCAAATCCTGGGCTAGATTGTTTGCCTTTTTACATAACGCTTGTAAAGTTGGGAAAGTTATGCATCTGACAATTCTCCTTCGATCTGTAGGTAAATAGTTGGGAAAACTGGCTCTTTAACCTTGGTATGGCAACCCGTCTAGGAGAAGGAAAACTGAATTCAAACCTATTAAACACCGATTGAAAAATTGAACTTGTGTGACATCCTACTCGCCCAGAGGAGTCTTGTCTAATACATACATGCATATATATATGTATATATACTCACATTATGGTGAATATTTTGTAAATGTATATATATAGATACTGACATTGTGGTATATATATATATATATATATATATATATATATATATTCACACATATGTGAGTATATTGTAAGTTGGCTGACCAAAGTAGAGGGTGACTCAAAGGCTCCCTTTCCAATAGCTACTACACTGAAGTATAGAAGAGGTGGCGACTCTTTTCCCTTGTTTGCTCCACTTACTCCAGATCTAAACCTTATAATGGTGAATGTTAAGCAAGGAAGTATCAAGTATTCTTTTTTGACTCAACCTGGGATTAAACTCCGGTATCCCGGACCATTAGCAAACACTGTTACCATTATTCCAATGGGCTGGTTAATGTGAGTATACATGTATATACATAAATGTGACTATATATATATATATATATATATATATATATATATATATATGTATGTATGCTCAGATTTACACACGCACACACACACACACACACAGATATATATATATATATAAATATATATAATACAATCTTGTATCTTCACATAAATTATGAATTCTGAGGCACGATATTATAGCAGCTTACTATTACATTATGAAGCACTTTAATTTTGAACGAAGATGATTATTCATTCCATCACCAAGAAATGTAAAGAATATTATTATATTTATTGCCTATTCTAAAGAATATAGTTCATATTCTGAAAGAAAAAGGAACCTTTTGGTGGAAAATTTTTCCGAACATTATTCTTTTTTTTATCGTCAGTCCTAGTTTGTTTTTTTTATTTCTTTCTGAAACTTCCAACAAATTTACGAAAACTTAACTTTATGACCTTTTAAAAGTTATAGTTTTAAATAGATGATAGCAAAATGATTCAAAATTCTTATTTTTTGTAACAAAATAGTAATTACTGAGCCATGTCAAAATCACTGCAAATTCATGTCTAAATTTATCTTTTCTTTTCTCATATATTTTACTGAATTTATTCTTTTAACTGTAATTGTTAGAAGTTCAAACATTATTCTTCAAAGAAAATATCATCTTCTCTCTCGATAAGGAAAAACAAATAAGTAAGACATAAAAGTAATTTCTCTTTCCTAAAATTTACCATTTGCTTCAAGAGATATCGAAAAAAGCGCAATTAAAAAATTGAGGAATTTATACAAGTTGAACGCCGACATTACTAATGACTTAAGCGGCGCCAAATTGTAAATAACGTTGATTGGCAGATATAAGAATTATATTTGCTAATTTAATTTAAAATCAAAGTATAGAATTATGTTAATTGCTTTCGAGATACAAGCACGAAAAACTTGATATCTTACGTAGATTAGATGAAAAAATTATAAACAATTTACGAATTTTCACAATTTTCACTTTTCACCATAATAATTGGCTCGCCAAAAGCTATCGGGAGAGCTTTACTTCTTTCAAATATTGAATCATTATTTTCACTTGACATAGACTGAATTATAAGTAATGATTTCCATGTCTAAAATATATTCTATATAGATCTGATACTTGCTATAAGGTAAAGAAAAGCATAAAAATATCTACAAATTGAAAATACCTCGCATGGCCAAATATTAAGTTGCGTAAAGTGACCTAAAAACTTATCTATCCAACATTTTATTGCAGCAATAAACATAAGTATGATTCCGATTTAAGTTTTGGGAGTATCAATGAATAAATAAAACGTTATACAGTGGTTAACGTCTTTAGACCCTTGTAAGTATTGCTTGTACTACAAATTTATATGCAACACAAGTTTTTAAAGTTTTCTTGATTTTCCTGTAACCAGAAAAACATTAATAGGAAAAATCCATGAAAAAAAAAAAACACATTCGGTTAAACAAAAAGATAAAAATTTGGTTTCTGTTTTGATGCAGAAAAAAGAAAGACACGGGGAACACGAAAAGGGTTAATAGAAAAACTTATATATTCAAGTAACAGAAACAAGATACAAGTGAACCTGGTTAAACAGAAATTATTTGATAGGAAGCTGAAAGTACCGTGGGGTAGTGACTGTTATATGGTCATATGCAGTATCATAACGACATAATAATAAAGACGCAGGAAGACTTCTTTATAAATGTATGTACCTCTCACTTTATTGTAAGGTTCGAAAAGGATTACTCAAGGCTTGCGTGTGAGAGGGAGTTGGAGACCGAACAGAAACTGCAATATTTTGACCCCACTCTTATGGCCGTTAGCATTGTGTCTTTCTCGTTCTCCAGATGCTCAACCGGAGGCCCAGGGGCCCAGCTCTCTGCTAGATGATAGCTTTCTTTACTGCATCTCATCAGCAACTTCTCTGGTCCCCAAACTCCATCGGGGTTCCCGAGGGCCCCTTCCACATCTCGTCTATAACTCCGTCCGATCTCTAACTGGAACTGTCTGACTTCTGTTTTGACTGAGTTATATAATGGTTCAACGCCCACTCAGTCGCCTACTCGATCTTTGGAATCGCATGTTGGATCGTCGTCAAGCGGAAATAACTGTCATGCAATTCAGAGGTCACTCTCTTCCGGTGCGTCAGTCTATGAGAGTATCATGGGATTTTTTACATCGTCCCATTTCATCAGTCAATTTCCGCCCACGGGATTTCCTCTCATAACTGCCATTAGAATGTGTCACTTCCTTCCGGTGCATCACCTTGGAATGGCATTTTTGGCCGGGTCGAAGGGCAAAATTCAACAATGACTATCCGTTCACAACGCAGATGGTATCACACGTGATTGTGTCACGCTGATTTGGTTAACTCCGTCTGATGCTCTCGTTGACGTGTATTTATGGAGGAGGGAGAGTCCCTTACGTAGGGAATACAACAGTTTCTTTAATGAGATATCAACTTTCGTGGGTTATTTAATATCAAAGCGATTGTTCTAAAAGAACTGTAGTGATACCATTTAACGTATAACTGGAAGCATAAGGGCATTAATTCGAAAGTAAACATAATAGCGGGACTGGAGTTCGAACTCGTTTACAACGATGTCACAGTTCAGCACGTTAGCCACTACGTCATGGAGACTCACTCAAATGGATTCGATTTAGCTAACCTGATACATCCAGTTTAGCTGTAGGTAAAAATTAGTAACTTTTGAAGAAACAAAAGAAGATAACACAGAAAAGAAATATATTTAAAGATCTTGAAAATGTATATACATCATCTCGCCAGAAAAGACAGGATAAAATGAGATTAATTTAGTGTGGATTCTTTCACGTATAGATGAGCGGTGTTAAAAATAGCTTACCTCTCTCTGCATTTCCCTTAAGAGTCATCTCAGACATCAGGCATTGACTTCGACCACCTCCTTCTATTTTTATTGCAATAGAACGGTCCCTGTGGCACGATGTTGGACATTCATTTCTGTGGGTGTGGGTGTGAGTGTAAGTGAGTGCCAGTCAGAGGATCCCTTTGTCTGTTTTGGTGCGAAACCCACAAAAAGGGCTTACAGGCGAGATTTTCAACGAGACCGGAAGAAGACGTGGGAAGGCAAGGTCCCAGGGCAGTGAACAGAAGAAAGCAGTCAACAAGAGAGACCAGTTAACAGAAGTCCGAGGAAGGTGACTTTCATAGAGAGGCGACTGCTAGGCGAGGAGCTTGGACCCGTGGACCCAGAGGCCGGGTTAGCCAACGTGAAAGTTAGCGTTCCTGGTGGCTGTGTGGGAATTTCACTTGGGTACACGCTCGCGATAGCCCACAGATGCACAGAAAGCTACACAAAAGTGTCACAAACATTCACCTTTTTCGCGCTTGGAACTAACCCAAGTCCGTGCTTGTTTGTTCTTTTCTTCCACCTCTCGATAGTGTATGTTGTGTTTTGTATGTTTGTAAAGAAATGTGAAATACCACTGGCTGGAGATGAGAGAAACCACTTGACCATCGGATGGCCCAGAGCTAGTTCAGGGGATTGAGATAGTAGGGACCGGCCAACGAGTATATTGTTACATTCTTTCTTTGAGAACAATTAGTTTCTGAATCTTAACCCGATAAGGTACCCCATTCACCGATAACCAAATAATGTAGGACTTAAAAAGTTTTTTAAAATTAGAGACGAGAAATCTAGTTATTTACTAAATATGACATACGATAATAGGCTGAAAGAATCAGGTTTTAGAATATTAAAAAGCAGAATAGTCAAGGAGACTTTTAATAGGGCCACTTATGTTCTAGAAAAATAGTTGTACATTAGATTACCAACGAAGGTTGATATACCATTTAAAAAAAATCTCCACACAGTACAATAATATGAAATCCGCATTAGGAAGATTGGGGGGGTTCAAATATATACAAAAAAATTGGCTCATCATAGTAAAGATATGTAACTATTAAATTATTCATAAGCGGATATATAACAGTATTTTAATATACATTATCATTATTGCAATTTTTGTAATTACTTTAGCTTAATATATTTACAATATCCATTTTAAATTTATAAAATACATAATTATATAAACAAATATTCGACAATGGTAAAATAATTTGCAAAAAAAAGGGACGCAGTAAATTTGATCTGTCCAATTTGAAATCTTCAAGTAGATTTGTCAACTGGAAAATTAAATCAATACTGAATGGCGTTAATAAATGTCTTTCACGTTGTGTGTTTTCAGCTCAAAGTTGTAATAGATTCCTTTAAAAGAAAAATATTGAAAATATCATATTCATAAGGATATGAACATTTTATCACTAATCATGGGAATTTAAGTTACTGTGGAACGAGTGATAATCAAACAAATCGCTGGAAATTGATAGTGGGTGTGACAATTATCAATTTTAGCTCGTCATAAAAATACAAAATATTTACTGCAAATGAACTGTTTACTCAACATTATCAGTTCTTTGTTTAAATAGATAAATAGAGAGTAACGAATAAACTAAGATTGAGAGAGAGTGTGTGTGTAAGAGAGAGAGAGAGAAAAAAGAGAGAAAGTCGAGGAGAGTGAGAAAAAGAGAGAGAGAGAGTGGATGAGAGAGAGAGAGGAAGAGAAAAAGAGAGAGAGAAAGAGAGAGAAAAGGAGAGAGAATGAAAGAGAGAGAGAGTGTTGAAGCGAGAGAGAAAAAGAGAAAGAGAGAGAGAGTGTGTGTGTAAGAGAGAGAGAGAGAAAAAAGAGAGAAAGGCGAGGAGAGTGAGAAAAAGAGAGAGAGAGAGAAAGAGAGAGAGTGGATAAGAGAGAGAGAGGAAGAGAAAAAGAGAGAGAAAAATAGAGAGAGAGAAAGAGAGAAAGAGAGAGAAAAGGAGACAGAATGAAAGAGAGAGAGAGAGTTGAAGCGAGAGAGAAAAAGAGAAAGAGAGAGAGAGTGTGTGTGTGTAAGAGAGAGAGAGAGAAAAAAGAGAGAAAGGCGAGGAGAGTGAGAAAAAGAGAGAGAGAGAGAGAGAGAGAGAGAGAAAGAAAGAGAGAGTGGATGAGAGAGAGAGAGAGGAAGAGAAAAAGAGAGAGAAAAATAGAGAGAGAGAAAGAGAGAAAGAGAGAGAAAAGGAGAGAGAATGAAAGAGAGAGAGAGTGTTGAAGCGAGAGAGAAAAAGAGAAAGAGAGAGAGAGTGTGTGGAAAAGAGAGAGAGAGAGAGGAAGAGAGAGTGTGGAAGAGAGAGAGAGAAAAAAAAGAGAGAGTGGAAGAGTGAGAAAGAGAGAGAGAGAGAGATGTATGGAGGAGATTTAGATAGACTATCGATAATAAATATGTATAATAATATTACTACTTTTTTTTTCCTTCTAAACCAAAGATACTTGGTTTTTATTATTTCTGTTTGTGGGTTATGCAATCAAAACGGTTATTATTAGGTATTATTTATTACCAAACTGTACGGAATTGAAAACCTATAAACAATAATAGGAATAGGTAGCAGTCCAAAAATAAAAGCACTCTTTATACATATAAGTCCTCGCAGTGTAGTGGCTAAAGTCCCGGATTTTGCCATCGTAGGAGGCGATTTCGAACACCAGTTGGGCTATTCAATTTCGAACTAATACCTTTAGGAAAATAATAATAATCCTGTCTCTCCAGATTTTTGGTTAAGTGGTACCATTGGTGTTCTTTTGCAAGAATGTCTGTGGCATTAAATAACCTACGAAGTTTAACATTCCGTTTAGAACAAATAAACTAAACCAAACCTTATATATATATATCATCATCATCATCATCATGTCGTGCCGCCAGCACGGATATCCCTGACCCTCTCTCGCCACTTCTCTCTATTATTCATCACCTCCGGCAAGTCTTCAGGGTTATATCCTGTGTCCTCACATAGCTGCTGTTTTTAAGTTCGAACTGGTCGTCCTGCTTTTGCTTGGCCATGTGTGGGAGTCCATTGGAGTATATCACTTATGAGCTCGTCCTGCGTGTCTGGTTCGTCTAACTTGTATAGTTTTCGTGATGGGAGGCAAGTGGCCGTATAGTTGGTGCTTGTGGGGTGTTGTCGCCTGGACTTGTTCAATATTGCTCTCAACATTCTTGTGTAATTGCCGTCTAGTTTCTTCTCCAGCCGTTTTGTTAGCGTCCATGTAGTGCATCCATATAGCAGTATCGATACAACCGCTGCCTGGAAGAAACTGCCTTTCATTTTATCGGTCAGGTCTGATTTCCATATTATATATATATATATATATATATATATATATATATATAAAGAAAACAGAGTGAGCGAGAGAGAGATGTATATATAATTCTATATTTAGTTTCAGAAATGCTGAAATTTTATATTTGCTTCCTGGGTTTCAATGCTATAGAATTTGGATATATAATGCTTAATAATGTCGGTTTTTTTATGCCGTGTGATATTCCTCAAGAAAAAAATAAAATCCTGGTATCTTTAGACAAGATGAAAATTTATTTTTTATTAAGTTCAGTCGCAGTATATTGTAGGTAGAATGAGAGAAAAAAAACTGTTATTAGAGTATAACTGTTTATGAATATTCAAACTTTATAGAAGTAAAAAAAAAAAATATCCGGCAGTAAAATCATTCCGCTGATGACTTTTTTCTTTTTCATTAAAATATCCTGCAGTCAATGTTAGGAGTTGCTATAAAAAAAAACCCATTGCAATGAAATTAAAATCGTTTATATGTTTTACATCAAGTTTCCATTTATAACACTGGCCGGCAGAAAAATTGAAGAGTCTTGCCCCATGAGATATTCTAATTTTTTATCTAACAATTTCGAGGTGCTGCTTTAAAAACCTTTCATTTTTGCCCCAAACGTCTGGATATTTTGATACAGAAAGTAACAATATATAAGGGGAAAAAAATCTATTCTTGCCGCAGAAACTTTTTCGCCAAATCAGTGATATTTATTTGTTGTTTCTGAAGTCATAAAACTAATATTAAAAGATGAATTTATATATGCAAGCTGAGAGTTTTCCGAGAATCTTGTTAATTAAATAAAGGCGTTTCTTGACAAAAATGCATACATGAGAAAAAAAAAAAACATAACTAGGTATCCCAATACATTATTAATTCAGAAAGATTAATTCAATTATCTTAGAAAATTTAAATAGTCTTTGAATTTTTTCAAGAAATTCAAATAAGTCTCTATTTCTCTAAAAAATCGGAGACAGCAACATGGAAATAAGAGAAAAGTGCTAAAATTAAATAAGAAGTTTCAGAAATTCTTGGACAAATTGTTGTATCCCAGAGGAAGAAAGAAAGACAATAACATTATTGTATAAGAATATAATCTCTCCTATTTATTGCGAACGCGTGGCGAAATTGGTTGTGTGAGTGTGTGAGAGAGAGACAGAGACAGACAGACAGAGTCGGAACTGCTAAGATTTATACTCGGTTGGGATGCATCTTCAGAGAGCCTTACTTCTTCGTTCAATCTTCAAGGGGCTGGCACAGGGCCGACTTAAAATATTTATAACTCTTCGTTCCTCCTTCGTTCTGGAATCATTCTCGTTTTCAACATTAGACGGTCTTGTATATTTAAACTTTTCTTTACTCCTCAATCCGATTCCAACAGGCTCTCCTCCGGGCCAACACCCACAGGTCATGACGTCTAATGCTCACTGCTTACCGCTGATTCTGCTGACTTCTTAGGGTTGAAAACTTCCGTCATTATATATTTTTCGGGCGCCTACGCACTCTTCTTACGCAATTCAGGTGGCATTTCCGTAATCTTTTGTTTACCTTAAGACACTGTTGTATACCCTGTTTTAAAATCCACAAACTACACGGCGTGTCAAAAGTCAATGTGTAACAAAATTCCGAATTTTAATAAATCTGGTACTGTATTTTTAAGTGCTAGAGTTTTGGCTCTGCATTCTGTGGTCCATGGTTCGATCTCCAGTGGATGAGAGCGTGGTTTACAAGGCTGAAGAAACCTAACAAGGTTAAAACAGCTGTCCAGTGGTTCTGTAAATGATTCACAGTGCTTGCCGGATTTTCTGGTCACGGTAATTCAAATCTATAAATAATTACTATTATACTAATTTAAATGAAGTTTAAAATGATAACATTAATTAAGTTTAGAATGATAACATTAATAAAGTTTAAAAGGATAATATAAATGAAGTTTAAAATATACAATTTAAAGGAAGTTCAAAATTATAACATTAATGAAGTTTAAAATGATAGCATTAATGAAGTTTTAAAATGATAATATAAATGATGTTTAAAATGATAATTTAAATGAAGTTTAAGATTATAATTTAAATGAAGTTTAAGATGATAATATAAATGAAGTTTAAACTGATAATATAAATGAAGTTTAAGATGATAACATAAATGAAGTTTAAAATGATAATTTAAATGAAGTTTAAGATTATAATTTAAATGAAGTTTAAAATGATAATTAAAATGAAGTTTAAAATGATAATATGAATGAAGTTTAAAATGACAATTAAAATGATGTTTAAAATGATAATATAAATGATGTTTAAAATGATAATTTAAATGAAGTTTAAGATTATAATTTAAATGAAGTTTAAGATGATAATATAAATGAAGTTTAAACTGATAATATAAATGAAGTTTAAGATGATAACATAAATGAAGTTTAAAATGATAATTTAAATGAAGTTTAAGATTATAATTTAAATGAAGTTTAAAATGATAATTAAAATGAAGTTTAAAATGATAGCGTAAATGAAGTTTAAAATAACTATAAAGGAAGTTACACTCACAAAATTTAAGCAAATGGCACTAAAACTAGTAAGAAGAATTGGAGATAGCTGAAAAATCAAATGTTAAAGAAAACCATAGAAACAAAAATAATGTAACTCACCAGGATGAAAATAATAAAACCAAAACACTAAATTGACCTGAGAGTGTAGAAAATATGAATATTGAAACATTGACAACAAAAATATTGTTATTGTACCCAACCTGCGAACTGTAATGAAGTCTTCTTGTTGATATTAATACCGGGAGAATATTCATCTCGGTGCAAAGTTCGCCTCAGCGTAACACTTTGGCCGTCAGACTGACGTTCAACACCTTTTTACCCTATGTTAAATTATACTTCGTTAATATACTTTTTTCCACGTAAAACCGAGTTCGTGTCTTTCTTCCGGACCCTTTATTGGTCCACAACAAATACAAACCTCAGATTAGTGGATATATGAAACGATATAAGATACGTCTATGAAACAAGACCATATACAGGCAAAATTTGTCTCCTAACCTGATTCGTGCTCAAACTTTTTGAAGAATAGTTACCAACAAACCATTTGCTAACAAATCATATGTAAATACCAAAAATAGGATTTAGTTTTAAATAACCCAAAAAGATTGATATGCCGTTAAACATCGACCACCCAATTATTTACCCATAGCTGGATTCATACCTTTCCTATGTGGAATGTAAACAGTCTTGTTTTGGATTTCAGTTCGGGTTGCCGTGTTTATTTCTTTCGATGATAACAATTATATAACGTCCTGTAGCAACAGTTGAAAATGTAAAACGAAATAGAGTTGTTGAACCTTGGATTTACCTCCCTTGCCAAGTTTCATGATGAAGTGAGAATAATTGTTACTCACACCGAATTACCTTTCAGGTCATTAAATAATGTCTGCGTACATAAAGCAGAGAGTTGCCAATTCATTCAAAGAGAAATGCTAACTTAATAGATACGTCAGGAAAGGACACAAGAGGCAATGAGAACTTGATTACTATTGACTTAACAAGCAATAATAATTGCTCATTACTCTGTAATCAGTGACCCCAAGATTCTTTCTCTCTGCTTCTCTTCTTTCTTTCTTCCTTCCTTTCTTTCTTTCTTTCTAATACCCGCTTTCTTTTGTCTTTCTCTTCGTTCGTTATTTCCATTTATATATTTGAATGACAGTTTCTTTTATCAGTTACTTCCTTCTTACTAAATCCTCCTTTTAAAAACTACCGCTATTTCCTGTCTAATCTATCAATTTACCGGTCTGTATATCTATCCTAGCCTAACTTTTCCCATTAGTAAGTTGCAAATTGGATTAGAAATTGCTCTGTTCCCTAAATTGTGGTATTTGAACTTCATTGCGCAAGCAAATATCTCGCTATGATGCGTCATGTTTGCTGTGTTAATCTAACTCATACGGTAACCTACAAAAATCATATCATTATCGTCTAATAATTATTAACTAAATGACCATCTGTCCGTCTGTTTGAACTACGAAGACTCCGTTATTTTGGGTCAGATTTCAACTAGACTTCCAGGTTTTATATTGTATCTGATAATTTTTTTTAAATGATTTACACGCCAAAATGAAGCCACTTCCAATGCCAATATGACATCAAGTTGGCTGAAAAGTTGACGCTATGACTTCCAACGCCTAACATTCAAAGAGAAATGACGTCTTTTTCAGACCTCAATGCGATTATTTCTTTTATCACTGTTAGTATTTGTTCATATTACAAACGGGTCTTAAGATGGCCCTTATATTCATAAAGTAATTTGTGTTAACCTTCTTGATTAATTCATACCTAACATGAATCACGCTTTAAAAATCTGAATTAACAATATTATGAAAAACCTCTAAATAAGCAACATTAGATACAATGTATTTGTTCTCGTTGTAGGCTAAAAGAAATCCCAAAGTCTAGGTTCGTAGCGGGGGGTCTCCTCGCGGTGTAATCGTTAAAGCGATGGACTGCGAAATCGTAGTAAGCGAGTTCGTACTCCAGTCGCGCTACCACGTTCACTTTCGGGATATAACCTTGGGAAAGGTATGAACCCCCTTATCCTCCCAGCTATGGGTTAAATAGTACCACTACTGTTCTTCCAGGAGAATAGCTTTGGCATTAAATAACCTACAAATGTTGATATGCCATTAAACAAAGAAACTAAACAAAAGCAGAATTGTAGGGGCCATTAAGGGGTTTAAATTTTTTGGAGAAAAGCGGTTGGTTGTTTGTATTGTTATATTTACCCATGTAAGTTATTTAATACCTAATCCTGTTTTTACATATGAGGTGCATACGATAAGTTTCCAGACATTTTTCATATGGGCATTTAAAATTGTCGTAGACTTTTGACAATTCAGTATGTTATTGCTATACATCTTATGAGATGACTGACCAATTTTTATGATTTCAGGTTCAAATGAACAGCTACAGCAGCAATTGGAATACACCCTACTAAAACCTGATTGTCACAGCTGGTGAATTTCAAAAATGCAATCTGACACTTTTCTGTTTTAAACTTGGAAAAAATGCCACAGAAATGTATGGAATGCTTCAGACTGCTTTTGGACCATCTTGCATGAATCAAGCATCAGTTTTTGAGTGGCATAAGAGATTCAATGAAGGCAGGGAGTCTGCGAGGGAGAATGAGAGGTGTGAGAGGAGTAATGAAGTCAATACACCAGAGTTGATTGGCCAAAGGGTTAGGGTTAGGGTTACTATGTTGAGGTTTTAAGGGAGTTCAGGAAGAGATTCCGTCCGAAGAGGCCAGCACTCTTCAAATCGGTCAGTGGCATTTCCACTAGGACAATGCACCAGTCCACAACCCCATCCTTGTCACAGACTAATTTACCAAGATGGGAATCTAGACAGTTCCTCAGCCTCCCTATAGTTCAGACCTTGCTCCTTGTGACTTTTGCTTATTCCCTAAGCTTAGAGGCTGTCGTTTTGAGATAATTGAGGATATGAAAGAGGCTGTGACGAAGGTCATTGACATGCTGACACAAGAGGACTTCCATGGGGCCTGCCAGAAGTTGCTGGAACGTTACAACAAGTGTATTGCAACCGGAGGAGATTACTTCGAAGGGAACTAGAGTTTCATGTGTGTACTATCAATAAAAGTGCCCATACGAAAAAAGCCTAGAAACTTATCGTATGTGCCTCGTATATATTAAATTATATATGATTTGAAAATGAATATTTAGTTAGTAATTTTTTTAAAGTGCTTCAACTCATTTGTTTACACACGGTTCAATGTTTTTTTAGTGTTGCTATCAAACACTTGTAATTTGATTCAATATTATTCATTCCTTTGCACATAAATAAATGAATTCAAGTTCAGAAAATCATTAAATTGACCAATTCAATTATTTGACCCATTGAATTAATTTGACCTATTGATAAGGCTCTAACCCATCGATTCAGATCAGAGTGGACCTGGGAGTAATAGCAATAAAGGAGTACTCCACTTTTCCCAAAAATCCAGATACAATTTAGTCATATCCAGGACACTGGTTTTGGAGTGGCGATCTTACACCTCGGCAGAGATGCGTTCGGTGTATTCTGGGGGACCCTACTCCTGCCGACTGGGCTGTATAAGAAAGATATTACCGATATGGTTTTATCTATTCTGTACGAAAAGGACCATTTTAATAATTTTTTCCCTTAAGGAAAATTTAAGTTTAAAATGCAAAGCGGGTGAATCATCAGTGATCATTTAAAAAAAAAAACAATATAAATAAATACTGCAAGTATGGGCTTGGTTCAGTTTCTTTGTTTAATGGCATACCAACCCTCATGGGTAATTCAATGCCAAAGCCAGGCTTATGAAAGAACAATAGTGGTACAATTTAACCTATAGCTTACGAGATAAGAGGGTTCATACGATGGGTATTGGTTCGAAAGTGAATGTAATAGCGCGACTGGAGTTCGAACTTGCTTACTACGATGTTGCAATCTAACACTCTAGCCTCTACACTCTGCTAGTTTAGATAATCAAAGAAAAATTAATTTTTATCAGTCATTTTGTTTTATAAACAAATACTTTAAAGTTTTTTTATCAAAAAGAAAAACATTTTTAAAAACAGATGAATGAATAAATAAAATATCTGAATAACATAACATAAAATATCAAATAGTGTAGGATTGTCATCGATGACTACTATGTCGGAGATGGCTGCTATGTTGGCTGGGGAAGGAAAACATGTCTCGACTTTTAAGAGTTAGGACCTCCATTGTTTTATTCTTTCCTTTGCAAAATTCACATGACTTATTCATATTTTTCAATTTATAAAAAATGACGTTTTGGTAATTATTCTTGACTTTTACTTTAATAAACACGCACACATCCACACACTTGCACACTCTAGACGACCCCTGAAAATGTTGGGTTCCAGTTGTAACAATGGTCTATGACGATAAAGATGATTCTGTAGGGTGGCGTGAATTTAGCAAATTATGCGTAACAGTTTTCCTGGTACTGTTATAAAAAGCTCATGTTAAAATGAATCATCAAATAAGACAAAAGAAAAATGGATAACAGGAGGTTGAGTTGAACAGGCATAATTTGATGTATTATTTTAACAATAGGCAATAATTAACAAAATTTGTTTTTCTGTATGTGTTCATTTTCATAAATGTGCATAGTATGGAAATAGAGTCGTTAAAGAGGGGTTATAGTTAGCATTTTATAGTTATTTCCGTTATATTGAGTATTTCGATGCTATGAAAGATGACGCTCGCCGTGAACGAAGATATCGTAAGATTATTATCCTGTTGCAATTAGGAATGTAAAACGAGGTTATTTTCTTAAAGCATTCTAAATGCATTTTTAATAAAATGCTCACTATCATTTGCTGTTGTTTTTTTTGGGGGGGGAGGTTGCATACATACAATAAAACTTATGAATAAATATACCTCTTATAATCTTTATAAAAAGTTACTTTTGGTCGGGACCAAAGTTATCATTATTGTATATTTTAGGAGAAAATATACAGTTAGAATTTATATTATTTGGTATTATTTATTATCAAATTCTATTGCATTGAAACTATAACTAAAATAAAATTCTATTAACATATTTAACTAGGGTACTTATTTTTGAACTGACACATATTCATATTTTTGTCAACATTGTTCCATTGCTATAGAGTTTGATTTTGAAGAAAATTAACTTTTATATAATTTTTAGTTGTGTATTTATTTATAGGCAATACAGCACACATATGCACCCCTGGGCAAAAATATAAAACAACCATCAAAAATGAAGAAAAAGATATTGTTTACAATTTTTAAATGATGAAAATCAAATATATGAAAGATACGGTTAAGAGAGTTAAATTTAAAATAAGAAGAAATTCCAATTCATTTTTATATATCTATTAGCATTTATGATAAATTTTTAAATTCATTTTTGAAAGAAATATAAGACCACCAATAAAAACTAAAGAAAAAAAAAGGACTTAATTTAATTGAAAAATTATTTTATATCGTCTACGTAATATAAAAGCTCTTAAAACTGTAATACTTAAAATACTAAAAACAAAAACTGCTAAAAGAAATAAATTATCTGATTTTCAGAATGGTGAGATTCCAACTCTGAAAAGAGTCGGAAAATCTCAGAGATAAACTTCAAAGGCCTTAGGACGCAGTAAAACCATTATCTGCAATTACATGAAAAGTCCAAATAAGTATGGAACAAGAAAACCGACTGGCAGGCCAGAAAATTATCACCACAATTCAAGAGAATTGTACGCAAAGAAAAAAGAAAACTTCGTCAACATCAACATTATTGAAAATTCTAGTGGCTGCTCCTTGCAGTACAAGAACAATAAGAAGGCATTTAAACAAGGAAAAAATTAAGCATAAGAAAAGAATTCAACGTCCAAGGTTAACTATGAAGCACAAAGAGAAACGACTGGAATAAGTTCATCAATATCAAACCATGAATGCTAAAGAATGGCGAAAAGTTGTTTTCTTGGATGAAAAGAAATTTAATTTAGACGATCCAGATGGCGTTCAGAAGTACTGGCACGCAAAATATTTTCCAGAAAAGAATTACTCAACAAGACATAGTGGAAGAGGATCTCTAATGATCTGGAAGGGTTCCTTCTCATCTTCAAGAAAAATTCAATTACAATTTGTCAGTAATCGACAAAAAATAGCAGATTATGTGAAGATGCTAAATGATTTATCTCTCGCACAAGAAGGGCGTCATCTACGGGGAGAAGAATGGATTTTTCAACGAGATAATGCTGCTATCCACAATGCATCAATAAGAAAGAAGTACTTGCTTGAAAAAAATAAGACGTCTTGACCACCCAGAGTGCTTTCCATCCTATAGAAAATTTGTGGGGATTTATTGTTCCAAAAGTTTATGAAGGAGGTCGATAGTACTCAGCAATTTCTGAACTCAAAAAACGCAATCTTAAACATATGGGAAAAAATACCTTCGATTCAACTTCAGAAACGACTTGATAGTATGCCTAACCGAATTTTTGAAGTAATCAATGCTAACGGTGAATCTACAAAATATTAAATAAAAAATTTGCCTTTATATTCTATATTCTCATTGGTCTTTTATTTATATCAAAACAAAATTTTGAAGTTAAGTATAAATGCTAATATACATATGAAAAATGAATTGAAATTCCTTTATATTTTAAATTTAATTGTGTTTAAGTCTTATCTTTCATATATTTGATTTAAATTATCTCATCATCATCATCATCATGTCGGGCCACTAGCACGGATATCCCTGACCCTCTCTCGCCACTTTTCCCTATCGTTCATCGCCTCAGGTAGGTCTTCACGGCTACATCCCATATCCTCACATAGCTGCTGAATGTATGTTCGTGCTGGTCGTCCTGCTTTTGCTCGGCCATATGTGGGGGTCCATAGGAGTACATCACTTATTAGCTCGTATCTGCTTCTCCAGCAGTGTCCTGCATGTCTGGTTCGTCTAACTAGGATGGTTTTCCTGATGGGAGGCAGGTGGCCGTATAGTTGGTGCTTTGTGGGGTGTTGCCGCCCGGACTTATTCAATATTGCTCGCAGCATTCTTGTGTAATTGCCGTCTAGCTTCTGCAGCCGTTTTGTTAGCGTCCAAGTAGTGCATCCATTCAGCAGTACCGACACGACTGCTGCCTGGAAGAAACTGCGTTTCATTTTATCGGTCAGGTTTAATATCTTTTTCTTCATTTTTGAGGGTGGTCTTATATTTTTGTCCAGCCCTCCATACGAATGGGGTACGACTCAAGGCCAATTTTTAACGGAGTTTAACTGGTTTGAATTCAGAGTTTTCCTAAACCGGTCGCCATACCAAGGATAATGTTCCCTGTCTGCCTGACGATTTACCTATAACTGGAGAAAGAATTGCTGGATGGATAGTTTTCTCAAGTGTGTTAGCGCTCTATAAAAAGCAATAACATTCTCGTCCAGGATCTAAACTAGGCATGCAGACTTCATTTCCAACAACAATAACCATTACACCACGAGCACCTTCTCGATACGTGCATATAAATGGAAGTCTTTACTGATCTACGCACATTGTTAAAAACAATACATTGAAAAGTATAGGATTTACACTCTTATTTTTTTAATAAGTGGCCGTTATACAAAAAATTCTAGAAAATAGGATCCTGCTTCACTCGTTCCCAAAACAAAGATGGTGAACGTCGGTAAACTAATTAGTTTCGGGAACTTATTGGTTAGGGAAGTCACGGGATTTGTGCTCCCAACTACGTCTGCGCCTTTGATTTTGTCCTGCGCAAAATAAACGGGTTTTTTTTTTTGGAGCTGATCACGTGATATCGTTAACTGTATATACTCTAGACTTCAGATAAATCACTCTCTTACATTCTGATTCCCAGCTAATGACACGTAGCTCAAGAAACATATAATACACGCATGTATGCCCGTTCTTTCTTCTCATATCCTGCCCATCAATTGAAAGTATTCATCCTTTACGCATGCATACAACCTCAGACTCTTCAGTAAAACCAGAAAGAGACAAAACGCCTGTGTTTTAGGACTTGGTGTGAAATACTTTATCAACATGCACATATAGCCTATAGGACACTGTTAACTTTTAGTCTACTTGCATACAGCTAGATAATAACATGATTACACACACACGCTCGCGTAATTATTTGGCAAACTAGATTTTGATCATTCGTAATATTTTTTAATAATATAATTGCTGATATATAAATGTATTTTTGTTTGTATTGCTGTGTTGTGAATATTCTTTTGTCTACGTCGTTTTATTGTATACATTTTAACAACACTCCACCACATAATTGTGGGTGCAACATGCACGAAAACTAGAAAAGGCACAACATCAATTAACAGGAATATACCTAAAAGAACAGGCAGAATACGTACAAAATCAGATAGATAAGATTAGAGACTCGGTGGAAGATAGGCAATCCAGGATAGCCTGGCAAACAATAAACGAAGTAAGTGGAAGGAAGAGCACAGCCAAAGCAAAATTGAAAGCTGCAAGCCAACAAGAAAGAGTAAAACTGTGGGAACAGCATTTCAAAAATCTACTAGGAAACCCACCGGAAATAACGGATGAACCGATCACCAGAATTATTAGTAAGCAATTAGACGTAAAACTAGGTCCTTTCACCAAAGAAGAACTAGACTCGGTTCTCAGAAGAATTAAAAATAGGAAGGCGGCAGGGCTAGACGAGATCCCCCCAGAAGTGTGGAAGACGAGACAATTCGACGATATACTGCTCCGGCAATGCAACGCAGTCTATAGTCAAAATAGGATAGAACGATGGACGAAGGGATGCATCCTTCCATTCCCTAAAAAAGGCGACCTCGGACTAGCCAAGAACTACCGAGGGATAACACTTACATCCATAGCAGCCAAAATCTACAATGCCCTACTACGAAACCGCATAGAACCCAAAATAGACAACATCCTTAGGAAAAACCAAAATGGCTTCCGGAGAAATAGATCCACGACCTCACAAATACTGACCATCCGTAGAATCCTGGAAGGCGTTCGGACAAAAAACTTACAGGCGACATTACTATTTGTCGACTTTACCAAGGCATTCGATTCCATACACAGAGGGAAGATGGAGCAAATCCTACTAGCATACGGCCTACCAAAAGAAACCGTAGCAGCGATAATGATTCTCTACAGAAACACCAAAGTGAAAGTACGTTCACCAGATGGAGACACGGAATACTTCGACATAGTTGCAGGAGTACTACAAGGAGACACACTAGCCCCGTACCTCTTTATCATCTGTCTAGACTATGTGCTTAGGACTTCGATCGACAAAATCAGAGAAAATGGCTTCCAGCTGACTAAGAGAAGAAGCAAAAGGTACCCCGCAAAAACAATCACGGACGCCGACTACGCTGATGACTTGGCGTTACTAGCGAATACGCCTAATCAAGCAGAGACACTACTGCATAGTCTGGAACGAGCCGCAGCTGGCATTGGCCTCCATGTCAATGCAAACAAAACCGAATATATGTGTTACAACCAAACGGGCAACATTACCACACTAGACGGAGCCTCTCTGAAACTAGTCAACAAATTCACCTACCTAGGAAGCAGCGTCTCATCAACCGAGAAAGACATCGACACACGACTGACGAAGGCATGGACAGCTATCGATAGGCTCTTGATCATATGGAAGTCGGACCTAACTGACAAAATGAAACGCAGTTTCTTCCAGGCAGCGGTTGTGTCGATACTGCTATATGGATGCACCACATGGACGCTTACGAAGCGGCTGGAAAGGAGGCTGGACGGAAATTATACAAGAATGTTGAGAGCAGTATTAAACAAGTCCTGGTGACAACACCCCACGAGACTCCAACTATACGGACACTTGCCCCCCATCACAAAAACTATACAAGTTCGACGAACCAGACACGCAGGACACTGCTGGAGAAGCAAGGACGAGCTCATAAGCGATGTACTCCTGTGGACCCCCACACATGGATGTGCAAGAGTGGGACGACCAGCACGAACCTACATACAGCAGCTGTGTGAGGACACGGGATGTAACCCTGAAGACCTGCCGGAGGCGATGAATGATAGGGAGAAATGGCGAGAGACGGTCAGGGATATCCGCGCAGGCGGCGCGAGATGATGATGATGATATTTAATGACGTCACCACCACAAAAGTCAGAATGGCTATTTGACGTTATACTAAATAACTATAGACACAATCAAATCAGTAGATTACAACAAATTAATACGAGTAGAACAACATTTACGCTCAAACGGTCAGTTTTAACAGAGATGTGAGCAGCGCCATCATAGGAAGAACTTTAAAAATACATTTGACAGTATTATAGCAACAGACACAAGAATATAAATGGATAAAAGGTCTTCAGACATTGACTACAAATTGGTTTAACACTAAACTGAATTGCATTGCTTTGAAATAGGATAGACAGATTTGGGGTGACACATGAAACATCTAAATAAACAAACCAAGAACTCACGGATAATTTTAGACACCCCTCCACTCATGCACTCCCAAATGAAGAGCAGATATATAAAGGTCAGTTGAAGACACTTGGATACCAGAAAATATTTTTCATTCATTTGCAGCTTCTTTCATAGTATATCAACTTTATCAGGAACTTCTTAAAAACATTATTCATAAAATCTTTTTTTCTTGATGACAACCAATAATCGGAACTAGTTGAGATCAATCAAAAAATAAATAACTCAAAAGAAATTTTCTTATTTGTTTTCTTATTTTTGTTCATCATATATATATGTGTGTGTGTGTGTGTGTGTGTGTGAACTCTCATTTGATTGTATGTGAAGTCCATTTATAGAGATATGTAAAAGGATAACATAACCACAAATGTTAAAACAAGAATAATTTACTGAGAGATGAACAAGTTCTTTATTTGTTTTTAATGGCATGTCAACCTTCGTGGGTTATATAATGCCAAAACCAACCTTGTAGAAGAACACTAGTGATACTACCTAACTCATAACTGGGGGGATAAGGTAGTTCAATATCTTTTCCAAAGGGATTAGTCCAAAAGTTAACTTAATAGCATGACTAAAGTTCGAACTTACTTATTTTCAGGCTGAAGTCCAGAACATGGGCCATTATGTCACGGGGATCTTTCCTCCCAGATAAATAAGAATCAGTTTTGATATGCAATACAAAACAAAGAGCCAGTATACTTTCCCGATAATACTTGTATAGTATGGTTTAGTTTGGTTTGGTTTCTATGTTAAATGGCATATAAAAGTTGGTGAGTTATTCAATGCCAAAGTACCAAGATATACGGACTTGACTGAATCGTTTGCAAATTTATGAAAAAAGAATATTGAATTTATCTGGTCAGAGAAACAACAAAAAGCTTTTGATAGATTAAAAGTAATTATGGGAAAGAAACCAGTAGTGACAATTTTTGATCAGAAAAAGGACATTACGTTAAACACAGGTGTAAGCGAACTTTCAATATCTGAAATATTATCGTTAGAAGGACATCCGATAATGTATTTATCAAGAAGGCTAACAAAAACTCAATTTAATTATTCAAATATAGAGAAAGAACCCTTGGCCATTGCGTGGACAACCACTTGAGTTCAACAGTTTTTAAGTGGAAAAACATTTCTTTTGAGAAGTGATCATGGATCATTAGAGTTTATATTCAATCCAAGAAAAGAATTACCCAAAGTCACGACATGGAGAATACTAAGATGGGCAATAAGATTAATGGCATTTGACTTTGATATTGAATATGTCAAAGAAAATTCAATTCCACACGTAGATGCACTATCAAAATTACGATTGTACAAGGAGTCAAAAGATAAAACAGAAGAATATTTTGAAGATACATTTTTACATTGAGTAAAGACTGATGTTTTGTCTTTAGATTGAATGGCTACCGAAACTAGACATGATCCAGTACTAAGTATGAAAACATCGAAAACGTATGGAGAAATTGTTCCAGGGCGGAAACACCTTCAAAGAAATAAGACATAAATTAACGATAGAACATAGAGTGATTTATAATGGGGATCTGATAATTTCTCCCAAAACACAAAAAATAGGTGATAAAAATTGTACATGATGACATCCACTGTAGAGTAGCGGCTACACAAAAAAGGATAAGATTGGAAGCATGGTAGCTGGGTTATTCACGAGATGTCGAAGGATGTATAAAAAGATGCAAAAAATGTAAAGAATTAAGAAATTTTACACAGATTACTTTATATTCATGGCCCAGAAAAGTGGAGCCATGGAGTCGTGTGAATATGGATCATGTATACATTACTGTAATGGGACTCTTATTAATATTAATAGACACTTTTTCAGGCTGGCTTGAAGTAATCCGTGTGCCAGAAAAGAAAAGTTCTTCGATAAAACAGATTCTAAGGGTCATATTTTCCAGAAACGATATACCAAAAACCATGGTATCCGTCAATGCATCAGAATTTTGTGATGAAGATCTAAATTTATGGTTGGAAAAAATAGGGTGTAAATCGTATAAGATACCGCCATATCACCTTCAATCGAATGGGTTGGCTGCAAGAATGGCGCTGACCGTAAAAATGGAACTGAAAGCATGTTCTCAGCAAAAAGGAAAAAATAGAAGTTTTTCGACCAAGATTTCTTTTAAGCTATCGCACAATAACACATGTCGGAAGACTAGAAATCCCATCAGCTTTAATGGGAAGGCAAATTAGAGCTCCACTAACGATGTCGTATTCCACAAATGAAAAAGTGAGGTACAAAAAGAATCAAATCCAGATAGAGCAAAATTTACCATGCAAAAAGGCCACAATACAGCTCTAAAAAATAGAGAAAAGGGGGAACAGTATATTAGCTTATGCATATCAAATAAGGCCCCAAGGGCGAATATGAAGAGTAAAATGAGGGAAAAATCTCTACGATTCCTTCCGTTAATGATTTATTGGAACAACCTTTACAGAATGAAACGTCAGAAGACGAAATAATGCGTGATGGGGTGGACCAGAATGAGTTTGAAAACTCGGCTGAAGATCAAATAATGCAAGAAGACGACCTTAATTACAGCTCAGTGTTGGACAGGTGTAGATCTCACAGAGAAAGAAATACGGGAGAGAGACAAGGAAAGCAAAATGATCCCGAAAATGAAACAATCACTCGAAGAAGTACAAGACCTGCTAGGGGAATAAGACTCATACGTTTCAGGAATATGTAGTGATATTGGCAAATTAATCTACCTAATTTGTGTGAGTGTAAAAGAGAGCTGATATAAGTCTCTCACTGAGAATAATTGGCAAGCTTGATTAGCTCCTATTTCGTGCAGAGGCTTTTTAGCAGACTGTCTGGCATTCATACTAAATGGCTAATTCCTCAAGCCTCAGGGAAGCCGTACCCCCGGGATTTAACTTTCCATGGAGGGGTTAGCTTTATCACCTGGTGCCTGAGGCGCATCTTTTTGGGGGAATGCCGATGGGGCTCGAGGCATTTTTCGAGCTGCCGGATGCGTCTGAACAACGGCCCTGCACCCGAACCCACCTAAAAAATGGCCTTGTGCCACACTTGTTTGTCTGGTGGTACGTTCGTCAAATATTGCTTGATTAGCTCCTGTTTTGTGCAGTGGCTTTTCAGCAAACTGTCCGGCATCCGTGCCGAACGGTTAATTCCTTGTGCCTCAAAGGACCGTCCTTTCAGGATTCAACCCTCTTTGAACGGGTTAGGTTTATCGCCTAACGCATGAAGCACTCCTCTTTAGGGGAATGCCGACGGGGCCTGAGGCATTTTCGAACTGCCGGCCCTGCACCCATCCCACCTAAAAAAGGCCTTGTACCACACTCGTCCGTCTGATGATACGTTCGTCAAATATCACTTGATCAGCCACTGTGCTTATCGCAGAGGCTTTGTCAGCGGACTTTCATCTGTGCCGGAGGGTCAATGTTACATGTCAGACTTGAGGCCGAAAGGCTTCCGGTTTCGGGTGGGCCACCTTCGGGTGGGCAAGCTGCATTATTGACACCTTTGTCACCTTTGTATAGCACTGGACCTTGCTGTCCAGTTTAAGCTATAATCAGGTATACGTGCCTGGACCCAGATTTGGGTCCATGTGCAGCTAGGCTCATCAGGCCCACATTGCACTAAACGGGCCGATGACCTGCATAGTCCAGCTGGGCTCGGGCTTCGGCTCGTGCCTGTCCTTCCCCTCCCCTAAACCTCCTCTATAATTCGACCTTCGGGTCATTTGACTTTGAGTCAAGTCCTGTCTGATCGGAGGCAGAGACAAATATCGCAAAGTTACTAGAACTAACCTTGCACAACACAACAATGAGAATGAGTCAACGAAAGATTTAAAAACTCCCGCTTCTCAAATGTTACTTAACGTGTGATGGAAGCGTACTTAGCTTAAGGAAGATAATAGAATCGGTGATCCATGTTCAAATCCTGGACGAGTCCGTTTAAGTTTCAATTCACACTAGTGCCCTTCTTAAAGACATGAAAACATCTCTTCTCTTTCCCCCCACCAGCTCTAGGTAAATATTCGGGAAGACTGGGTACTATAGTTTTGAGTAGGCAATTAAAAACTCTTAATTTAAATCAGCTTCCAATTGGTCAAAAAATTGACCTTGTGTCACATCCTATCCGTGACGAAGGGGTTGGGTAACTATTGGATTAAGTAAAAAATAACTTCGTTTTTTTTAAATCAAGCTGTACCAACGTATTTTAAACTTCCAGTGTTTTAAACGCAACAAGAAATCACCTGATTAAAGAGTGCCTTCATCAGTCATTCTTATTTCAGTAGTGAAAGAGTACACATCCTAATTTAATCTTTGATTTCACGTCCCTAACATAAAGGAACTGAAAGTGCATATTCGACATGTAATATTCTGGGAATTTAAGAATAACAAGAACGCTACAGAAACGGTTTAAAAATTTTAAATATTTATGGTCAATGTGTCCTTACTAATCTCTCCTAACGAGTGTCCTGTATATGACACTAAACAATCTGATGGTGAGGCTTCAGTAATACAGGAGCTTTGGTGGATGTGGAATACTCCTTCGTCGCCATCGCTCACATGTCCACTCTGACCCAGAGTGATAGTACCTGTTAGGGTAAAATCAGTCAAATAGAACTAAATTGTGTAATTACGATAAACTGAATTGTTTAAAATGGAACTGTTTTTACATTTAACTGTGTTTAAACAAAAACTGTACTTAAACCAATGACTGTGTGTAAATAAAAAAAAAACTGTACTTATGCCAAACTGAATTGTCTGAAATTTAGGGAAGCCATTTAAATGTGAGCAAAAAAGACGAGCTCTGGATTGTTTAAAAATGTTATCTTCAAAATGAGTTTAGAAATTATATCTAATATATGTATAAAAAGGATTTGGCATTAAATGACCTACAATGGCCCATATGCCAGAAAACCAAACCAAACCAAAACCTTACTAATCGCCAAAAAGTTTGAAACTGGTATTCAGTATCGTTCTAGTGATATGACATTGAGAGATAAACCCAGTTCCGGATGCTCATCAGACGCTTTAAAAGAATTGATGGAATGCAATCCACGCAAAAGTACTCAAGAATTAGCACTTGACCTCAGCAATTCCCAATCCCCAATCTTTCGCCATTTGAAAAAAAAGTAGGAAAGTGAGTAAGTGAGGTGAATAAGGAAAATCCCATATCCATAATGACAAGTTTTTTTCGAGGCATAGAAATGAACTGTTTCATAGAATATCATTAAAATTGATAAAAAATGCTTTTCAAGACAATTTTCAACACAAAAGACAGTGGATTAACAAAGAAAATACCCGTTATCTACCCCGAAGGCAGAACTTTATTGAAGAAAAGTTATGTTGTATGCATGATGGGATCACCGCAGTATTATTCATTTTGAGTTTTTAAAGTGCCATCACAGACTCAATGCAGATTTATACTATGAAAAGCTGCAATGTGTCCATGAAAATCTTCTAAGAAGCACTTGGCAATAAGAGAAACGTTATGCTTTACTACGATAACGTAAGACCACATTCAGCAAGATTCACGTCGGAAAAATATTAGATTTAGGCTTGCCTGTTCTACGGCATCCACAATATTTACTGGATCTTGTACTAAGAGATCTCCATCATTTTTATTCTTTACAAAATGCTCTGAATGACAAAAGATGTTTTCAAGAAGATCGGGTGAAAACGCTCATGGAAAACTTCTTGAGCTAAAAACCAGTTGAATTTTACTTAAGAGAAATCAACGAGGTAACTAGAAAATGGCAAGGGATGATTTTAAAAAATGGCGAAGATACCATAGATTGAAATTAATTTATTGTTAAATCATTCTTGTCCTGTAGACGAAAGTGGGAAAAGAAAGCTTCTTTTCTTTTATATCGAACGCACGGACGTAATATTTGAAACTTCTGCTCTGACATACAGTGAATGAATTTTTACCTACTAGCTCTGAAATCTGTATTTCTTTAATTATGTTCTTCCTTATTTTTTTGTTTTGTTTTCGTTTTTTTTCTTAACCCCAATAGCTTAGTTGACTCATCTTTCAAATTTGCAAATCTCTCTGCGTACAAAATCCTAATTCTAGGGTAAGTCAAAAGTTTTGTCATATTTTGGTAATGTGTGGCACAATTCAGCAGCTCTGGATGCTTTTACCGAGGTCGTGAAGATAACTAGCCACATTGAACTGTGAGATTTCGAGTTCACCTGATACTCTCCTTGTAGTACTCACCAGATTTATCACTAGAGCTTGGAACATAACATCGGAATCCACAGTTTTAAGCAAACCAGACCTTGCTCGATCATCGATCATCGAGGTTCTTGCAACCTAAGCGAAATTTCTTGAGCCATCTGGTTACTATGATGTGATCAACTGTGCTTTCACCCTTTACACGACAAATATTTTTGGTTGCTTCTGAGGCGATATGACTCAGCTCAAACTCGTAAAGTATAAATTCCCGTAAAACATGTTTCTACGTTGCATGTTCATCTGAACAGCTTTCAAATCATATACGGGGTGAAGCAATGCATTACGTGTCAGCGCACCCACTACCACGATACTACCAACCACGGTGGATACCGAACCACTGTTTGAACTGTTTCGGTCACTGCAAACTATCGCGTAGCAAAATATGGCAAAACTTTTGACTCACCCTGACAGATATGAGTGAAAAACTTACAGGTATTTTATGAGTCAAGACACGTGTTTTAGTGATTTCTACGTCTATATTTGATTTATTATTGATTCAACAATTTTACAATTCTTCACTTACTTTCACTTCGACTCTGGCTGTGAAGATAACTGAATTACTTGGTGCATTTTTTAAATTCTCAATTAATCTTAAAAATATGTGAATTCAAATATCCTTGTTAATCATGTCAAATTTTGAATAAGAAAATTCTGCATTTCGCTTTCTTGATTTATCTTTATTTTAACGCTTTTTTATATTTACTTGTTAATTTGTTTCATCTTTAATTTTTTATTTTTACCAGGTGTTAAAGTTTTTTTTATTTATTTATCAGTTTGAATAGTTGAGCCACGTGAATTATGTATCTTCCACCCACTTTGCTTTCACTACACATTTTGCTGTTGAAATTACTTCAAATTTTATCCTCAGTCATCTAATTCTGTTAATTTCTATTCAGTTGCTTTTCCATTTTTTTTTTCTTCTTTTTTTGCTATTTTTTGGCTTTTTGTTGTTTTGTTTGTTTTTTTTGCTGTTGTGGGAGTTTGTTAATTTTTTTTACGAAATTTAAGATGGGTTTGCATGTATCAATCCGTGTTTGGAAAAAAATACCCTACCACTCAACTCAATCACATATAAACACGCACACAAACAGGCAAAAATATACAAAATAATACATCCATAATTGATACAGTGTACAAAAAAATTATATATATATATATATATATATATATATATATGTGAAGGCTGTTTATCTAAATTATATATATATATATATGTGTGTGTGTGTGTGTGTGTGTGTGTGTGTGTGTTTGTGTGTGTGTGTGTGTGTGTGTTTCCAGCTCGTTACTTTTGTCAGAAAACATATGTGGCACAAGGCCTTTTTAATGGGGTACTTTATGAGACTTGAACTCACTCTTGTTTCCACTTTATTTAAGCTGGAGACAAGAGTGAGTTCAAATCTTATTAAGTACCCAATTAGCAAGGCCTTGTGCCACATATGTTCTCTGATGAAAGCAACAAACTGGAAACATACATATATATAATACGTGCGTAATATATATAACACGTATGTAAGAACAAAATGAATAAATTAAAAAAATACAAATCTCTTCGTGGATCTTCCTATTTTAAAATATATCCTTATTCTTTCTTTGGACCAACAACAACCATCTTTATATATATATATATATATATATATATATATATATGTGTGTGTGTGTGTGTGTGTGTGTGTGTGTGTGTGTGTGTGTGTGTGTGATAGGTTCCTGTGTGTGTGTAATAATGTATGTGTGGAGGAATACAGTTTTGTATTTACATGCTGTGTTTACTAAGGTCAATAAAAGTTTGTGAGTCTGAATGTCTAAATTCCTGCTAGTGCACCGAACTAATTATGCACATGTGCGTGTGTAGGTATTTGTGTATGTGCATGCATATGTCTGTGTGTGTCAGTATATGTGTAGTGTGTGTGCGTGTGTGTGTGTGTGTGTGC
Source organism: Sepioteuthis lessoniana (assembly GCA_963585895.1). Taxonomy (NCBI): domain Eukaryota; kingdom Metazoa; phylum Mollusca; class Cephalopoda; order Myopsida; family Loliginidae; genus Sepioteuthis; species Sepioteuthis lessoniana. The sequence continues at coordinate 5,059,239 of OY757931.1, read as the reverse complement.
ATCAGTAAACGATGGTGTATCAGTATGTTTGTTCCTGTGTCGGCGTGTATAATGTTATTTATGTATGTGCAGCGATAACATATATTAATATATACTTACTTGTATTCAATGTTCGTTTTTTGTTTTGTTTTGTTTTTGTTTTGTTTTACGGCATATCAACCACAAGAGGTCGTTTAATGCCGGTCAGTGTTTGTACATTTAGATAACCATTACTATTTTGCATATATATATATATATACCAAACCCTCTGCATGACCAGGATGAGACACAAGGTCAATATTTAAAGGGATGTTTGACGAGTTTGAAGTCAGTTTTATTTCTGCCATACCAAGGTTAAAGAGCCCAGTCCACCCTACTATTTGCTCATAGCTTGAGGGTGAATATCGACACGTGACTAACAAAGGCAGGGACGGCTATCCATTGGCTATCGGTCATATGGAAGTCAGACCTGGTCGATAAAATTAAACGCAGTTTCTTCTAAGCAGCGATCGTGTCGATACTGCTCTATGGATGCACTACATGGACGCTAACTAAAAAGATGGAGAAAAGGCTCGACGGCGACTACACAAGAATGCTGCGAGCAATATTGAACAGGTGCAGGACGCAGCACCCCACAAAGCAGCAGCTGTACGGCCACCTACCACCCATCACTAAAACTATCCAAATTAGACGAACCAGACATGCAGGATACTGCTGGAGAAGTAGGGACGATCTCACTAGTCATGTTCTCCTATGGACGCCTACACATGGCCGAGCAAAATCAGGACGACCAGCTCGAACCTACATATAGCAGCTCTGAGAGGATACCGGGTGATGAAGCCCAGAGAATCTGCCGAAAGCCATGAACGATAGGGAGGGGTGGCGAGAAAGGGTCAGGGATATCCGTGCTGATTGCACGACAAGATGATGATGATGATGATACCTTCTCCAAGAGTATTAGCGATTTGTGAAAATGTGAACAGACTTGTCCTGGATTTGAACTCGGGTCACCGTTTCCATTTCCAGTGACGATAACCATCACACTACGGGTGCTTTTTTGCAAATATATCCACAGTTAGTTCCTGTGGCCTAGTGGGTAAAGTGCTGGACTGCAACATTGTAATGAGTGAGTTTAATCTCTAGTCGTTCACTTTTAGACAAATACACTTTCAACAGGCATGAACCTAGTGATGCCCCCGGCTATGAGTTAAATAGTACCAGTACTGTTCTTCTAGAAAGATGGATTGGGCATTAAATAACCCACGAAAGTTGCTATTAAAAACAAAGAGAAAAAGAAGAAGCATGTACATCCTAAGATCTACATGTATGTATAGATTTTCTTTTTTAAGATTACAAGGGTACATCTATTCCTAATCAAGAATATATTATGAGGTTTATTTATGTGATTATGTATTTGCATATGTATATCTATATACTTTCAGCTTATATGCTGGCTTGTTTTTAGGTACGCGTATGCAGTAACACATACCCTCCTATATATATATATATATATATACAACTTACTATTATATGTAAAATCTGTAAGAGTTTAATGCTAACGTCTGTTTGCTTTTTATATTGTAATGTGCTTGTCATTCATTTTAAACTCCTAATGGGAGATTTCAAATTATTTTCTTAAACCTGAGTTCCTCTCCTATAATTGCTTCTGTCTCTAGGAACTTAAGATACATAGATGCACACACACATACACTAATGCACAGACACACTCACACACACATATATATGTACATATTGTGATATACACATGCACACACACACACACACACACACATATATATGAATGTATAAGCATGACATAAAAAGTACACACACACACACACACATATATATATATATATATATATATATATATATACATATATTGAAAAAGCACACCCTGATGATAGCCTAAGGATGAAACCATTTGGAATTAACGAATTTATAAAATTTTAAGACGTTTATGTTTTTTCGTTCACACACACACGCACACACACACACACACACACATAAACACGCACACACACACACATAAACACGCACACACACATAAACACGCACACACACATACGTACGTACGCATGTATGTATGTATGTATGTATGTATGTATGTATGTGTTTTTCAAGTAGAAACTTTTTATATGTGATATGTGAAAAACATTGTATATATAAAACCTGCCATATCACGCTAAGAATACAATTTCACTTTGATTCCATCTTAAATACTCTGTAGAAAAACTTTTATCTTAAGAAGGAAATAAAATAAAGAGAAAACATTTTATTACTAAAGGCACACTTTTCTTCATACCTTAAAGAAAAGGTGTTTTTTACTCGGTTCACAGAGCCATACATGGACAAACTGAAATAACATAAACAATCTTTCTTACTTTCATAGTGAATTGTTTTTAATTGTATATTAGTTATGTGTAAAGCATATAATATATACAAGTACTATTATTCATAATATCTAAAAATTATGAACGATATTTGAGGCCTTCTAATCTTCATATATACTAACCAAAACTAACAAAAATATACAATGCATGATATTACAATATTGTGAAGCTAAACGTCTGAAACATTACAACTACTGCAAACCAGTTTCAGCTGGTCGCTGATGACTTGGCGTTACTAGCGAATACGCCTAATCAAGCAGAGACACTGCTGCATAGTCTGGAACGAGCCGCAGCTGGCATTGGCCTCCATGTCAATGCAAACAAAACTGAATATATGTGTTACAACCAAACGGGCAACATTGCCACACTAGACGGAGCCTCTCCGAAACTAGTAGACAAATCACCTACCTAGGAAGTAGCGTCTCATCAACCGAAAAAGACATCGACCCACGACTGATGAAAGCATGGACGGCTATCGATAGGCTCTCGATCATATGGAAATCAGACCTAACCGATAAAATGAAACGCAGCTTCTTCCAGGCAGCGGTTTTATCCATACTGCTATATGGATGCACAACATGGACGATAACTAAACGGCTGGAGAAGAAACTAGACGGAAACTACACAAGAATGTTGAGAGCAGTTTTGAACAAGTCCTGGCGACAACATCCCACGAGACACCAACTATACGGACCACTTGCCCCTCATCACGAAAACTATACAAGTTAGACGAACCAGACATGCAGGACATTGCTGGAGAAGCAAGGACGAGCTCATAAGTGATGTACTCCTATGGACCCCCACATATGGCCGTGCAAAAGCAGGACGACCAGCTCGAACTTACATACAGCAACTATGTGAGGACACAGGATGTAACCCTGAAGACCTGCCGGAGGCGATGAATAATAGGGAGAAGTGGTGAGAGAGGGTCAGGGATATCCGTGCTAGCGGCACGACATGATGATGATGGTGATAAAAAGCATCTAGACTGAAGCAGTATTTAACAGAACATAAATGAACAATGAATGAAACGTTAATTTTCTTCAAATTCTCCCCTTAGCAAGCAAAATACTCATCTGACGTTATCTCAACTTATTTGATCAAAAGCTTAATGAACGATGGATGAAACATTAATTTTTTTATCGAAATACTCCCCTAAAAATTAAAAATGCTTGTCGGAACTTTCTGACTTCTCTGTTCGTATTTGATCTGTACATGACTTATCCGACCAAGACAATGACTGAACAATGACTGAAACGTTATTTTTTTTCCAAAATAGTCACCTTTCCATTCAAAATACTTATCTGAACTTCTTTGAATTGTCAGACCTTATCTGACCTTATCTAAGATATAAATTAACAATTATAGGATTTACACTCCTATATTTTTAAATGGCCGTTATGCCACTTGTTCCCGAAACAAACATGGCGGACGCACGTAAACAAATCAGTTGCGAAAACCTATTGGCCAGGAAAACAACGTGGTTAGTGCTCACAACTACGTCCGCAACTTCAATTTTGTCCCGCGTTTTTTGGAGCCTACTGCATGACAAGTATTGTCTATAAATACTCTCATCTTCCAACATTCAGCCTCTTTCACATTTTCACTGACAGGATCGGCACAGTGTAACTTCCAGAGAGAAAACTCTCACTCTCTCCATTTCGACTAACAGAGTCAACACACTCTTCTGCTTTTTTACATTTGACTTCCTACAGTCAACCGCCATGAAAAGGTATACTCCATGCAACCATTCTCTTCCTTGATATACTTTTTCGGTGAGACTTTTTCCAGCCTCGAACACAGAAATTTCGTCAAACCACAGAAATAGACAAACAGTAGAAATACTTAGTCAACATGCATAGGACACTTTTGTTATTTAGTCTTTTTTTGTAGTATTAGTGTTAGTCACACACACACACATACATACACGCACACACACACAGAGGAATATTTCACAAACAGTATTAGAACACTAGTAATGTTTTAAAATATTTTATTGAATGTATTGTTGATATATAAATTTGAATTTGTTTGTTCTGCTTTGTTTTATATGTTCTTTTTGTACGCGTCGTTTAACACGTCTTTACTTCGTTTGCCTTTTCCAAATAAAAACCAAACTTAAATAGTTGGGGAAATAATAAATAAACACCAACAACATACCACTACAAAATGGGGGACCAAAAATATCCACCAAACAAAACAACATGTCCCCCTACACAATCAATGAAACTATAATCTTCTTCAAAGTTGTCCCCTCAGCATTTCTTAGCAAAGACTTAACGGACATTATCTGATAATGTCATTAATGAACAATGAATGAAACGTTTATTTTCTTTAAAATGGTCTACTTAGTATTCAAGCAACTTATCTAAGGTTATTTAACTAGTACATGAATGAAACGTTAATTTTCTTTTAATAGTCCTCATAGCATTCAACATTCTTATCTGACATATTTGACCAAGTCAGATGACCAATAAGTGAAAGCTTATTTTTTATATAGTCCCCTTAGAATTCAAAATGCTTATCCACACTTATATGATCAGACATTATCTAAATTATCAAACATTATCTGACCTTATCTAACCAAGTTATAAATGAACAATGAATGAAATGTTAATTTTCTTCAAAATAGTTTATCTAGCATTCAAAATACTTATCTGACCTTATCTTACTTAATATGTATTTATCTAAGCAAGTCACGAATGAGCAATGAATGAAATGTTAATTTTCTTCAAAATACAACTCTTAGCATTCAAAATACTTATCTGATTTTTTTAGATTTACCGGAACAAGATATAAATGACCAAGGCATGAAACGTTGTTTCATTAGAAATAGTTACCATTGCATTCAAAATACTTATCTGATATCAGGTGAAAGTATAAATGCACAATAAGGAAAACATTAATTTTCTTCAAACTAACATTTGATACTGTTATGTTTTGACCTTCGACCCGGCCAAAAAAAAAAAATGCTATTCCAAGGTGATGCACCGGAAGGAAGTGACACATTCCAATGGCCAGTAATCGAAAGAGATCACGTAGGCGGATTAAGGCTTATAATATGGGACAAGGTGAAGACTGATGCACCGGAAGAGAGTGACCTCTGAACAGCATGACAGTTATTTCCGCTTGATGACGATTAAACATTCGATTTCAAAGATCCAGTGGGCGATCGTGTGGGCGTTGAATTATTATTTAACTCAGTTGAGTTCGGGTCCAAGAAGCAGTTGTCAGTAGAATTCCAGACAGCTAGAGACCAGATGTGGTAGGGAAAGCCACACCCGACCGAGGGGGCCCTCGGGAACCCCGATGGAGTGGACCCCAGCATCAGGAGAACAAGAAAGACACAACGTGACGATCATAACAGTGGGGTCAAAATATTGCAGTTATGTTCGATCTCCAGTTCCCTCTCACATGCAACCCTTGAACAACCCTTACGAACCCTCGCAATAAAGTGAGAGGTAAATATATTTATAAAGAAGTCTTCCTGCGTCTGTCTTTGTCACTGCGTCTTTATTATTGTGTCGTTATGATGCTGTAGATGAGCATACAACAATACTCTTATCTGATGTAATCTTGCTATCGTATATTTATGTTTAAAACATAAATATACGATGAATGAAAGTTAATTTTCTTCAAAAGATTCCCCTTTGCATTTTAAATACTTATCTGACTTTATCTGACTTGTCAGATTAAAGTCTGACCTTATCTGACTAAGATAAATGAACTAATGATTGAAACGTTAATTTTCTTTAAAGTAGATGCATTACCATACAATATGTCGATCTGGCCTTATCTGATCTTATCTTATTGTGTCATAAAATAGTCAATGAATGAAATATTAAAATTATCCCCTTAGCATCAAAAATACTTTTCTGACCTTACTTGAAGTATGTGACTTTGTATCACCAAGAATGAATGAACAATGAATGAAACCTTTATTTTCTTAAAAATGGTCACCCTTAGCATTCAAAATATGAAGCAGATATTACCTGTCCTTATCTTAGCAAAACACAAATGAATAAAGAATGAAACATTATCTTCAATAGAGACCCCTTATCATTCAAATACTTTTCAGACCTAATCTTAGTTACTTGATATCATCCGACCAAGATATAAATTTGACAATGAATGAAACATTAACTTTATTCAAATTAGTCATCTTAGTATGAAACCGAGTATTGTGCAAGTGTTTCACCAAACACTTACACAATCCTAGATTTTACCAAAATCATTTCGTTCAAAATGAAATTAGTGTGGCTTCATAATGTTTTTTCACATTGTCTCTGTCCAATCTAGACTTCATTTAGACGTCTCGACATTTTTATTATATCAGTTGCTTTGCTCTGCACACACCATTTAAATCTTAAATAAAGCCAAAAGATTTTAAAGATTCTGTCTGGAGACATTTTTATCACATCTTATATTTGATTTTATTAAACTCAGAGTAATATCAAAACAAAAATTCGCTTTAAAGATTTTTTCCCATGAAAATTTCATTGATAAAATGATGGGTGATCTATCACTTGAGGTTTTTCTTGAATATTCAAAACTACACACGGCTTTAATTAAACAGTCAACAACATCGCGAATTCTTTTAATAAAACTTGTTAGAAGCATGTTTTTTTCATAAAAGACCAACTCAAACATGGCAAGAAATAAAATCTTTAATTGTTAAATATAATGTACACTATTTTTACATCAAATAAAAGTTTTATAAACACACACACACACACATACATACGTGCATACATAAATACGTATATATATATATATATATATATATGTGTGAATGGAAATAGGTGGAAGAAAAAAACATTTTACAGAAGATAATCATATCCACCTCAAAGATAATAAAGCCGTAATTTTTTAAGGTGTGGTTGATTACTAATTCTGAGCGACTCGTCCCAGAATCAAGGTTTTTATTCCTACCTTTTACTAGTGCGAATTATGATGTAAACTGTTAATAAATAATTCCATAAATATGGGAGGAAAATGTATTATTGACTTAATTGTCCCAAGGAAGTGAATTAACTGCAGCAATGTAGAAATTTCTATAAAAATTCTTGCAAAAAGAGAATTTCTTCCAGAAAGCAGAAATGGTAATCATGCAGAGGAGAGATCTATTTATAAAAAAAAAGAAAGATATCAAATTAATATGATACCTAAGAGAAATATTTTGTGGGAGTCGAGAGGTTCTGCTGGTGTTTCAGTCGGTGCATTCTAAGTGGTTTCATTCTGATCTACTGGACTGTATTGAGCACGTCTTTGACTTTTTTTAAAAACGTTTTTAATCGATTTGTTTATGTACATTTAAACAACAATTATACAGCCCTGAAGATGTTTGCATAGACAGAACGTTGGAAAATTTCATGTAGAATATTCTATCCACTGAATATTTTGCTTTCAGATAGATTAGAAGAGGCTGTGATAGATAGATAGATAGATAGATAGATAGATAAGATTGTCTTCGAACTTTATTATCCGAAGAATGTTGAAAAAAGATACTTACTAAGATTTACTAATCAGACATGTTTATTTCTGTTCAAATAAAATATCCTGTATATATTATCAGCAGTACTAAGCTATCTTTTCACGTAGTTCTTTTTGAGATTGAAATGCGTTTTCCGTCGGTATTTGAATGCAAGAATACCCTTCTCGAAAAACTTGGTTTCAAGCGACTAAAGCTACAATTGCACATCAGCCATAACAGCGTTATTTGTATAGAACTACTTCCCCGGTAAATGAGCCCAAAAAAAGAATAAGCAAAAGAAGTTACGTTTAGATTATGTAATTGATGTGGTAAAACAACCTTTCACTATTTCGTACAAATCGTTTTATTCTGGGCGTAAACTACAAGAAATTCTTTACCTTTTATTAAGGGATTTTTGTGCTTAATTTTTGTGCATATTTTGGTGCATATTTTTGGCCTAATGAGTAGAGTGTTCGCCAACGGTCCGAGAGACTGGGGTTCAATCCCAGGTCGAGTCATACCAAAGACTCAAAAAATGGTACTTGATGCCGCCTTGCTTAACACTCGTCATTATAAGGAAAGGATCAAGGGTAAAGTGGAGTAATCCAGGGCATGGAGTAGCGCCCTCACCTACCCCTCGATGTGGTACCTATCGAAAAGGGAGCCTTTGGGTCGCCATCTTTACTTTTTACGTATTTTTTATGTATATTTTTTAAACAATAAAAACGTCAAACATATATGTTGATTTTCGCGAAATTTTATCTTATCTTTAAGATATTATTTTCTAAATAGGATCCTTTTTGTGAGGACTTTTAAAGGTTTTGAAGTTAAGCATAATCTAAATTAAATGTTCTTTTCTCTTTTCAAAGAGCAAGGAAAATAATCAATACAGTATTTCTCATAACTATTAATTAAGATCAAACAATGATTTATTTTCGGCAAAAACGTTTCCTCTCTAATTAAATAATTTATTAAGAAAAAAACAAAAAAACAAATTGTATTTCAAACAACTGATAAGCAGTTTTCTTTGTGGTACATGAATAAAAAATGCCATAGATAGATAGTAAGAGAACAGGGTGTCAAGGAGAAAATATTGGGTTGAGTCATAAGTAATTTTGTTTTTTAAAAGCAAGTTGTAACTATGTGTTTTAAACTTCCTGTGTTTTAAATGCAACTTGAACTTTCCTCATTAAAACCTGCCTTCATCGGTCATTCTTATTTCTGTTGTAAAATAGTGTGCATCATACTCTAATCTATTATCTTATGTCTCTAAAATAGAGGAATTGGAAGTGCATATACATCATGTAATACTGTTGGTATTCAAGCCTAACAAAAACGCGTCAGAAATAAACCTGAAAAATTCCTTGTGTTTATGGCATTGAAAAAATAACCCAGTCAGAAATGCTCTTCAGATTTCTATTAACATGCTTTAAGAGAATTGGTGGAATGCAATCTGCGGAAAATTAGTCGAGAATTAGCACATCTCAATCTACAATCAGCCGTTTGGTTTCCTTATATCGATTGCAACAAGGTGAAGAAAAATGAGTCTTTTATGATAATGTTCAATGCAAAAGACAATGGATAGACAAGAATTATTATCGCCAAAACCATCCTTGTAAAATAGTAGTGGCATTATTTCATGTATAGCTGGTGGGTCTCTCTTAGCAAAGAATTACAATTGTGACCCTAAGGACTTTCGGTGTGGTGATACAAAGGTACATATACGAGGTGCATACGATAAGTTTCCAGACTTTTTTTTTTCGTATGGGCACTTTTATTGAGAGTACACACATGAAACTCTACTACCCTTCGAAGTAATATCCTCCGGCTGCAATGTACTTGTTCTACCGTTCCAACAACTTCTGGAAGGCTCCATGGAAGTCCTCTTGTGTCAGCGTGTCAATGACCTTCGTCACAGCCTCTTTCATATCCTCAATTCTCTCATAACGACAGCTTCCAAGTTTTTCCTTGAGCTTCGGGAATAAGCAAAAGTCATAGGGAGAAAGGTCTGGACTATAGGGAGGCTGAGGAACTGTCTTGATGCCCATCTTGCTCAAATAGTCTGTGACAAGGATAGAGTTGTAGACTGGTGCATTGTCCTGCTGGAAATGCCACTGAGCCGATTTCAAGAGTGCTGGCCTCTTCCGACCGAATCTCTTTCTGAACTCCCTTAAAACCTCAACATAGTAACCCTAACCCTTTGGCCAATCAACTCTGGTTTATTGACTTCCTTACTCCTCCAACACCTCTCATCATCCCTCACAGACTCCCTGCCTTCCTTGAATCTCTTATGCCACTCAAAAACTGATGCTCGATTCATGCAAGATGGTCCAAAAGCAGTCTGAAGCATTCCATACATTTCTGTGGTATTTTTTCCAAGTTTAAAACAGAATTTTATTGCATATCGTTCTTCTAAAGTGTTTTGACGTCCAGATTGCATTTTTGAAATTCACCAGCAGTGACAATCAAGCTTTAGTAGGGTGTATTCCAATTCCTGCTGTAGCTGTTCATTTGAAGCTGAAATCATAAAGATTGGTCAGTCATCTCATAAGATGTATATCAATAACTTATCGAAATTTCAAGAGTTACGACAATTTTAAATGCCCATATGAAAAAAGTCTGGAAACTTATCGTATGCACCTCGTTTATGTATATACCTGCATATGTATATATCCATAGAAAAGCCTAGAAATATTTTCGTGGGCGTGTATGTAAGCATACGTTGAGTATAGGTGATGTGGATGTGTGTACATGTGGGCGTACGTATTTTGGGCATGGACTCTGGGTAAGAAAGGATATGAATTCACTTCTCCCAGTCTAAGTAGAGATGGTTAGATAAGGTTAAGAAAGACGCTTAAAAGAGTTAAAATTTATTGTCACACTTTTTAAGATGTCCAAGAGACATGCAGTTTCGTAAAATTTTATGTTTGGTCTGATTGATGGTCTATATCCAGAAATAAGGAAAGAGTTACCCTTGCATATATACAAGAGCAGTCAGTTGGTTTGAGCAGTTAGGAATCAGCCTAGGGAAGGATTGAGTTTGTTGGTTTGGTGTGATTTGGTTTTATGGCATATCAACTATTGTAGGTTATTTAATGCCACATCAATTTTTATACATATTACAACTTCTATTTCAATTCAGTTTAACATAAATACACATTTTAAATGTTGGAAACAGTTCTATTTCCAACAATTCAGTTTAGCATGAGTACACAGTTTAAATGTCAAAAACAGTTCTTACTTCAAACAATTCAGTTTCGTATGACTGCACTGTTTAGTTCTATTTAACCCATAGATAGGACCCTATCAAATGCCAGAATGGACCTGGGAGCGATGGCAATATAAGGGCACTCCAAATATCTCAAGTGAGGCGCCAAGTGAGGGGTACTCCGCATTCCCATGGTGAAGCTCCTGTAATATGGGAAACTCACCATCAGATTGTTTGGTGTCATATCCTGGACACTCGTTGGGGAAGTCTTACCCCTCTGCAGAGATACTGTCGGTGTATTTTACAGGCCCAACCTAATGGGCTATGATTTCAGAGACTAGATTTGGCATTTCATAACCTACAAAGGTTGATATGCGATTAAACCAAAGAAACCAAACTAAAGTTTACCGGACTGGATGGTTTCTCATTTTGGCTTTGTCCACTTGGTCAAGGCACTGTCCCGTCAACGTCATGTCAACATCTTTGTTTGTTTTGAATGAAAGACGAGCTAGACACAGAAAATTGTAATTTGTTAATGATTACCGAGATAGAAGCATTGCCAGACAAAAGTTCGCGTCGCACCCAATTGAGCTGAGCTAGAGAAAGGTCCTGAAGTGACACACTCACCCCCATCTGTGAGTAATACCAATCCCTCAAACCTAACGTTGTCTTTTCTTTTTCTTTATCCCTAGAGAGATCACCATCTCCGGTGAGTATGTATTTACAAAGTAACGGCCTGGGATCCTGACATCATGGCACATCTGAATATGCAGCAGCGCAACAAAGTGCATATTATGCATAATAAACATGGGCAGATGAACGGGTGCAGGCGAGGCATTTATATTACACAACGTTGGAGCGGAGAGACTTCGTCTATCCGTCGAAATTGTGTAAGCTGCAACGATGAAAAAATTGTTACTAGCAGACTGCGACTAATTGACGCGCATTCTTTCTCCTAAGGAATTACTTGACTATGCAGAAAATCTTGTGCAAATTTCACAGCACTACAATCAAACTTGAAGATACTATCTCGCACAGCTGAGAGAACATATACAACGCTGATTTTGATGACGCCAAATGGCAAGAGGCTACTCTCCACATCAGATTTCATAGTCTTGGTCTGCAGTCTTTCGTCAGTTTAACACCGCCAGCCTACCTCTCATTTCTAGCTATCGTACCCTGATTAACGACCAGAACTCAACGAAACCTACTCAGTTCAAAATAATCAAAAATGTTTACATGACGTTGACGAGACAGTGCCTTGACCAAGAGGACAAAGCCAAAATGAGAAACCATCCAGTCCGGTAAACTTTGGTTTGGTTTCTTTGGTTTAATCGCATATCAACCTTTGTAGGTTATTTAATGCCAAATCTATTCTCCTAGAAGAACAGTAGTGGTACTATTCAATCCATAGTTGGGAGGATAAGGGGGTTCATACCTTTCCCAAGGGAATTTGCCTGAAAGTAAACGTAATAGCCCGACTGGAGTACGAATTCGTTTACTACGATTCCGCAATCCATCGCTTTAACCATTACACCACGAGGACACACCTCATAAACTTTGGACAGTATCAAATATAAGTTTGTCAAAAATTCACACACATGTCTCTATTACGCTTATCAGTTTTATGTCATAGCATAGATTTACACTTTACCCTCGAAGAGCATTGTTGGCGAACTGTAGAATATGATTTCTCGATCCTCTGAAAAGGGTTAGGACCCCCATAGGTATTATGATAAACTGCATCTGATTGTAAGAGTTCAGTTATGGAGATCTTAGGAATGTGGCGTACCCCTTCATTGCCATTAATACCTGGTCCACTCTGACCTGAAGTGATTGTAACTTCAGGTTCCCGTCTACGAATCAAATAGGTGTGTTTAAAGTTATTCATATTTGATATCACCGCGTACAATAAAAAGACATTAGAGAAAAACCAACCCAAAAATGTTAATTTGAACGTAACTCTAGACAGGTTAACATGCCGTTAAAATCAATCAACCTATCTATCCTCGAAGTCGGTCATTAATTAGATGATCTCTGATTTTGTGTTTCATTGAAGCTCAGACTCCAAATATCCGAGAAACGCTGGGTGATTTCGACAGACAATGATTCCTTTGCTCGTCTCACCCACAAGGCACAGACAACACTCAGAACATATCATTTTGGGACCAAGACTCCTTACAACAGGTGCAACCGGTTGAAGATATCGAGGTATCACCTTGACCTGGGGACGGGTTGAATTCGGTGTAATTGCAACGTCAACAAGAAGCAGGTGGACATCAAACAATTATATAACCAGGTGCCACAGACGGCTTCGATTAGTTGGAGTCAGTTGCAGTTGGAGTTCGAGTTGCAGTTCGAGGCAGGGATAACCAGCTCCAGACAGAGGGCTTGCGGCCCTAAGTGACCCCCAGTTGAGCAGCCCATCAGAATGAGAAAGAAGTGTTGCTATAGTCCAAGGAACTTGGGGTCAATATGTTGCAGTCTGTTCCATCTCCAACTCACCTCTCACTCACAACCCTTTCGCAACCCTTTCGAATAAAGTGTGGGAGGTATATTTTTCTAAAGAAGTGTGTTCGTTCATCATTATTGTTGATTATGTTTCCACCTATATATGTGTACGTATAGTTGTATCACGGCTATACAATATCAACACCATAGAACGGACATTCAACTAGCTTTTTTTTAAGTTCCCTCAATTGATATAAGGAAAAGGAGCCCTTTTGTACGTTTATGTAAATAGATTCTACTTATCTGTTAATTTTATTGTTGTTACTTGCCATTTCTTCCACCTCTATCGTCAAGGTGAGAGTAAGATATCCTGGTCAGCAAATTACTCCTCTTTCACGATTTGCCCTTCTTTCCTCCTTTCTGTTTCCATACACGAATATAGCAGTACCAATCACAGTGAGAAACGTCCAGACTTAAAAACTGAGAATTTTTCTTTGTTGGCAATCATATTCAGAGTTTCTTTTAGACTTTTGCAATACGTTCTAAATTGTCTATGTTCCGGTCATTTTCACTCAAATGTTTCTCATACAAAACTTGCCTTACCCAACTTACAATTATGTTGACGAATTATTTCCTGCTGTCAAAGCTCTTTAGTTATTGAATCAAGTGATGTTACTGTAACGTTTCAATAAATAAGCCCAATGATTATGTGTTCAAGAGAAATAAATAGATGTTTAGGAAAAGTGAGTGGTATCAAAAACAAAGAAGAGAACAGATTTTTTTCAATGAAGTAGATGTTGTTTTTTATTTCCTTTTTTTAACGCATTTAAGACCAGCAACAGTTCCTTCTCGCGGATACATTCCCTTGAAGAAAATGCGAAACTGAACAGACGTTATATTAAAATCAACTTATGCTTGTATAAAATGTGTTTCAGCTTTTCGTTGAGTTTTGTTCAATGAAAAATAAAATATTTTGCCGGAACATGAGGGGATAGTTGAATGTATCTATTACTACAGTCCAAAATAGTCCAATCAAATTAATGGAATTTGTCGCCTGAAAAGTAACTAAATTTTCGGCATCCAATTCGGATTTTTCTTTGTTTTCGGAGCTTTTTTTTTTTTTAATCATCTTGAGATCATGAAACCCATAGAATAAAATTCAGTTGTTGTTGTTGTTGTTGTTGGAAGATATTTTTTTTATTATATTTTATTTTATTTATTTTTGTCTCACAATTAAAGTTCAGATATTTGGCTAATAGGTTACAGAAAAAAATCAATATTTGCAAAAAGATATTCAGAACTAAAACTAAGTACAATTTACGACTATTTGGTGGGAAATAGGTTGCTTATTTTCCTTCGATAAAATTTTAGTATCAAAACTTTTTACTCGTAGATCAGAATATTAGGATTGTTATACACATTAATACTAGAGGATATGTTAGTGAGAGCCCTACGGAGAGTTTTATTGTTTTCCGATGTGACTCCACTGCCGGAGAAATAACAATCCGATTGATTGTTTGATTTTAACGGTATGTTAATCCGTTTAGGGTTATTTCATGCCAAACAGTCAGAAAATCACGTTCATTGAGCATTCATATTTTTGTGTTGTTTTTTAAAGTTTTTTGTTTGTTTTTATTTTTTGCACACAGTCCTATCGGATTGGAATACTTGCTAAATGTTACTACCACTCCGAGTCAGGCTGGACCGGTGAGTAATTTTTATGAAGGAGTACTCCACTCTCTCCAGATCTGCAAAACTGGAACCTCACCATCAGATGCAATTAAGTGTCGTAGCCAGATCACTCAAAATCATGACAAGTTTAGATGTTTTCTAAATATTCTTATCATATTTTTTCCTGGTGAGTGCGAGTTTCAAATAAATCAATAAATTAATTAATAAATAAGAATATGAATTCATTAGAATCAGATCGTATCTTGGTCAAGTAATGCCATAAATAAAACATTATTAGAGTACCCTGAAGAAATATACATTTTTTTTTTTTAGGATTGGTCAGCCATTATTCAAAAAAAAAAAGAAAAGAGAGAACTTCAGGGGAAAAAAAGAATTTAAAAGATGGAAAATCATTTCCCTGCTGGATATAAAATATGAAAGTTCATGGGAAATTGCTAAGAAAAATTGAATTAATTATGATGGCATGATTGGAATGTTTCGCATTTATATCGCCTTTAGGCGCGCGGGAAGAACTACCTTAAAATAGAACCAAACTGCAGCAAACTGACCTTTGACTACATATTGATTGACTTCCATCAAATGATTGGAGCAGCTTGGACTATGACTCGCTCTCTAAGAAAACACACACACACACACACACACACATATATATGTACATGTATACATATGTGAGCAAATATAGTTACGTATTAACACAAAACTTTATTTTACAAAATTGCATACATTAATTATATGCAATAAATTGAATTATTTTAATAGGCGCAAAAATTCACATTTATACAGATATCTGCTGAAACATATAATACGCCTCTTAAATATGCGCTGATACATTTTGATAAGATGAAATGTATTTTCACCTCTATGCAAAGTATCATACATACATATGTATCAAAGTATATATATATATATATATATATATATATATATATATATATATATATATATATATATATATATATATATATGTATAACCATATATATATATAAAGATCTATTATTAACTTTGCAGAAAGATCCTTATATGAAAGTAGATGCTCAAATACCTGCATATGGACAGATTTTTCATAATGCTGATATTTAAAAGGGTATTTACATTACGATATGTGTTTGCGGATAGATAGATAGATAGATAGATAGATAGATAGATAGATAGATAGATAGATAGATAGATAGATGTGAAAAAAATCGATTCAGATATGAAGCGACTCTGATATGAAATGACAAAATAGATAGATAGATAGATAGATTTTTATATAATCCTTCATTATATAAATATGAAAGTTCGTATGATACGCGCGTGCACACACACACACGCACATTTACCAGCTAAATTCGGGCACTAAAAAATAAAAGGATTCTTGAAAAAATAAAATTAAGAATAATAAACAGAGTTCCATCGTCTTTAACAAAACTTGCTTGAATAATGTAAATATATATATATATATATGTGTGTGTGTGTGTGTGTGTGTGTGTGTGTGTGTGTGTGTGTGTGTGTGTGTGCATATCTTTTAGAGATATCGGAAACAAAAAAAGTGAGTAAGGGACGAAAGAAAAAAAAGTAAAAAATATTGTTAGTGATTCCGACACTCAGTAATAAATGGTGAAACGTTTTCTTTTATCGTGAGTGAGAAAACCTTAAATGAACTAGCACCCCACCCGCCAAAAAGATAAAACATGTTATCAAAAGTGACTGGAAAATCGGAGGTTATTCAAGAACAAAAAAGACATTTACAATCGCCAGAAGCATTCGACTTTTTAATTTCTTCAAGCGGTCGACATGATGCCAAAGATTAAAAAATTTTCCAATTGCGTCTAAATTGTATTTGGAAACTGGGCCAATTCAAATAAGTACATTGCCCAGTCGGTTGGAGCTGAAGAATACACCGACTGCACCTTTGCAGAAGGATAATACTCCCTCCCCAACGAGTTTCCTGGATTGATACTAAACAATCTGACGGCGAGGTTCCAGTAATGCTGGAGCTTTGGGGATTGCGGCTCACCTTTTCATTGCCATCGCTCCCAGGTCTACTTTGGTCCGGAGTGGTTGCACCTGATAGGGTCAAATCAATGGGTCAAATAGAACTAAACAGCGTACTTATACTGAACTGAATTTTTTAAAATGGGACTGTTTTTTGACATGTAAACTGTGTACTCACGTTAAACTGAACTGTTTGAAATAGAACTGTTTTTGATATTTAAACTGTGCACTTATGCTTAACTGAATTGTTTGAAATAGAACTGTTTTTGCATGCTTAACTGAATTGTTTGAAATAGAACTGTTTTTGACGTTGAGCCAGCGTACTAATGCTAGAGTGAATTGCTGGAAATAGAACTGTTTTTCATATTTAAACTGTGTCCTCATGCTAAACTGGATTATTTGAAACAGAACTGTATATATGTTTAAAAATGGATTTGGCATTAATTACCTACAATGGTTGATGTGGCATAAAACCAAACCAACCCAAATAAGTACACTAATATATTGTATGGACAAAAATGTCTTTAAAAAAGTTACATTTTCTAAAAAGGAAGACGAAAATGATTTTGAAACTGTAATGAAAATTTCGGTGCTTACTTAATGACTAAGAAGAACTCCACATAGAAAGGTCATGATTCTCTGAAGAGTGTTCCACCCTGGAGAATGTGTCACAATATTTGTGGGAGCATTATATGAACATACAGATGGATGTAACTTCGCCAACAAGAACGAAGAAATAAAGAACAGATTCATTTTAAGACTTTAGGACAAAGGATAAACGTATAAAAATCCCCAGAATAGACCGATTTTAAAACTGGCAGAAAGAAGATTTTGTTGTCTTTGCGCAACATCATGCGATGGAAAATTCCAGAGTTCCTGGTCGCATAAAGGAAAAAAATTACATATTCAACGTATATGTACTAAATGATTAGAACATAGAAAATCTACAGTGCAAAAAGGTTGCTTGTTTGATAGGAATGGTTATTAAAATTGACTATATCCAGAACACATTCGACCAAGAAGGCTGCATGAAAGGGTAACTAGTGAAAATTTTGCTCGATAAATTGTTTTGCAGCAAGATGACTTCTCTCTTATCATTCTTTATTACTTGAATACCCATTTCTATTAAAACTGCCTATCCCATCCTTATTCATATTTAAGAAGAAAGGTTTTTTTTAACTTAAAACCTCTCCTCAATCAAATAAGTATGCATATCAAATAAGAATATATCACATCAAATTTTCACGCGAACGTCCGAGGGAAAGGCATGAATCTAACTCTTCTCCAACGGGCTCTATATAAATAGTAGGGCAGATATGGTTCTTTAGCCTTGGAACGGCAACCAGAGAAGAAAAACTCTGAATTTTAACCAACTGTACTCTGCTTAAAAACAATCAACCTAATGTCACATCCTGACCGTTGTGATTGGGTTGTTTAAATACATTCATCAAACCTTTTGGCCGTCAATAAGGGACAGATGAACTGGTTTAGTTTGGTTTGGCTTGGTTTGGTTTCTTTGTTTATTAGCATACAAACCTTCTCGGGTTATTTACTGCCAAAGCCATCCCTATCGAAGAACAGTAGTGGTACTATTTAACTGATAGTTGGAGGGATTAGAAGGTTCATACCTTTCCTAAAGCCATTAGTCCGAAAGTGAACTCGAGACCGTGACTGAAGTTCGAACCCGCATATTACTAAATCCAGCACATTAACCACCTAACCCTCCCACAAGAGATAAACCTTTCCCATGTAGTCATTTAGATATTTCTGTGGAAGTATTATTTTGATTGTGTTTGAATATGGTTTTGGTATTCTAAAAAAATGTGATGGGAGAGGTTCACACAAGAGCGTGTGTATTGATCTTCGTGAATGTGTATTTCTAGAGAAGTTTTTACAATTTTTTCCTTCTACAATTTATACCCAAAGTCCCTTATATGATCTTTTGAAAAACATTAATCAAATCTTGACTGTAGACTCTTTACAATTCTCCATTTAAAAAAAAAAACCTCTCCCTTAAAATAGGAATCAACTTTATACTTCATTATGCCTATCGACATTCGACTCACGGTCAGAACTTTGATGCAAAATTTAACAAAGTCTCAGACTGAATTTTGATTTCGAATCATTACTTCTTGGCTTAGAAAATCTAAGACTTATTCAGAGATTATATTATTAGTTGTCGATTTAATATGTGCTATAACCAAACAGGGGACATCTCCACTCTAGAAGGAACCCCTCTTAAACTAGTAGACAAATTCACGTACCTAGGAAGCAGCGTCGAATCAACCGAAAAGGACATCGAAACGAGGATAACGAAAGCATGGACAGCTATCAATAGGCTATCGACTATATGGAAATCAGACCTAACCGATAAAATGAAACGCAGTTTCTTCCAGGCAGCGGTCACATCGATACTGCTATATGGATGCACTACATGGACGCTAACAAAACGGCTGGAGAAGAAACTAGATGGCAATTACACAAGAATGCTGCGTGCAATCCTCAACAAGTCCTGGCAGCAACACCCCACAAGACACCAACTGTACGGACACCTGCCCCCTATCACGAAATCTATTCAAGTTAGGCGAACCAGACATGCAGGACATTGCTGGAGAAGCAGAGATGAACTCATAAGAGATGTACTCTTATGGATCCCCACACACGGCCGCGCAAAAGCAGGACGACCAGCACGAACGTACATTCAGCAGCTATGTGAGGATACAGGTTGTTGTCCTGAAGACCTACCTAGGGCGATGAACGATAGGGAGGAGTGGCGAGAGAGGGTCAGGGATATCCGTGCTGCCAGCACGATATGATGATGATGATGATATTATTAGTAGTCTTACTTCTTTTTCTTGAATATATATTATCTATATGGATAATTATGTAATATACAAACACACACACACACACACACATATATATATATGCGTGTATGTGTACGTGCGTGTGTGTGCTCAAACGCACACACACACACACACACACAGACACATATATATATATAGTTGTATGTATAGACGTGAGTATATATACAGAGTGCATAAGATTTTTTACACCTTTTTCAAAGGTTCTAACTTCTAACTTATTTTCTACCTTACTTTTCAAAATAATGAATAATCAGGCTGACTCAGTAGATCAAAAGGCATGCTGTGCTCATTGTCTTAAAAGGGCAACATTGGGATACCGAGATAGCCCGCTTCATGGAAGTTGGTCGATCCTTTGTCGTTAAAGTTCGAAAAGAACTAGAAGCTGCTTACGGTGATCTGATATCAGCAGCTGAATCTAAAACGCATGCACAGGATCCTGATACCATTAGAACGCACAAAATTTTACGAAAACTCCAATAAATAATCGATAAAATCCCTGGAAAGTCAATCTGATTTATTACAAAGGACTTCAATGTATCAGAATGCGCTATCAGAAGGGTTGAGTGAGAGGACATCCCATACAAGTCGTAAATAATGTAAAGGGGTCAGTTTATCCATTGGCCAAATGAATGTAGTGTTCGCTAATGGTCCGAGAGACCGGGATCCAATCCCAACTCGAGTCATACCAAAGACTAAAAAATGGTACTTGATGCCACTTTGCTTAGCACGAAATACTATAAGATCGGGATCAAGGGTAAAATGGAGCAATCCAGGGCATAGAGTAGCGCCCTCCCGTACACCTCGGGTAGTAGCTATTGAAAAGGAAGCCTTTAGATCATCCTCGACTGAGGTCGCCAACTTTACTTTTATTGATAAGAGAAAATCGTTTTCATCCGTGCGAAGCATTTGCTAAACTAGTTGAAACAACCAGAGGCTTCTGAGAGTTATCAACAATGAGAGAGATGTCATGTCTTCTAACATTTTTTCAGTAAGCCTACGAGTCAATGTCTACAGAAAAATGTTGAGGTAAGTAGTAAGGCCCTGGATAGGCAGAGTATGCAACAGAAGACCATATGTCTTCCAAGATTCTGCACCATTTCATTAGATTATGATAATCCAAGCATGGATGCGTGCCAATTTCCTTGATCCTATTCTCTCAGTTCACCAAACTCCCATACAATGGACTTTGGAAATCTGATCTCTCAGATAAAATAAAACAGGAATTCTTCCAAGCCGTAGCCGTGTCAGTACTACTGTCCAGGTGCGCCACTTTTACTCAAACGAAATATTAGGAGAGAAAGCTAGATATGAACTACGCAAGAATACTGCGTACTGTTTTCAACAATTCTTGGTAGATAGAGGATAGGGACAGGTGGTGAGAGGGAGTCAAAGGAATCCATGTTGTTGGCTTGCCTTGATAATGATGATGATGATGATGATGATGATTACATAGTTGATTATATGACTATGAATTAAATATTCTATGAGGGATTCCATATGGTGCTGGGGCTAACGTGGTAAACTGCTACATCATCGTAAGAGTTCGAACGCCAGTCTTGCTACTACGTTTACATTCGCGCGAAAACTCTTGGGAAAAGAATGGCTTCCCTTATACTTCCAGTAATGGATTAAATAGTACCACTACTATTCCTCTTCAAGGTTGGCATCAGCACTAAATAACCCATAAACGTTGATATGCCATTAAAAAAGAAAGAAGAAACCGAAGAATATTATTTATAGGCATAGTAACTCTACTTTGACCGGGATAAAAAAAAAATTTCAAGAGAAAGTTTCCGAGACGTGCTACGAAATGAATATTTAATTTACAGAATATAAGTAACGAGAACAGGCAGAAAGAGTTACTTTTTTTTATCAGAAAGTAGAACTAATTTGAATTATGAATGATCTTGTAATCAGTAGACTGTAATGTGATTGTTAGTAGAAGGAACAATGGTTGTAATTGAATTATTTCTGTGAGTAAATGCTACAACATTTTTTCAGGCTTGAAGTGATTAGTTGTGATTATCATTTTGTTTGTTTGTTTGTTTGTTGGTTTATTTTATGGCATATCAACCTTTGTTGGTTATTTAATCCCAAATTAATTTTTATACTAATAAACAGTTCTATTTCAAACAACTCAGTTTAAGTATACAGTTTAATTGTCAAAAATATTTCTATTTCAAGCTATGCAGTTTTGTCAAACAGTTCTAATTCAAACAATTCAGTTTAGTATGAGTATAGTATTTGTTTACTCACAGTTAAGTGTAAAAATAGTTCTATTTCTAACAATTAATTTTAGAGTAAGTACAGTTTCAATGTCAAAAAGAGTTCTATTTTAAACTATTCAATTTAGCATACAAAATTCCATTTCAAACAATTCAGTTTAGCGTAAGTACGCAGTTTAAATGTCAAAATAGTTCTATTTTAAACAATTCAGTTTAGCATAAATACGCAGTTTAGTTCTATTTGACCAATAGATAGGACCCTACCAGGTGCTACCACTCCGGGCCAGTGTGGACCTGGGAGCGATAGCAATGAAGGGGTGTTCCGCATTCCCCAAAG
Organism: Sepioteuthis lessoniana; assembly: GCA_963585895.1. Lineage (NCBI taxonomy): Eukaryota > Metazoa > Mollusca > Cephalopoda > Myopsida > Loliginidae > Sepioteuthis > Sepioteuthis lessoniana. The sequence goes on along the minus strand of OY757931.1, from coordinate 5,036,636 downwards.
CTCCAGCATTTCTGGAACCTCACCATCAAATTGTTTAGTCTCATATCCAAGACATTCATTGTTGGTGGGGGGGATTCTAATCCCCTGTGGAGACGCAGTGGGTGTACTCTACAGCCACCCTTAGCTGATTGGGCCACTGGACACTCGTTGTTGTGGGGGTTACCCTTCTTCAGAGGTACAGTCAGCCGACTGGGCAACATTTTGGTAGTGGTAATGAATATCAAAACAATCCGTTCAGCTCAACATGTGTTATTGCCGGAACAAAACTATAATTAAAAGTTAATACATTAAGAAATATGTGACAAAAAGTGTTTATGAAAGAGTGCATGCAAAATAATCTGTTATAGCACGTGCGTGTTGGAAGTTTTTAAGAGATAGTAAAGTTTGTGAAAGACTTACATATTTGAGAAGAGATCCTTCGTTATTAGTTCGTTAGATAATTAGACACGTCTGCGCATCGGCAAGTAACCTTATGGCATTATGCGCAGTATAGTATTTTGTTGTGTCCTGCTGAAAGCGTCACGAGCTCCATTGTGGAGCTTCTAGTTGTTCCCTTTCTGGCCGTGGCCCCAGACATAGTAGTCCTGGAAATTCAGAAAAGCTCAAAAATCACCTGTTGGAACTGAGAAGATAATCAAAAAGCATGTTTAATGAAAAGTGATCAGTGATGAAGACAAATCGTTTTCTTTTTTAGGGTTAAGAAAAATAAATAAAGTCCATCTGAAATGATCAAAACAATTTTTCAATTTCTTCTATGTTTTCGAAATGGTAATTCTTTGATAATCCGAGATTAACATCATTTTAAGGGTTCGCCTTACCAAGAATTCTTCACCAATTTAATAATCAGTGATTTTCTTCATTTTTCTGAAAGTTCAACAAAATGAAAGAACGAATTCCATTTTGATTGCTATTAGATTGAAGATACCATAGAATGGCATCATTATATGATTGCAGTTCTCGGCCCCCGCCAACTTTTCTTTGTCGTATCCCCAAAATATAAAAGATTCACCTCATATTAACGATAGCGGTTCTTAATGGATTATCGAGTAAACCGGGAATTTCATAGATTTTCTCAAACATTCTCGCCAAGTATTTTTAATTATAGATGCTTTGGGGGGAAAAACATTAGTGTTCAGCTTTAAATACATTTCCTTGAACTTTATATATGAGTAGGCGCTGAAAAGTCCTCAATCAAACCGAAATTGCCGAATCTATTTTTCGTGACGGTAACTGTTACGCCAAATACAGGTGCACACACACACATATACACACATTTTCCCTTCCCAACACACACACACACACACACACACACATATATATATATATATATATATATATATATATATATATATATATATATGTGTGTGTGTGTGTGTGTACTAGGGTGCAAAAGTTTGGCAGCACATTGATTTTTTCTCTAAAATTAGGAAATGAATAAAATTGCAGGTCTAAAAAAAAGATTTTTGTTGTATACTCTCATACAAATACAAGCGGAAACATAATCAAAGATAATGACGAACGAAACACACTTGTTTATAAAAATATGTTTCTCTCATACTTTATTCTCGAAAGAGTTGATGTTTCTGTGGTGTGTGAGAGATGAGTGGAGACAGGGACAAACTGCTATATTGACCCAACTTCTCCTGACCATAGCACGCTGTGTTATCTTCAAGAACCCGCTTAGCACTTCTCCGCATCTTGGCTGGGGTTGCTCAACCGGGGGTCGCTGAGGGCTGTTCTCAGTCTGCAAGCTAGCTCTCACTCTGGTCTTCCAGTTTCTAACCGACTCAACGGCCGCCAGCATCTGCCTATGTTCTTTCATAACGTCCACTTGCTTCCGCTTCTTCTTCCGCTTGTTTACACAGGTTCATCTCTGATTGACGGCTCAGTCAATGGTCAATATATATAATTTCTTTTTTCCATGTTTGTATGTAATTATGCAATAATTTAAATCAAAATGAATATAAGATCATTCTAATTTTAGTTAAAACAAATTTATATTTTCTTTTTATCTAAGAATCAACCCCAAGGATTTATTACAGCAGAACAAATTTTTGGCAACCTTTATAAATCTTAAAGTAAATCTTAAAGTATGTTCTTGGAAGGTATTACAAAGCAGTGTATTAAAAACTTTTGCTTATTGTTAAGCAATTCACTACGAACTATATGATCAATTTCTAAATTAGACTTTATTATAAACTTAGAGAAAATAACCAAAGATGGTCACAAACTTTTTGTTAGAAATATATATATATATATATATATATATATATATATATATATATATATATATATACAAGAGTCGTTCAAAAAGTCCTAAGCCTCACCCAGAAAGAAGTGCCACAGCTGAATATTTTTATAGTGGCAACACACAACCGTTTCTTATAAAACTAGAAAAAGTAATTCAGATTTCTGTTTTAATTTTCGCGCTGGTGTGACCCATACAAATGTGAAAGGCGTGTGACAAATTTAAAAACTGGGTGAAGCTTAGGACATTTTGTACAACCCTTATATATACAGGGTGACTCAATATAGATGCAACCCATTAATATGATAATGATTTGTAGCTGACACAAGCGCAATAGCAGTCATTTGGAACACGTCCTGTCAAAATGCATTCTTTGAGCTGCAGACATCAAATCAATATTATTTTCAATTATTATTATATCAACTTTTTGGACATGTAATGGTTTTTTGAGTTTCTTGTCTCAGTAATAAATCATTATCATATTAATGAGTTGTATCTATTTCGAGACAGTTTTCAATGATTTTGTGTCCAAATAAATAGTGACAGAATATTTTTCTTCTCTTATCCAAGACATTTTGATCGAAGATAAATAGTTGTTATAGTATATAGTATGTTTAAAACTGAAACAAAAAAGAAAACATCCTTATCATTATTAGAGTTATTTGTAGTCACGTGGATGCCATATATATTGAGACACAGACTCTTTCTCTCTCTCTCTCTCTCTCTCTATATATATATATATATATATATATATATATATAATTCATGGAATTTAGACTGCGACACGTAGGTTTCCTGGAGTCTTTTACAAAACAACAATCATCAGGCAGTTAACTTAACTGATTGATGATTGTTGTTTTGCAAAAAGCTCCATGACACCTAGGGGTCGCAGTCTAAATTCCATGAATTAAATATGTATATCTAATATATATTTATTTATTATTATTATACAATATCTCTATCCTAGATATTGAGCACTCTCCATATCATATTGCACTTGGTTCAACACAAACCCACAAATTGATTTAATGACAACCAACACTGTTATGAAACATATATATATATATATATATATATATATATATATATATATATGCAGTATTGTCCATTAACAAGTATTCTTTGTTTTATTTTTTAAGACGAGATTTTCTTTTAAAACCAAGATACCAAGATCAGTATAACGTCTACTTTATATACTTAAACCGAAAGATTACCGAATAAGCTCACTAGACTAATAGAAAGTAAGGATCCTGCAAAGTATTGTATTTGTATAATGAATAGAGCATCTTGCTGAAAACATTTAAAATTAAAGTCGCTCTTGGATCCTAATAGTAAGCACAGAAATTTTGTGTTCATCAACATCATCAAAACATACTGACAGTGTGGATTCCTTTGACTATCTCTCACAAACCGTCTCTCCTCTGTACATCGCACTTAGTACGTTATCTAGACGGCATCCAGTTTCCGCTCAGAGTGTAAAATATTTAGAGTGATTAACTAATTATATAAATCATTTTATTTTATTTAGTAAAATTATAAGTACGCTAAGGACTTTGAATGTAAGTGTAGTTACTTCCAAAGGTCAAACGTGAGCACAGGTAGCGACCATGTTTAATACTGCTCGTCAAAATAACGTTGGGAAAAGAAGATATCGATAATAAACAGATCAAGGCATGTCAACTGGCGTGGGGGAAATAAGGGTTTGTGACACATGTGATGATTCTAAAAAGTATGATGCAATAAGGGATTAAAATTGAGAAAATATAAAGATGAGATAATTTGAAAATTAAGGCAGTCGAGTTTTGAAACCTAAAGAGAGAAGTTGGGGTTAGACGTTGGTATGAATCGGTGAGAGACAGGGTGGTGAGTAGCTGCAAAAGAGATGCGTTGATAGACCCTTACAAGGTATTCTTCTCTCTCGTGTTTGTTTTTATTGCTATAAAATGTTTGGTCCGAATAAAACAGCTTCGTATCTGAAAAACATGAGTTACGAGGATCATTAAATAAGTTTTCAGACTTTTTTCGTATGGGCACTTTTATTGATAGTACATACATGAAACTCTAGTCTCCTTCGAAGTAATCTTCGGCTTCAATGAACTTGTTGTACCGTTCCAACAACTTTTGGAACGCCCCATGGAAGTCCTCTTGTATGAGCGTGTCAATGACCTTCGTCACAGCCTCTTTCATATCCTCAATTCTCTCATAACGACAGCCTCGGAGCCTAGGGAATAACCAAAAGTCACAGGGAGCAAGGTCTGGACTATAGGGAGGCTGAGGAACTGTCTTGATGCCCATCCTTGTCAAATAGTCTGTGACAAGGATAGAGTTGTGGACTGGTGCATTGTCCTGCTGGAAATGCCACTGAGCCGATTTCAAGAGTGCTGGCCTCTTCCGACCGAATCTCTTTCTGAACTCCCTTAAAACCTCAACATAGTAACCCTAACCCTTTTGCCAATCAACTCTGGTTTATTGACTTCCTTACTCCTCCCACACCTCTCATCATCCCTCACAGACTCCCTGGTTTCCTTGAATCTCTTATGCCACTCAAAAACTGATGCTCGATTCATGCAAGATGCCCCAAAAGCAGTCTGAAGCATTCCATACGTTTCTGTGGTATTTTTTCCAAGTTTAAAACAGAATTGTATTGCATATCGTTCTTCTAAAGTGTTTTGACGTCCAGATTGCATTTTTGAAATTCACCAGGCTTTAGTAGGGTGTATTCGAATTCCTGCAGTAGCTGTTCATTTGAAGCTGAAATCAGAAAAATTGGTCAGTCATCTAATAAGATGTATAGTAATAACATAGTGAATTTTCAAGAGTCTACGCCAATTTTAAATGCCCGTACAAAAAAAAAAAGTCTGGAAACTTATTGAAGGCACCACGCACCTATTATTTTTTAATTTTAATTTTCAAGATTATACAGTAACGTTACAAAAGCTGATGAATGTAAGTTTTTACTAGTCGGTCAACACAGGTATAGGAGTCCATAGAAGTAAGTCTCTTATAAGTTCATCTTTACCCCTCCATCGGTGCTGAGCTGTCTTGCAGTTGTATTCTCAGATGTGTCTTTATGAACAACGAGGAACATGATCAAAGATAATGAACGAACGAAACACTTCTTTATAAAAATATATCTCTCATTTTATTCTCGAAAGGGGCTCACAGTTTGTTGTTAGTTGAGCGATAGATGGAGAAACATATACTCAGAGAGGGGACTACTTCTTGTCCCATACCTTCTTCCGGGAGCCAGGGCGTGCCAACGCTTGCACCTCCTTGCAAACCGTAACATCAGAGACGACCTAACGTCTCTGATCGGCTGCGTGTCCCTGGCTCGACACTCGATTCTCTTGCCTCTGTGTAAATCTGACCGCGTGGTTCTCTTATCACGTGGTCTCCTTCTGGTTACACAGCTGTTGGACCTGATTGCCCCGACACGCTGCCATCCCCTGTTTACTAATCACAACGTGACAGCTTGTCAAAGCACACAGGGTCACTAGGAACGAACCGAAAATCCATGTCATGTGTTATATAACATTGCTCGTCTTGTTCGGATGGTCAACGAGATAGAAGGTAAGTGGCCGTACAGTTGCTGTTTTGCTGTGTGCTGTTTCCGGCATTTGTTGAAAACAGCGCTTAGCATTCTTTTGTAGTTCTTATGTAACTTTTCCCCAAGCGTATCGTTAGAGTCTGAGTGGTGCAACCATATAATAGTACTGACAAGGCTACTTCAGGGAAGAATTCCGTTGCAACATGTGTCCTGCTGGAAACAGGGCATAACGGTTTTACTCATTGGATTTCTCAGCTTCTAAGTGACAATTATCCGGAGGTCGAAAGTTCAATCCTGACAGCAGGCAAGTAAGAATACAAGAGTACTTAATACGTGTACCCGGTTATGGTTGATGGAATTATAGCAAGCAACCCCCGTGGATTAAATAAAGGATGTGGTTCGATGTTCCGTGTAGGCTCCCGGGTTCAACAAGAAACACCTGAAGAAGGCCGGAGGACACATCGGCCGAAACATTATAAATATTACACTAAAAATGAAGACAATAATTCGAAAACTCTGAATGATAAAAATCAAGCTTTGTCCCAGAAATTCTGATAACAAATTCCCTTTTCATTTTATCAAAAAAGATCTCATTTCTCTGTGGTCGATAATTTGTCAACGGCAGCCCACGCTTTACCAATACGTATGTTAATGTCCCTTTCAGTTGATGAGATCTTGCAACTGTGTTATAAGAACGGGTCTACTAATTACATAATAGTTGGAAATAATGCTTGTCAATAAAAGAAAATGTTTGTGTTTTTTTTATCATTTCTGATACACTTTTGGCTTTATCAGCAGCAGCTTTTTTAATATGCTCTGAAGACTCTTTATGAAAGATATTTTCAGAAAAGGTATAAAATCTTTTGGCTTTGAGCAAAATATGTCATGTGCAAAGAAAAGGTATTTATTTGATTAATAACTAATGACATTTACGAAAAAGATTTAAATAGTCACGTCCTCCAACGAATTACAGGCTTTTGTTAGTCAACGAAATACTCATTCTTTAAAAACAATATATAATAAAATTTCTGAAATGTTCAATTAATATGACTAAACAGGACTTGGGAAAAAATTTATTCGTTTTATATTCTTAAATGGTTTTCTAGAAGTGATAATTATTCAATATTTTTTCCTGGAAATGTTGCCCTTCACACACAGAAACATACACACACACACATGCACACATTTAGATATCGATTGCTTACACGACCACCACGATGAACAAAGTACTGGTTTGGTTGGTTTGGTTTTTTGGGTTTTATGGTATGTCAACTTTTGTAGGTTATTTAACGCCAGATCTATTTTTATGGGAATAATCAGTTCTATTTCAACCAACTCAGTTTAGCATGAGTGCACAGTTTAATTGTCAAAAACATTTCTATTTAAAACTATTCAAGCAGTTATATATAACAATTCAGTTTAGTATAAGTACAGTTTCAATGTCCAAAACAGTTCAATTTCAAACAATTCAGTTTAGCATAAGTACGCAGTTTAAATGTAAGTACATTTTAATTGTGAAAAACATTTCTAGCTATTCAGCTTAGTCAAGCAGTTCTAATTCAGCTAATTCAGTCTAGTAAAGTACAGATTTTGTTTACACACGGTTAATATTCAAAACAGTTCTATGTTAAACAATTCAGTTTTGTGTAAATACAGTTTCAATGTCAAAAACAGTTCTATTTCAAATTATTCAGTTTAGCAGAAGCACGCAGTTAAAATATAAGTACGGTTTGATTGTCAAAAACATTTCTATTTCAAGCTATTCAATTTAATCAATTCAGTTTAACATAAGTATGCCGTTAGTTCTATTTAATCCATAGATAGGGCCCTATCAGGTGCTACCACGCTGGGCCAAAGCGGACCTGGGAGCAATGACAATGAAGGGGTGCTACATATTCGCCTGGGCCCCAACATTACTGGAACCTCATTATCAGATTGTTTTGTGTCATATTTGGACACTCGTTGTGGGAGGGGGGGTCTTACCTCTCTGCAGAGGTGCAGTTGGTGTATTCTACAGCCCCAGCCGACTAGGCAAGAACCAAATACTGCTCTTAAGTATTTGAGCATCTACAAAATCTGTTTTTATTACTAAAAATAAGTTAAATTGGTGAAAATTAAAAAAGAAACACCTGCTACAAATAACATAAACAGTAAGCTTAGCCGGTTAAATTAAGTTAAATTTCTGTTTTAGTAAAGTCAAGTTGGTGACCGTAGTCGAGGGTGACACGAAGGTTTTTTTAGCTACTACACCAAGGTGTAGGAGAGGGGGCTACTCAATTCCCTGGATTCCTCCACTTTACCCTTGATCCATACCTTATAATGCGGAGTATTAAGCAAGGAGGTATCAAGTACCATTTTTGAATCTTTAGTATGACTCGACCTGGGACTGAACCCTGGTCTCCCGGGCCATTAGCGAACATTCTAACCACTAGGCATTTAAGTTATTTGCTCAATTGGTTTAAATTTGTAACTATGCCATCCAGAATTTTGCCAAATAAGGAATGCCTGAATTGGAATTTTAAATTTTGTCTTTTACCAAAATCTCTAAAGAATTGATTCAAAGAACTTTTTGATTAAAATGTGAAATTTTTTGTTGTCCATCCAAAAATGTAACATAAGACTGATTGAAGAATGTGTGATAATTACAGTGTTGGTGGGGCTTAGAATATGCTGACTGCATCCCCTTTATCAAATTTGCCCAGTCAGCTGGGGCTGTAGAAGACACCGACTGCTTCTCTGCAGAGGGGTAAGACCCCCCCAAACGAGTGTCCTGGATATGACACTAAACAATCTGATGGTGAGGTTCCAGCAGTGCTGGAGCTTTGGGGAATGCGGAGTACCCCTTCATTGCCATCGCTCCCAGGTCCACTCTGGCCCAGAGTGGTAGCACCTGATAGGGCCCTATCTATGGGTTAAATAGAACTAACAGCATACTTATGCTAAAATGAATTGAGTAAACTGAATAGCTTGAAATAGAAATGTTTTTGACAATTAAACCGTACTTACACTTAAACTGCGTGCTTATGCTTAACTGAATTATTTCAAATAGAACTGTTTTTCGACATTAAAACTGTATTTACAATTAACTGAATTATTACATATAACTTCTTGAATAGTTTGAAATGGAAATGTTTTTGACAATTAAACTGTGTACTTATGCTAAACTGAATTGTTTTCAATAGAACAGATTATTTACATAAAAATGGATTTGGCGTTAAATAACCTACAAAGGTTGATATACCATAAAACCACACCAAACCTTAATCAAATGGGGATTGTTTGTTGAAACTGTTTGCGAGCACCAATCAGTATTCATTAGTTTTTGAATTTAGACTAGCTAACAGAATGTGGCGAGAGGAATTACACATGTGGCAGCTCAAAGCGTGCAAGAATATGTCTGGCGTGTAAAATGCGATCAGGGAGGGAGAAACGGGCGATTGGGAAAATCGAACTCACATCCTCCTGATCGTGAATTGTGTTTGACGTCACGACTACCTACACGCGGGCGCACATGTAAATTACTACATTGTACGATTGACCCGGATGTGGCGTTTTGGTATGAGGATTTAAAACCTGCCTGAATGCACGAGACAGTGGCGTTTTTCGCCTCACCGCACAGTTCGTTCGGGTGTGTTCCATCACTGGATACATCACCTCTGGCCTCAGGGGGCCGTCTCCCCAGGCTTTAACCCTCTTCGGAGAGGTTGGGTTTATCGCCCGGCGCCTAAGGCGCCCCGAAAAGGGGAATGCCGACGGGGTCCGAGGCATTTTTGGAACTGCCTGTCGCGTTGGGTTTCGGCCCTGCGACGGGACCCACCTTAGAAGCGGCCTTGTGCCACATTCGTACGCTAGTGGGGCGTAGGATAAATAACGGCGTTTTTCGACTCAATTCTCCATGTGTTTGGGTTGCATTCGGTCGGCCGTGCTCGCCTAGGCACTGGAGATTTTCCTCCGGCCTCAGCCCCACCCCGGGTTTTACCCTCTTCGGGGGATTTGGTTAATTACCCGGCACCTTAGGCGCTCCTTATAAGGGGAATGCCGACGGGGCCGAAGGTATTTTTGATAATGCCTGACGCGTGTGGGCTTCGGCCCTGCGACCGGACCCACCTTAAAAACGTCCTTGTGCCACATTTGTACGCTGGTGGGGCGTATGATAAATACCGAGGCATTTTAAAAAGTCGAAGCTACGCACGATGAGAGACGAACTTGGGCGTAGGACTGCTAGAAGACTGTTGAAGGAAAAAGGGATATTTTCAGCTTAGAAATTCGGCAGTTCACCTTCGATAAAGGAAAAATTGATTCCACGTATTCAGTTACAAGAGACTCTTTTCTTTCTGTTGCTGGGGAGGCATACCATCCACTCCCTTTTATTACACGGATATGGTTGGTTAATGGGACCACTTCTTAAACCAGTCTCTTTAAAGTGACTCAAAGACGTTAAGACATTAAAATTACTTTTCAGGAATAGGGGGTAACACGTAGATTGATATGAAACCCATTATGGAAGATCAATCAACTGTTAGTATCGGAGGCGGGACATCGGAATAGGGAAACTGGCTAAATAGAAAAACACTCTGGTTTAATGACTTTAAAAAATGATTATGAATTAAACCTTTTGGGGGTTAGGGTCAGTCACTTAGAGTTTGAGAGATAGAGAGGCAGTAGTTGAGGAATGTCATCATAGAATAACCGTGTCAGAAAGAATCCCGCCAACAAAAAGTAAAGTTTGTTGTTGTTGCTGACCAAATCTTTAGCCAAGTGCCAAAATCTCTCTCTCTCTCTCTCTCTCTCTCTCTCTCTCTCTCTCTCTCTCTCTCTCTTGCTTTGACTTTGCTACTAAAATAAACATCTGTTCTAAAAACTCCTACTGCTGGTGGTCATGATGTATGCTTACGGAATGAATCAGTAATTACTGTTCCCCTTCTAAAAGAGTAGGTATCTAGTTTTATCTTTCAGGCAGAATCAGAGGTCGACGAGAGCAAACGAAAAGTTCATATAAAGCAAAAAACAGTATCAATAAAACAAAAGACATTATCAATAAAACAAAAAACAGTATCAATAAAACAAAGAGACCTAATAAATCATTTTAATGCCGTGTCATCTACAACATTGACAACACAACACACAGCTGATGTCAAAAAAGATTTTCATCGAGAGATAGGATCCAAATTATCTTAATAGTTTTGCGATACTTCCAAATAGAAAAGGTGGTTATTTTCAATTTACTTGATCAATTCTAGAAGTTTTTAACAGTATAATTTTTTGATCGAAACAATTCCAAAAATGTGCGGACGTGTCCTCGTGGTGTAATGGTTAAAGCGATGGATTACGGAATCGTAGTACGCGAGTTCGTACTCCAATCGCACGATTACGTTCACTTTCGGGCAAATACAATTGGGAAAGGTATGAACCTCCTTATCCTCCCAGATATGGGTTAAAAAGTACCACTACTGTTCTTCTAGGAGACTAGCTTTGGCATTAGATAACCAACAAAGGTTGATATGCCATTAAACAAAGAAACCAAACTATACCAACCAAAAATGTATCATTCAAAAGAAAAAAAAGCAACACTGTGTAAGTCCAGTGGCACAACGGCTTTAGTGTTAGACTGCGGCCTTGAAGTAAATGAGTTCAAACCCCAGCTGTACTATTACGTTCACTTTGGGACTAATTCCCTTGGGAGAACTATGAAACCTCTTTTTCCAGGTGTCTTTAAATAGGATCATTGTTGTTCTACAAGGATAGCTTCCGCATTAAATAACCCACAAAGGTTGATATGCCGATAAACAAAGAAACCAACCAAATCAAAAGAATGGTTAAAACTTGGGAAATGTTCCTATATTTCACTCTCAAATAATAAAGACCTTGTTGGTGGGTATTAGAACATGTTAACTGTATCCCTCGCAGAAGGGTACGACCCATCAAAGAATGTGGTGTCCTAGGTATGACAATAAACTGTATCTGATGGCGAGACTCCATTTCAAGACATTGTGGTAGTGTGAATTACTCGTTTATTGTCATTACTCCCAAACCCACTCTCATCTGGAGTGGTGGTATCTGTTAGTGTTCTATCTATGGGTCAAATGGATCTTTTTAAAAATTATATCTAATTGATAGGATCTTCTGCAAAAAAAAAAAATGCACAAAATATGTAAATATGAAGTACAATGAACGCAATTCCTTAACCATGAGGCATAAAATCAGTCTTACGGGTTGACATGCCGTTACAATCAAGCAGAAATGTGAGTGTTGTGCTCTAATCTACTTGATCGATTTTTGAAGGTTTTTTTTTCTTTAAACAAAAAGATCATTGTGCAAAGATTCAGCTTTCAGAACAATGGTTCTTCTTGCGTATTATAATTGTATTTATCTTTCAAAACTAAGCGATTTTAGGGGAGTTTCCGAGGCGTTGTTGCTAACGTTCTGGACTGTGAGACCGTAGTAAGCGAGTTCAAACTCTTGTCGCGATACTGCTTTCACTTTCAGATTAATACTTTCGGGAAATGTATGAAACCACCTTATCTCCCCGTGATATATAAGAGTACCCCTGCTGTTCTTCTATACGGATGACTTTGGCATTAAATAACCCACAAAGGTTGATATGCAATTAAACAAAGGAGCCAAACTGAAGCAAACTGATTTTAAACAAATTGGCTCTTTGTTTAATAATTATGAAAAGTGTTGTATATTTCATTTTAAGATTGGCAGAATCGATAATATTTAAGGAAAATTACCGAGTTTGCTAAGTGTTTATTCCAATTAGTCATAAAATATTGATTTTATATCTCCTCCTACAAAACCTTCAATAGTGCGCCAAGTGCAAAACCGAAAATCAACCCCAGAATTTTTATTGCCCATCCTTAAAAAAAAGATTTTTGATGATGAAACGTTAGTCAGAACAACAGCACTCACTGATTTGTCTTGATCCCTGAGATTTGCATTTCAAATCGCACCAGTTCTTTGATCTTCAATGGAAAATAGAACATTATCGATAGTCTATGATTAATACTAATTGATTGATTGACTGATTAATTAGTTTTAAAGGATATTACGAGGATCATTAGATAAGTTTCCAGACTTTTTTTTTTCTTATGGGCACTTTTATTGATAGTACACACATGAAACTCTAGTCCCCTTCGAAGTAATCTCCTCCGGATGCAATGCACTTGTTGTACCGTTCCAATAACTTCTTGAAGGCCCCATGGAAGTCCTGTTGTGTGAGCGTGTCAATGACCTTCGTCACAGCCTCTTTCATCTCCTCAATTGTTTCATAACGACAGCCTCTGAGCTTAGGGAATAACCAAAAGTCTCAGGGAGCAAGGTCTGGACTATAGGGACGTTGACGAACTGTATTGATTCGCATCTTGGTCAAATAGTCTGTAACAAGGATGGAGTTGTGTACTGGTGCATTGTCCTGCTGGAAATGCCACTGACCCGATTTGAAGAGTGCTGACCTCTTCCGACGGAATCTCTTCCTGAACTCCCTTAAAACCTCAACATAGTAACCCTATCCCTTTGGCCTATTAACTCTGATGTATTGACTTCCTTACTCCTCCCACACCTCTCATCATCCCTCACAGATTCCCTGTCTTCCTTGAATCTTTTATGCCACTCAAAAACTGATGCTCGATTCATGCAAGATGATCGAAAAGCAGTCTGAAGTATTCCATTCGTTTCTGTGGCATTTTTTCCAAGTTTAAAACAGAATTTTATTGCATATCGTTCTTCTAAAATGTCCTCACGTCCAGATTGCATTTTTGAAATTCAACAGCTGTGATAATCAGGCTTTAGTAGGGTGTATTCCAATTGCTTCTGTAGGTGTTCATTTGAACGTGAAATCATAAAAATTGGTCAGTCATCTCATAAGATGTATAGCAATAACATACTGATATTTAAAGAATCTACGACAATATTAAATACCTTTAAAAAAATGTCTGGAAACTTATAGAAGGCACCACGTAACTCGTAACTTGGGAATTACGTACATTGTACACTTATAATTACGTTTCTGTCTAACTCCTTATTTTTTTTTTTTTTTGCACACGGTTACATATCAAGTATTCCTATCTAATACAAATATTTTCAACAAATCTATTTGACCCATAGATGAGAGCCTAAAAGGTACCACCACTCCAGCTTATAGGGGGAAATATGCATACGAAAATTGGCCGTAAACATCGAACGCTGATTCGCCAGTTGAACGCCCAATTTTCTTATTATACACATTTTCCCCTAGGTTTTTGTATTTCACATTTCTAAACATCCATCGTTAACTTAAAATCGTTAATATCACCCCTCATGGCCCTGGTGATGGTTCAGTTGAACCGAAACGCTATTGTGTCGACCTCTCAATAAATCTCTCCTTCCACTTGGATCGCTGTAATCAGTTTTACTTCATACACACACACACACGCGCACACACACATATATATGTGTGTATGTGTGTGTGTGTGTGTATGTGTGTGTGTGTATGTGTGTGTGTGTGTTCTCTTGTAAACTTCTTGGGGAGGGAGGGTGTCCTCGTAACGGACTGGTTAAAACGCAAGACTGTGGAATCATAGTAAGCGAGTTCGAACTCCAGTCGCGCTATTACGTTCACTTTCGGACAGATACCTATGTGAAAGGTATGAACCTCCTTATCCTCCCAAGTATGGGTTAAATAGTACTACTACTGTTCTTCCAGAAGGGTGGACTTGGCATTAAATAACCCAAGATTGTTGATATGCCATTGGACAACACATAATTTATGAGGAGGATAGGACCCCAACCACACTGAGGCTCCACGGGATGAAGTTGCCAGCCAAAATCTTTCGGAATTAAGAGTAATCCTTCTCCTAGACTAACTGCCAACGTTCAGCCTGGCCTGTTATTTTAAACATATCTGGATGAGGGAAAAAAGACGAATTCGACCTTTTTCAATGGCATCAATAAAAATGTCAGAATCTTAATTCAGTTCGACGTTTCTATTTTTCGTGTTGTTAACAGTTCGAAAAATCGTACCTCCACCCTCTCTCTCTCTCTCTATATATATATATATATATCATCATCATCATCATGTCGCGCTGGTAGCACGGATATCCCTGACCCTCTCTCGCCACTCCTCCCTATCGTTCATCGCCCTAGGTAGGTCTTCAGGACAACATCCTGTTTCCTCACATAGCTGCTGAATGTATGTTCGTGCTGGTCGTCCTACTTTTGCACGGCCATGTGTGGGGGTCCATAAGAGTACATCTCTTATGAGTTCGTCCCTGCTTCTCCAGCAGTGTCCAGCATGTCTGGTTCGTCTAACTTGAATAGTTTTCGTGATAGGGGGAAGGTGGCCGTACAGTTGGTGTCTTGTGGGGTGTTGCCGCCAGGACTTGTTCAAGATTGCACGCAGCATTCTTGTGTAATTGCCGTTTAGCTTCTTCTCGAGCCGTTTTGTTAGCGTCCATGTAGTGCACCCGTATAGCAGTATCGATGTGACCGCTGCCTGGAAGAAACTGCGTTTCATTTTATCGGTTAGGTCTGATTTCTATATAATCGATAGCCTATTGATAGCTGTCCATGCTTTCGTTAACCTTGTTTCGACGTCCTTTTCGGTTTATTCGACGCTGCTTCCTAGGTTAGTGAATTTGTCTACTAGTTTAGGAGGGATTCCTTCTAGAGTGGAGATGTCCCCCATAGTGCAATGAATTGCGAGGCATACTCCTCTCTCTCTCTCTCTCTCTCTCTATATATATATATATATATATGTATATATACGTGTTTTTGTGCGTGTGTGTGTGTGTGTGTGTGTGTGTGTGTGTGTGTGTGTGTGTGTGTGATCATGGTTAAGTGTAACGGGATAGGGTGCCGGTAAACCCCCGGATATACAGATGTGATCTGCCTGTCGGACTGATCGTGAGAAGAATGCGTGGGAGGACGATATTATTGACGTCACAGAAGAAGGTGCGAGACCACGTGCGTCGCGGCTTAAGGCCTTTTTAAGAGGCAATCACTGAAGGAACAGTGAATAAACAGCCTTGTATCTTGCATCCGCTCAAAAGTTGGAACTAAGATTTCATTCCGCGTGAGTCTTGTAAGAACAAATAAGTCAAATATAACAATTTAATGATAATCATGTTGTCACTGTGTCATAAGTTTTTCCTCAGAACATTTCAGAGAAACAAACGTAAGATAATTTTTAACTGGGCTTTTGTGTCTTCTGTTCTCCGACCCTCCACAAGATTATTACGGCCGATGTTTAGCTTCACTGATATATAAGACGTAACGTATCATTATTAATCAATTTCTATTAAAAGTCACGTTATTAAGTTTGTTCCACTAGAGGCCTTAAATAGAAGGTTGTAATGTTACTGAACTGAACAGGACGTTGCATCGTTACACACCAAATGTACGGTTGTACCACCACATGCTCGAAGGTCTTAATGGCTTTATCGCTTCGTCTTAAGTAGTAGGCTTACCCTGTTGAAACCTCACTTTGGGAAGAGGTGACGAACAAATAAAACTCTTAGTTTATAAGCATAAAAGTTTATTCGCTACAACACTTTTGAAGTAGTCGTCGGGAGAAAGAAAGAGAGTATGAAAGCTGAGTCAACCGCGTTAACTCGACAAAGAGAAACCACATATCATAAAGAATAGGAGAGAGCTGACACAGACGTTGAATTTTCTTTCTGTATTTTCTCGTTGCTCTTATGTGCTTGTTCGCTGGTTTCGTCTTCACATTTTTGCGTCTGGAGTGAAACCCCTTTTCGGAGCTCACCCCAAAATGGAGGCAGCAATTTTTATCTGTTCTAACATCTTCCTGGCTTGTGTTCAACTGTCATCTTTACCCCTTTGTATCCAGCTGCTAACTTTCAAACCTTAGTCACCTCCTACTTCCGCCTGGTGTCGAAGGTTGGACATATACGTTTCCGATGGCTCCACATCTACGTAGATGGTTTGAGACCTTCATTTTTTTTCTAGTCATTTTTAATTGCCGTAGTCATTCACTCGTGACAGGCTGGCCTACAACGAGTACTTAAACCTGAGTCACTCAGTTAGCTGACCGTTCTCGTAGACTCCGTATCTGCTTTTTCTTAGAATTATTTTTTCTCCCTCCAACTCTAACTGGAACTCGAACTGTCTGACTTCTGTCTTGACTGAGTTATATAATAGTTCAACACCCACTCAGTCGCCTACTCGATTTTTGGAATCGCATGTTGGATCATCATCAAGCGGAAATAACTGTCATGCAGTTCACAGGTCACTCTCTTCCGGTGCATTAGTCTATGAGTGTACCATGGGAATTTTTTTACCTCGTCCCATTTCATTAGCCAATTTCCGCCCACGCGATTTCTTCTCATAACTGCCATTAGAATGTGTCACTTCCTTCCGGTGCATCACCTTGGAATGGCATTTTTGGTCGGGTCAAAGGCCAAAATACAACACATACACAGACGTCCGTTGACTGATATTTGAATAAGGGTCTTTGTTTATTACATAAACACTGCTTTACTTTAGAATTAATATCAGGATAATATAAACATTGATTCATTTTCTGGTTTTGAATAATTCAGTAAGACAAAAAGAAAGTTGCTTTGTCTAACGAGACATGTAAATAACTAATTCTTCCGAGATTTTTACAGTTATAGAGTCATGTTATATAATAGCCGAGGGATTTCAGTTCATGCCTTTAAGTTTAGTTAGGCTGAGAACCTTTTGGCTCAGCACATAGGTTAGTTGGGTGCAACATTGAGGCAGGTGTTAACGCGGGCGCGCATGGGCGGATGGAGGTGTCACTCAGATGTCACAATACTCCGAGACAAAACGGGTGACGGAGTGCGAGTGACGACACGCATTGGAAGCGTGCAGAGGTTTGTGGAGATTTGAAGAAAGTGAAGAGAGTTGGGTACTAGACGCCAAACGAGAAGGATCGACTTTTGGAGCTCGCAGACGCGAGGCAAACGTGCGCGCTATGGGGTCCAAATGAATAAGACAGCATAGCAAGTTGGTTTGAAACATTTTCATTATTTGTTTTTACTTCTCCAAACAATATTTTTTTAACCATTACTACAAATTATAAAACATATAAAGTGTATATGCGATTTTATGGTTCCATGGCATGTCTCAGGGTTATATAAGGCCACATACATACCAAAACTGATATGACTTCTTTATATATATATATATATATATATATACACACGCACATGCATACACACATACACACACACACATAATTAGGCTAGTGAATCTCTCTCTCTCTCTATATATATATAGAGAGAGAGAGACAGACAGACAGACTTACTAGCGTTGATGCACGACCTGTTTAGGAGAAGGATAACTCTAAACTCAAAAATCAGTGGCAGGAGTCTCAATAGCAATTCGACGTTGTCTTCAGACTAGTTCTGGACACTACTGCAATGACACTGATGCCAAACCATATGACCTCCTGGCTCTCTCCGTTTACGAAATCTCTAACTCAGAGACGAGAGAGTCTGCATGGGAAACTGCTTGTTTTCCATAGAATTCTTCACGGCCTTGCACCCAAATCCAGGCGCAGTACATGAGTTTAACGAGTACCGCCATAAAATATCATATGTTTACTAATAAATTTTTCAACAGAAAAAAACCTGTTTTCACTGTTTCTGGAATGATCAAAGATCATTTTTATAAACCCTTTTCTCTTCATTTGGTTTGATCAATTGTGGTTAGGCGACATTGATTCGTAAACAAGAAACAGAAATAGAAATTTCGTTTCTTTCTTAACCCTTTTTTTATTTTTTTTATTTTTTAAACTGATTTACATTGATTAACAAGTAACCTAGCGAAACACAACTTATCTGGGGTCTTTTTTTTTCTATTTTCTGAGTATTTCATCATTTTGGCAGGTGGGCGAATTGTGGTTCTTGTCAATCCAAAATTTCTTTCTTTCTTTCTTTCATTCTTTCTTTCTTTTATTTATTTTTTTTATTTTTGTTTATTTATTTTTCTATTCAGTGAAAAAGGATTGTTTGGCTTTTGTAACGCAGCTCTGGATAAAATCGATTTATTCATTAAGTGCATTTTTTTCTTCCCCTGGTGTTCTGACATTTTTAAGACATTTTATTTTTACTGTTGGCATAAGTCTTGTCTTTGATTGAGCGGGCGCCAGTTAGTGAAGACATCATAGAAACATGTAATTCTCTATTGTTTACACAACTGCTGGTCATTAACAGTTTTAGTAGTGGACTTAGTCGTAGATACAGGCAAAAACCAATATCCTCTGCTTCACTTTAATATCAACTCATATATAAAACTATACCTGTCGGATTTTCGTTTTAGCAACGGTCCATGATGATACTGATGCTTCTATTTAGAAAGGAATAAAGGATCCAAATTAGTATTTCATTGCTAATTCCGTTATATCAAGATATAAAAAAAATGAAATTCAGCGTGAATCATTGATTTCATTTTTTTTTTTTTTGCGGTGCGGGGGATATGGTATATTAACATTTTTAGGTTATTTAATGCCAAATCCATTTTTATACAAATAAACTGTTCTATTTCAAACATTTCACTTTAGCATAAGTACACAGTTTAATTGTTAAAAACATTTCTATTTAAAGCTATTCAATTTAGTCAAACAGTTCTAAATCAAACAATTTACTTTAGTATAAGTATAGATTTTATTTACTCACAGTTAAATGTCAAAACAGTACTATATCAAACAATTCAATTTAACGGAAGTAGGTTCAATGTCAAAAACAGTTCCATTTCAAACAATTCAGTTTAGCTTACAAAAACGGTTCCATTTCAAATAATTCAGTTTAGTACGCAGTTTACATGTCAAAACAGTTCTATTTCGGGCAGTTCAGTTTAGCATCAATACACAGTTTGAATATCAAAGCAGTTCTGTTTCAAGTAATTTAACCCATAAATAGGGCCTTATCAGGTGCTACAATTCCGGGCCAGAGTGGACCTGGGAGTGATAGCAATGAAGGGGTGCTCCACATTCCCCAAAGTTCCAGCATTACCATCAGATTGTTTAGTGTCAATCCAGGACATTCGTTGGGGTGTCTTACCCCTCTGTAGAGGTGCAGTCGGTGTATTCTACAGCCCCAGCCAACTGGGCAAGTGAATTATTGAGTAGGTAATTAATTTGGAAATTTTGTTATTATCTAATTTTTAGCATTTTAAGCGTATTGCTCAAACAAAAATCTCGCTATGATGTATGATTTTTTCCTGGATACCGGGTTTTTATCATTTTTAGCAGAACATTATACAATCAAAACGCATATGAGGGATTCCCCCGTAAAGTAAGAGGGTTCGAGCTTTTATTGCGCTGTTATGTTCACTTTCGTACTAATACCCATGGGAAAAGCATGAACCATTTTATCCCCCCCCCCCGCTGCAGCTATAGGTTTGATAGTACCTCTACAGTTCTACAAAGATGAATTTGGCATTAAATAACCCACCAAGGTTGATATCCCATTAAACAATAACGACCTCAAATAGTACCACTACTGTTCTTCTACAACGATGATTTTGGCATGAAATAATCCACAAAGGTTGATATGCCATTAAACAATAAAGACCTTAAATAGTACCGCTACTGTTGGTCTGGGAGTCAAGGGTTCAATCCTAGGTCGAGTCATACCAAAGACTCAAAAAACTGTACTTGGTGCCGCCTTGCTTAACACTCAGCATTATAAGGTAACGATCAAGGGTGAAGTGGAGCAAACCAGGGAATGGGGTAGCGCCCTCCCCTACACCTCGATGTGGTAGCTATTAAAAAGGGAGCCTTTGGGTAACCCTCGAATAAGGTCACCAACTTCATTTACTCTTCTTCTACTTTGCCATTAAATAACCCACAAAGGTAATGCCATTACACAAATAAGAAATTATATTATTATTATTTTATTTTATTTTTTTTCTAAAATCTACAGCATTGAAATTCTGTGACCAAAAGTACGAATATTTTGCTATTCAAAAATAAGTACACCACTACAAAAAGTTCTAATTAATATTTTCAGGTGAGACTTTTTTTTTCCCTTAGACACAGACTTTAAATGTTGTAGAGTTTGGTAATGAATAATACCTAATAATAAGTCTTGCAAAACTTTGGTGTCCTGGATTGATACTAAACAATCTGATGGTGAGGTTCCAGTGATGCTGAAGATTTAGGGAATGCAAACCACCTCTTCATTGACATGTACCCAGGTCTACTCTGGGCCGGAGAGGTAGCACTTGATAGTACTCTATGTATTGGTTAAATAAAACTAATCTGCGTACTTATGCTAAATTAAACCACTTAAAATAGCAGTTTTGATATTTAAACTGTGTACTTATGCTAAACTGAATTGCTTGAAATAAAACTGTTTTGACACGTAAACTGCGTACTAACGCTAAACTTGATAGTCTCAAATAAAGCTGTTTTTACATTAAGACTGTACTATGCTAAACTGAATTATTCGAAAGAGAACTGTTTTGACATTTAACTGTGTGTGGAAAAAAAACTATACTTATACTAAACTGAATTGTGTGAATTAGAACTTTTTTTACTTAACTGAAGGCTTGAAATAGAAATGTTTTTGACAATTAATCTGTGAACTCATGGTTAACTGAATTGTTTGAAATAGATCAAGTTATTTGTATGAAAATGGATTTGGCATTAAATAACCTACAAAAGTTGATATGCCATAAAACACAAATAACCGACCACTACAAACTATTCTTTAACAAATCATATATATATATATAGGTTTGGCATGAAATAACCAACAAGGGTTGATATGCCATAAAACACAACTTACCAGTAAAAGAAAGTTTATAAGAAATGAAATCAACGTTTACGAAATCTAAGAATACTACATTTCAAATTTAGCATAATGGTTAGGGTGTTCGCTAATGGTCCGGGAAACCGGGGTTCAATCCTAAGTCGGGTTATACCAAAGATTCAAAAAATGGTACTTGATATCTCCTTGCTTAACACTCAGTGTTATAAGGTTCGGATCAAGTGTAAGTGGAGCAATCTAAGGAAAGAAGTAGCGCCCTTCCCTACAACTCGGTGTAGTAACTATTATAAAGAGGGCCTTTGGGTCGCCCTCGACAACGGTCGGCCAATTTACTAATTTATAGTCATATAAATTCAACTTAAAAATGCTAACGGAGATATTTAAAAACAGTTAAAAGTTCCACACATTTTATGGACATAAATTCCAGGTCTAGCTAAGATTTTTTTCTTTTGAATGAGTTGGATATAGAGGTGTACATATGTATCGCTGTAAATATATTGCAAATATTGCACACACAGTCTTACAACTCAGAAACACAGAATATATATATATATATATATATATATATATATATATTAGGAAAGGTATGAACCCCATTATCCCCACTAGCTATGGGTTAAATAGCATCAGTGCTGTTCTTCTAGAAGGGTTGCCTTAGCATTAAATAACCCATGAAGGATGATATACCATTAGACAAAAAAAAACAAACCTAAAAAAATGGGAACATCTGTAGAATTGCCGAAGAAGTTCGCGCAAAGATTTCGAGACAGCACTATAGCTTGTAGATTTCTCCAAGGCATTTGACTCCATATACAGAGGAAAGTTGAAGCAAATACTTCTCGCATATGATCTCCCCAAAGAAACTGTTACAGTCATAATGATACTTTATAGAAACACGAAAATCAAGATTCACTCACCGGATGGAGATGGATGGACTTCTTCAACATTTTTACTGGAGTTCTGGAAAGAGGTACATTAGGACCATATCTGTTCATAATCTGCCAACTCTACGTACTTCGAGCGTCATAAGACCTAATAAAAGAAAATTGCTTTACGCTAAAAAGAGCGCAAAGTAGACGTTATCCTACAGAAACTATAACGGATGCTGACTATGTAGAAGATATAGCACATTTTGCAAATACACCAACCCAAGCCGAATCCCTGCTACCTAGTCTGGAGCAGGCACCTGGGGGCATTGGCTTCTACGTGAATGCAAACAAAACGGAGTACATGTGTTTCTAACGAGAAGACATCTCCATTCTAAATGACAGTCCTCTGAAGTTAGTAGACAAGTTCACCTACCTAGGAAACAGCGTCTCAACTAGGCGACTCGTGAAGGCGTCGACTGCTATCGATAGACTGTCGATTATGTGGAAGCCTGGTCAATCCAATAAAATAAATCGGGATTTCTTCCAAGCAGTGGTTGTGTCCGTACTACTCTATGGACGTTGACAAAACGGAAATAGAAAAGGCTATATGGGAACTGGTTACGAATGCTACGAGTTATATTGAACAAATCCTGGAAGCAACATCCCACAAAACAACAACTGTACGGCCATTTATCTCCCGTCTCTTAAACCATCCAAATAAGACGAACAAGATATAAGGACACAGCTGGAGGAGCAAGGACTAACTTGTAAGTGACGTTCTTCTATTGACCCATACACATGGACGTGCCAGCGTTGACTGACCACCAAGAACTTATATACATCAGCTCTGTGCAGACACTGGATGTTGTTTGGAAAACCTGCCAGGAGCGATGGACGATAGGGGCAGATGGAGAAAGAGAGAGAGAGTTAGGGAAATCCGTGCTAGCAGCGTGACTTGATGATGATGATAATTATAATATTAGCAAATACTGTCTATATATCCAGTAGAGAAGCAAGACCTGACAAAAATAGGTGTCCTAGGTATGACAGTAACCTACATCTGATGGTGAGGTTCCAGTTCTGTAGGTCTGAGAAATGGGGGCATAACTCTTCATTGCCATTACTTCTAGCTCCACTCTGACCTGGAGCGATAGAATCTGTTAAAGTCCCATCTCTGAGTCAAATTGGCTTTCATGTATTTAAAGATTATTTGTAATCGATATGACGCGTGCGAAACAGCTACACAAAAAATGTAATTATGAATGTGATTCTCTAACCACTAATCATAAAATCACCCAAGACAGGTTGAAATGCCGTTAAAATCAATCAATCGATAGTTGTTACTATATGGAATTACTTTTATGAATCCATATAACAAAAGAAATATTCCACATAAGATTATTATTATTATAATTATTTTTATAAATAATTTTATCAAAAATTTGAAGGAGTTTTGCCGAGAACTTTTTAAAAAGCATTATACTAAGGAGATTTATTGGTTTAGACATTTTTGTTTTTTGGCCATAATTTAGTCATAACTAAGAAATAATTTTAAACTAACTAACGTTAAGCCTTTATTAACAAATATAGATTCAAGTAACTATACTTAACACAAATAAGTTACAGTTATATGTATCAAGTATTCCTATCTAATACAATAGTTTGCAATTGACACTAATTTGGTTGAACCTTGTTAGAATTGTACTTTTTTTCCATTTGCCTTTTATGGCTTTTGTCTGTTTCTATGATGAATGCATTCGATGTAGCTCCAGCTTAATCGTTGAAGTGCAGCGTTGTTGTGTGAGCTGCCAGTCGCTGAGATGCCGAACAATTGGGATTTTGTTTTCTTAATCCAAATGGCGATATTGTGTTTCGAGACAGAATGTTTTTGTTTTTCATTTTTTTTTTTTTTTTCGTTTTGGTTTAATATTTGTTGAAAGAAACTAATTGTGTTCACTTCATCTTCTTCTCTGAACTTATCTCCACGCACTGCCCTCTTCCAATCCATAAAACAAAGTGTGATAAAGAATGCCCCAATAATAATAAAAATAATAATAATAACAGTAATAATGATTTTGCTTTTCAGCAGACCACTGAGTAAAATTGAAAGAAGGCGAAGAGCTGGACAAATACCAGGACCTTTCCTGAGAAATGAAAATGCTTGGAAACATGGAAATAATAGGGATACTAATCATAGTCGGTTCACAAGAAAATGGAAAATATACTGGAGGAACTGGAGTTCAAAGACAGAATTGAAATCATCTTGACCAATCTTGAAAAATCACAAGGAGTAAAATAATAAATAAGCTGGACCATGCCAGAGAACTAAAAAAAAGTTGTGGAACTTAAAGGTGACAGTGTTGTTGGAGTCCCTGGAAAAAATGGAAAGGAGATCCTATAAACTGGAAATTTGACGAAGAAATGAAACCACAGCATTTTTTATCTATCTATCTATCTATCTATCTAAGTCTCTTCATATATATTTCAGACTCTCGTTATCTATTTCCCTCTGATTCTATCTAAAATTACTAAAACTGGCTAGGATACTTAGAAAAGTTCCGGAAATCTGTCACTCAAACTCCAATTAGCACAGTCGGCTAGGGTTGTAGAATACACCGACAGCGTCTTTGCAGAGGGGTAAGACCCCCTCACACACATACACCAACGAATGTCCTGTTTATGACATTAAACAATATAATGGCGAGGCTCTAGTAATACTGGAGCTTTGGGGAATGTGGAGTACTCCTTAATTGCCATCTCTCCCAGGTCCACTTTGGCCCGGAGTAGAAGCACCTGAAATTATCCTA
>OY757931.1:4708925-5006425 GCA_963585895.1 Sepioteuthis lessoniana | reverse complement strand
CACTTCGTTCTTTGGTCAGCCTATCGGTCGCCATCTTTATTCATCTTCTTTGTCTTTTATCGTCAACAACGGTTTTTCTATGTTCTCTGTTGTGATGACAAATAACGAATCCAAATTTTAACAAGTGAACATATTTCTGGGTGACTTTTCGAATTCTCATCACCCGTCCAACTATTCAGGAAGTTTGTGATTAGAGTAGAGACGGAGCATTTAAACCACTGGGGTCGAGCGTTTCTCATTTACTAACTCATTTACTAACTTATTTCAAGCTACTAGAACAGTTTTGGTCATTTGATTAAAGCCACCCAATGAAAGTTGTGGTCTCGGATTGATTTTGAGTTCAATAGCTTTTAATCATTCTGATTTACTCGCTGTGTTTTTCCACGCGTTTAACAGCTACAGATTTAAATTGAATGCTATGCTAGATTTTAAATAACAGATTTCATTAATCTATGTAAGAAAATAAATCTAAATTGTTGGAGCACCAAAAGTATATATTTGTTGGCCGAGCAGTCTGATACTAAGTAAATTTGGGCGGGTTTCGATCACGGCTTCAAGCGTTCTACGTGTCTAGCCCCACTGAAGAGGTGTGATACAATGAAACAGTCTGTCTGTGGATGACAATATATATATATATATATATATATATATATATATATATATATATATATAGTGAGGTAGAAGAGGTCTCAGTCAAATGACAAAGGGGTGGTTAAGGCAACCTTTGTTCAACTTTTTTGTACAACTGTATAGATTAAAAATTAAGAAAATTATAGTTTACTCATGTTATGAAACAAAATATTTTCGCAATGTTAAGACCAAACACACGAATATGTTCACTCAATTTTACAACAAGCTTGTCGTAAAAATCAACTCGTATTAAAAGAAACAAAATTATAAACAAACACACATTACCGTGGATATTTCTTTGTAGCGGCACGAAGCAACAGAATTAGTTGGACATTGGTTAAAGTAAATCATAGATATAACTTTCATATTGTCCTGAACATGGAGATGTATGTGGCCGGATTAATACTTAATTCTTGTGTATAATACGCACCCCTAACTTTTAGGTTAAAATATGCGAAAAAAGTGCGTTATATACGGTATATTACGGTATATATAGACATGTTTCGATTAAAACAGCAAACAAGGTTTTATTTAAGTATTTTTTCACTGATTTTATTTTTGTTGTCGTTCAATATATTGTAATTTTGATAAAATTTTATGCAGAGATTTTGCAGAAATATCTCACTGAGTATTTTCCGCAATCTTTGAACATTTTCAAAGGCATATTCATGATGTCATTTTTTCATTTAAAGTTCAGTGAAACTTTACGCTTTTTTGAACCACATTACGAAACATTGTATGTCTAAACAATCAAAGTGCTTTTTATGAAATGTAGGTTATATATATATATATATATATATATATATATATATATATATATACTCCCTTCTCTAGCGAATTGATGTAATCGTATTGCCATTAACGTTTTTTGCAAGTATCTTCAAATATGAATTGAGGTCTCGGTAGCCGTTAAGCGGATGTATATAAACAATAGTAATTGTGATTCATAACCGTTTAAAATTTACTTCGCTGCTACTGGCTCCTCGTGGCTGAGGGTTAGAGGCTTTGGATTGGTGTTCGAGTCAACTGGGTTTCGATCCCAGCAACGGGAAGCTAATATGTCTAGCCACACTGATGAGTTCTGATAGAACGAAACAGATCTGTCTGTGGATAACTATATATATATGTGTGTGTGTGTGTGTTAGTTTAGTACCTGTATAATGATGATATTATCTACATAAGCTCTCTCCGTTCTAAGTTTATAAAAGGAGCTCTCGATGTTCTAAAGATCTTCTAAAATGGATCACCATTCACTAATAAAAATATCAATATAAAAAAATTTGCACCGGAAATGACATTCTTCTCGTTACAAAGTTTCGAAAAAAAGTGGATCAAATGAGCCTATGAAAAAAAAGCAATTTTGCATCATATTCCAAACATAATTGGGTTATATTTCTTTTTAATCTTTTCAACAAATAAAATTAATCCATAATAAAAGGAATTTTCAACCTGTTCTGGTTCCTTTTGGAAAGATCTGTTTTAAAACTATTTTTTCTGTTCATAACTTAAGAAAAGTTGTTTTATAACGTTTGAATTATCTAAAATTCACATTTTAGATTAGCGAACTTGTTTTGATCAGTAAAGTTCAGTACAAAATTCTAAAACGATTTATTCTAAAATTTATTCCATTCGAACAAAAAATTGTTTGAAAGAAAAAATATTGATGAGACTGAAATTTTCTATTTTGATTTTTTTTTAATTGGAAAGGCTCTTTTTTTTTTATTTTTCTTCAATAAATTTTCAGGTTAGAAAAGAATTTAACTGAAGAAATTATAATCTATTTTAGCACGCAGTGTTTTCGTGATTGCCTCTCATTCTGTCTGTGCGGTTCTAAGTCGTTAATATCATATGATTCAGTTTTACTTTTCAACCAGATACATTCGGAGAGACAAACAAATGGAAGAGTGAATATTAGATATTTGAAAAAGGTTCCAGAGAAACTGTTTTTCAAAAAAAGTTTCTAAAAACTTTTACATAAATCAATAAACAGGTGCGCTTAGTGTAATTGTTATACTGGTCAGAAAATGGTATCGATGACCTGAGTTCAAATCCTTGACAAGGCTGTTTACGCTTCACTTTGCGCTAATGCCCTTGGAAAATGCATGAATCCGTTTTTTCTCCCACTAGCAGTTGATAAATGGTAAGGCTGATAGATTTTTTTTAGCCTTGGTTAGGCAACGAGACTAGAACGATAAGTCTGAATTCAAAGGAACCTTACTTTACTTAAAAATTGACCTTGTGTCACATCCTGTTCGTGGCGGAGATAGTAAATGCATATAAAATGATAAACATGACATAGGTCATAATATGAATATAAGTTTGCGTATGTGTGTGATTTGTCTCTTTATTTCTAGCTCCGTATTCCATTTCCTCATTCAACTTTTGGCAAAGACTGAAGAGTTTTTACCGAATTCCAAATAGCAATTAATGTTGATGAATGAGTTTCTCTTGGGTATAGTCTAAAGAGTTATCTCCCTTAGTAATTACGATTACCCAAAAGAAACATTGCCAAACAAGTGATCACATCGTAGTTTCCATTCATCATTCAATTGATAGAATCTGCGCACAGAACCAAATTACGTGTGAATGTAAGAATAGTGGAGAAATTCACAGGAATTGTAGCGCTAGAAACAACGAAGAAAAAGTGAGAATCGAACAGGTGAGTTTTGTACAAACTGGAAGCATCAATGATACAAATAGGAATAAATATAAGCAGATTATTTTTGCCTGAAATTTTGAATTAAATAGTTATCATTCTGTAATTTCTTAGTTTGGAGGCTTAGGTTAGGGAAGGATATTTAGTCAACATTATATATATATATATATATATATATATATATATATATATATATATATAAGTCATCCACTGACAGATCTGTTTCGTTCTATCAGAACTCATCAGTGTGGCTAGGCATACTAGCTTCCCATAGCTGGGATCCAAACCCGGTTGACTCAAACATATATATATATATATATATATACGAATGCTAATATTGGTAAGTGGGAACTTGGCTAAATATATTCCCTACCACCAAGCCTAACAATCTAATCAAATAGTTTCACTATTTAAAAAATGAAGACAACAATCAGCTCAATGTATTGTGTTAAAAAGAATTGCTAGTTTTTTTTAGTTAAAATGAAAGTAATAAAGAATGGCTCTTAAGGATATTCATAGAAAAAAAATAAAGTTACCGCCGGATAAAATATGCGTGAAGGGATATATATTTGTTCTATAAAAATTATATGCGCAAAATGCTCCCCGTGTGTCGGTTTGATCAGTAACAAAGAGTGTTAAAAACATTCATACTGTCCTGGAAGGTTAAAAAAAAGTTCTTGAAAAAGATTAAAGATTAAAGAGTTCTTGTTTTTAAGGTTAAAAACGCTCTTTTGATTAATCAAAGTGCGTTTGTTTCTGATGTAATTAAATAATAGTTTCCTCTGTGAGAAAGTTGACGGAGTTTTCTTATGTTGTTGAGAATTGGTTGCGTTGTTGTAGAAACAAGTGGCAATAATTTGGGGTTCCAGGAAGTTAAAATAGTCAGCAAGTCTTCAATAAATAGACAGGCTACCTTTTGTTAACGACGCGTCCTAGTAACATTACCTTTTTTGAAAACACTGAAGTCTCATATCACATGTGTCTGTTAATTTCTCTTTTACTACTGATCAATTTAAAGAGTTAGAGTAAGATGTTTTATGAACCCCCCCCTATGAGACGACGGCATTCGTTATTCTGCCTCTTTTTCCTATTTTATTTTAATTTTTTTGGCTGAGGTACGAGGAGACAAAATGTTCAAGTGAAGGGAGAACGAGAAACAAATCAAAACACGTGAAGGGTTAGTTCCTAAAAAACAAAGAAGCAAAATCAACACGTTGTGGACGTTATCCATTTCTTCCTGTTTCTATGACCAGGAACTAAACGGAGAAAATAAAGCAACGAGGATCCTAACGCTTGAAACGAGTTGTGTTTTCCACTGTCCCCCACCAATCTGATGATTAGCCCTCACCAACATAGCAGCCATTGGTGACGACGCTACAGCATGAATTAATTTTATTGGTTGAAGGTTGTGAAATGATTTATAACTCGCTTTGGTTTCAAGAACGATGTTAAATTGTTTGTTTGTTTTTTAATTTTTTTACACGGGCTCGTTTGATTTACTTTTTCAAGAAGTTGCCAAAAGAAAAACTTTTTGCCTAAAGAAAAACTTTAGATTGGAAAGAGTTAGACGCCATTTTTGGTGCAAACTTTTAACGCTTATATCTTCACGAATGAATCAGAATCCATTAATAAAGAGATTTTTTCTTTACATGAAAAGCTCCTTTTTTAAACTAGAAACATAGAGGTTCTTTTCTTTTTTGTTTTTTGTTGTTGTTTTTTTAAACTTATTATTCTTGTTAGTTCTTTTTATATCAACTTATAAAATTTGAATCGAATGTTTAAGATTTTAAAGGGAATTCTTTTTTAATTTGGCAAAGTTTTTAAAAATCAAATTCTTATACTTATTGGCTTGTGTGCCAAATTAAGTAAAGCTTAGTAAATACTCCACCTTGAAAATATGCCGGACGGCGAGGCTTAGAATACGCAGACTGTTTCCCCTGCTGAGGGGTAAGACCTTATCCCCCCAAAATGTTGTCTTTGGTATGACACTAACTTCCATCTGCTGGTGAGGTTCCAGTCCTGGAGATACGGGATGTGGGGAATACCCCTTCCTTGTCATTACTCCAAGTCCATTTTAACAGGTTGTACTATCCTGATCAAATATATCGATTTACAAAATAATTTCTATTCGATTGGATTGTTTATAAAAAAAAGACAAAAAAATTAAGAAGCAATCACACAAAAAATGTAAATATTAACGCACAATAAACGCGATTTCCTAGCGTCTAAGCATAAAATAACCCTTGATGAGTTGTCATGACGTTAAAATCATTCAGTCTGCTTTATAAATAACTTTGTTAAACTTATGTTTAGGTGCGAAGTATATAATGAATCTACTCACTCTTTAGGCACCGGTTTTTCTAGATCACTTAAGTTAAGTAGTGATGAGCTTGTTTTGTATTTAGACGGGTAGGTATATAAAAACAGCAGGTACCTTAGCCTCGTCGACTGGAACTGTTGAATATACCGACGGCGTCTCTTCAGAGATGTAAGGCCACCCTCAACGAATGTCCCGTATATGACATTAAACAATCTGATAGCAAGGCTCCAGTAATGCTGGATCTTTGGGGAATGCTGACTACCCCTTCATTACTATCGCTCCCAGGTCTACTCTGGCCCGGAGTGGTAGCACCTGAAAGGATCCTATTCATGAAACTATTTGACATTTAAACTGAGAACAAACAAATGACTGACGATAAATTGAACTTTTAAAAATAGAACTGTTTGATCATTTAACGGTGTGTAAACAAATGACTTATGTTTAATTGAATTGGTAGTGATACATAGCAATACTTGGAACCCTATAACTTTGTTGACTTACGCTAAATTGAATTGTTAGAAATAGAACTGTTTGATCATTTAACTGTGTGTAAACAAATAACTTAGGTTTAAGTGAATTGTTAGTAATACATAGCAATACTTGGAACCATTTAACTTTATTGACTTATGCTAGATTGAATTGTTAGAAATAGAACTGTTGGACAATTTAACTGTGTGTATCAACAGAATATGTTTGTATTCAATATATATGTAAAAACAGGCATTAAATAGCCAACAACGGTTGATATGCCATAAAACCAAACCAAATCCGCTGGTATCTGTGCTAAACTAAACAAAGTGTACTAAATTCTTAGTCAATTTAAGACAATTCATTGAATGCTACATTCCCCTACGAAGGCTCAAGTAAAGGCTATTGTCGTCATCTTTATTGTTATTTCCACAACGTTTCGGCCGATATGCTCCGGTCTTCTTCAGGATCCTTCACGGAACTTCGAACTACTTCCTTTATTGAATCCCCGGGGATCGTCTGTTCTGGTTCCGTTAGCTATAACCGGGTGCAAGTGTTAAGTATTCCTGTATTGTTACTCGCCTGCAGTCAGGATTGAACTAGATGATTGTCTCCTTAGAAGCTTAGGGAACCAACGCCTATAACCGTTACGCTATGTGTTCTGCTGGACAGTTCAGAGTGAATTTTGGGGACTTATAAACTTAACGTTCTTACTTGACTCGGATTACTACTATTATGTATGATTTTTTACCTGAGATTTTTTTCTCATCTAACCAACGCCGATAACCGTTACGCTATGTGTCCCGCTGGAAATCATCAAGCTTCGTCTCAGGAATTTAGACAACTAACGGCAAATTTTCTCAAACTTTCACGGATTCATTTTTACTTAAAATCTTCAGATTTGTTATTATCATTGGTTGATTTATGAGATGATTGTCATCAATAGCATCATCTTTGTAGGTGTTTTCCGTGTAAAATGAAAATTAACGAATTTGAAGTTAACATAAAAAAAGAAAATAATTGACGTGTTAGAAGTTTTTTGTTTAATGTAATAATAAAATAATTCTTCTTCTGGCCATAAAAGTTGTTAAATTTAGTGTATGAAATTGGTTCTGAGATTCGATTTGCTTTGCGAGTGAAAATAAAATAAGAAATAAACTCAAAGAAAAAGAAAGATTGTATTAAATCAGAACTTTGAACTATCGATTTTGAGAAACATTTAAATAATTGAATTTACATTTAAGCATTTGTGACTGGAAATTCTTTGAAAGCAGCAAATATGCTGTTGTGCGTCAATTTCTCATTCTTAGGACATTTAATAAATACTGAAACTTTGCATTTTGAATAATACCATTTCATTACGGATTTTACCTCGCATGTTCTAAAAAAGATTTGAAGACGCTTGTAGCGTAACGGTTATCATCACTGGAAATAGACATGGCAACCCAAGTTCAAATTCTGGACGAGTTTGTATTTCACATAGCGTTGATACTCTTGGGAAAGGCATGAATCGAATTTCCCTCAAAACTATAGATAAATAGTAGGGTATACTAGGCTATTTAACCTTAGTATAGCAACCGGTCTAGGAGAAGAAAAACTTTGTATTCAATCCAGCTGTACTCTACTTAAAGATAGGTCCTGTTTGTGTTAGAGAGTTGGGGTAAATACATTCTTAAATTTTCATCCATAGTTGGTATTAGCTGTTAGAATATTTAATAAAAGAAAATTCGAAGGATTAAAATCTAATATAAGGAAATGACACTAAAGCCAAATTTAGTATTTAACTGGATAATGTTTTCAGGGGGCTTTACTGAGTAATTTTAAACGGTAAGTTCAAACGGTAAGTTCCGTAGCTTTCTAGTTCGGATACTGATTCGAAAAGATATCACAGACAATAAAGTTTTTAAAAAGAAATTTTATACAAACGAAACAAGAAAGAAAGGGATTGAAAAGATAAAGTGTTGCAAATTTTAGTGCAATTTGTTGGAACTTATCTGAGAGGGTGTCTGGAGGAAACAACGTTCTCTGAATTTGAGTACTTTTCTTTTCTTTTTAGTTTTGTCGAAATGTTTCAGAGTTCGTTTAATTTTGAATCTTCTTTAAAGTTTTTTTTCAGCAGAATTCTCGGTTGAATTTTCTTTCAGTTGTTTAACTTGGTAGAATTTCAATAGTCGACTTTCGTTTAGTTTTACTTTTATTTCTTGGGAAGCTTCTTGCCTGTTTAAAATATTTATCGGCTATTCAAGAAGCGAGTAACGAAACCTTTTTGCTGGCTTAAGTTTTCGTGCCTTCAGTTTAGTCCCCGAATTCGTACTGAGGGACTCAATTGTAGTTCTCGACAAAAAGAGGATGTAGCTTTTTGGTGCAGTATTGTCTTGGATTCGTTCTCCCTTTTCCACTCTCGCCAAATCAAGTGCCGCACGTGGTTGGCTTGATTTTTTTCTTAGAAATAGATTTTTATATTAGATCAAGTAGAGAAATTTGAAAATGTTAATTTTTGCTAACAATTCTTTTTGAAGCATGTCATGTTGTCTGAAAATAAAATATTGTGAGAAAGTTGAAGTGACGTAATTCTTGTTTTTTTTTTTTTCGGTTGATCTTGAGTCTTAAATTAAAATATTTGTATTCCATCGGACAAGGTAGAAAAAAACTTTTTTATCGAATAATATTAATATAAACGATATATACAATGCACATAATTCCCTGACGTCTAGGAATTAAATAACTGTAGGCGGGTTGACATGCTGTTAAGATCAATCAGTCAAAAAGCAGTTTTTAAAGTTTTTCTTATTGTAACACTATGTAGGTGGTTCGCCAAGCAGACGATTCCTTTGTCTGTTTTGGCGTGAAACCAGACAAAGGGTTTTGAACTGGAGACATCAGCGTGACCGAAAGTGGGTAAGGGAAAGCGAGAAGGGAGTAGGACTAAGGAACTCGGAGAGTTGGCGACGGACGACGGCCAGGGCAGTCGACACCGGACAGCAGAGAGACGAGTTAGCATGAGAGAGGGTCCAGAGCAGTGAGGAAGACAGGATAGGTTGGCATTCCTAGTAGCTTTGTAGAAGTTTCGCTAGAAATCCACGCTAGCGTTAGTCTACATATGCATACAGGAAATGCAGAGTGTTGCATAACTCCTTGTCTTGCACTTAACCCCAGGCATATTGTTCGTTTGTTCGTTTGTTCGTTTGTTCTCTTTCCTCCCACTCCCTTGATTGTATTACTTGTAGCCGTAAAGAAATGTGCGATGCCCCTATCAGGACCACTGCATGATCGCTGGCCAAGAATATCGAAATGGTTCGAAGAAGTCGATGCAACGGGGGCTGGGGGGCATCACCACATTTTAACAATGTGTCAAGTAAATAAATATTTCAACACAGCTGTTTTCTTTGTGAGCCAAGTGTTGGAGAATTTTCTGCTGCCGACATATAATCTGGAATTACCCAGATACTTGATGTATTAAAGGTTGGTATTTAGGAATTGTCCGGTAGGCATATTAGAGACCATTTTTTCTGGTACCGCTTTTTGTAGAAACTATATTTTTCACTTCCCCCCAACCCTCTTTCTCGGCATGATGGGACATGGGTCAAGCTTAATACACGGCTCTTCCAAAATGGAAAGCCAAAAATTGTCCTGCTCCGTCGGCATTCTCTACGTGGAATCAGGGATCAGGGATTGATCCTGACCCAACTATTTTCAATTCAATGGGAGAGATGTCGCTAGGTTTGTGATGTTCCCCTGAACCAAACGGAATAAATCTATACCTTCCTGCGAAAATAACCAAATAAGGGAATAAGATAATAGACCCTTTGATTGTGATCATTCGTGATCAAGGACTAATATTTTCATATCCTATCTTCTTTAGAGAGAAGGAAACCAGGTGGGGACACCTATCCATTGCTCTAAAAGTGCCCAAGTCAAACTTAAGACGTTCCAAAAACGAAGTGTACATTGATCCAGGCACTATTTTGTTTCTGACTGCTACGTGTACGTGGGTCTTTCATTAAAGGTCTTGTACTATATCCCAGACCCGTGAGACTATTGGTAAAAACTGTGTCGAAAGGAGCCACTCAGTCTCCCAGATTGTACACTCGACAAAAACTAGTTGAACGAAACGATCTGTAGGGAAACAATTATTTATTGTCTCCCTTGAAAAAATGAGTGAGTCTGTGAGCTGGTCTTGTGGATGGTATTATGTGAGAATTCGAAAATACTTCTCACTTCATGCCTCTGTTCTTTAAACAGTAGAAACGTATCTTCTGCCAGGATATGATATAGTAAAGCCAGTATGGTTTTACCGTATGATTTTTCTGTAGTCTATCTCAAATAAGACTTTTGATATTTTCAAACCTTTCATACACTGATTATTCATTGAACAATATGTTTTTATTTTATCTGTTGGGACGCGTTTGTGTATTTTTGTCAATAATTTTTATATGTATTTAACAATTTTGGTTTGGTTTAGTTTAATGGCATATCAACCTTTGTAGGTTATTTAATGCCAAAGTAATCCTTCTAGATGATCAGTGGTACTATTTCACCCGGGATAAGGGGGTTCATACCTTTCCCAAGGGTATTTGTCCGAAGGTGAATGTAATAGCGCGACTGGAGTTCGAACTCGCTTACTACAATTCCGCAGTCCATCGCTTTAACCATTACACCACGAGGACACCCCAACGATTTTGATTTCTTTGCTTTAATGGCATATTAACCTTCGTGGGTTATTTAATGTCAAAACTGTTCCCACAGAAGAACATAAATGGTACTATTTAACCTATAGCGAGGGGGATAACGAAGTTCATACCTTTCCCAAGGGTATTAGTCTGAATGAGAACGTAATAGTTTGATTTGGTTGCGTTTTAGGGTATATCAAACCATTGCTCGTTTTTCTTTTTGCCGATCTTTTTGTCATCTCATCTGTCTAACCTCACTATAAATTATTCAATCGATATTTATGTATTATTATATTTTACTTCTTCTAAGCTTAGTGCTATGATTGGCTTATTGTTAGAGGATCTTCTTGCAAGAATACTTATTATATGATTTTATGCAAGTCGCTTTCAGTTTTTACCATCCACTCCTTCTTTCATTGCATTGTATCACACATCCTTACGTGTGACTGTAGCATAAAGAGAAAAGTATTTAAAAGAAGATTCAATCTTGAGTTTGTGATATCACATTAATGGGAAATATTAATTTCATTTCACATCAAAAAGAAAAAGATTTGAACTCGCGGGCAATTACAGATCCCACTCAGAATGAACAAAATTCTATTTCCTACGATGAAGAGAAATTATATTCAAAATGGCTGCGATAAGGCGGGAACTCCTTATAATCTAAATTAAGAAGTGGCTTCTTTTTTCTAAATAAAAGATATTCATGTCAACAAAATAAAATTAAAGTTAGAATATATTAAAAGAGTCATTAAAATGGCTGATTTTGACGTGTCGAAATAAATATACCAGACAAATAAAAATGTTAATAAAATACTGTAATATTTTCTTGAGCTCACAACTTACTTTTTGGTATGATTTGAGTTCTTTCTTTAATGGCATATCAACACTCATGGGTTATTTAATGCCAAAGCGTTAAACAAAGCATCCTTGGGATTTTTTTATCCGAAAGTGTATGTAATAGCGTGACTGGAGTTTGAACTCGCCTACTTTGATGTACCAGTCCAGGATGTTAGCCACTACACTTACAGGGTTTTCCCTCACTATTTTTTACAAAAATAATCATTATTTGCTTTCTTTACTTTGATACTCGTCTGCATTTAATCAAAGATGACATTTTATAACAGAAAATTTTAAGAGTGCTTTAGAAATAAGAAAACCAATATTTTCGTTCATTAACCAAGAGTTCTTGGTATTGTAGAAGTTATTTACATCAGCTTCAAGAAAATTGGTTGATTGATTAATTTTGATGGCATGTCAGTCTGTCTAGGGTTATTCTATGCCTAGAGGTTAAGGAATTGCGTACATTATATGTTTATCGATGTCCTAAGTACGTAGTCTAGACAGATGATAAAAAGGTATGAGGATAGCGTGTCCCCTTGTAGTACTCCTGCTACAATGTCGAAGTATTCTGTCTCCATCCTGTGAACGCACTTTCACTTTGGTGTTTCTGTAGAGAATCATTATTGCTGCAACGGTTTTTTCTGATAGGCCGTATGCTAGTAAGATTTGTTCCATCTTCCCTGTGTGGATGGAATCGAAGGCTTTGGTAAAATCGACAAATAGTAATGTCGCCAGTAAGTTCTTTGCCCTCACGCCTTCTAGGATTCTACGGATGGTCAATATTTGTGAGGTCGTGGACCTGTTTCTTCTGAAGCCATTTTGGTTTTTCCTCAGGATTTTGTCGATTTGGGGTACTCTGCGGTTTCGTAGTAGGGCATTGTAGATTTTGGCTGCTAGGGATGTAAGTGTGATACCTCGATATATCTTGGCTAATCCGAGGTCACCCTTTTTAGGGAAGAGGAGGATGCATCCCTTTGTTCATCTGTCTATCGGATTTTGGTTATAGACTGCGTTGCAGTGTCGGAGCAGTATGTCGTCGAATTGTCTCGTCTTCCACACTTCTGGGGGAATCTCGTCAAGCCCTGCAGCTTTCCTATTTTTAATTTTTCTAAGAACCGAGTCGAGTTCTTCTTTGGTGAACGGCCCTAGTTTAATGTCCAATTGCTTACAGATAATTCTGGTGATCGGTTCCTGCGTAACGTTTGGAGGGTTAGCTAGAAGGTTTTCAAAATGCTGTTTCCACAGTTTTATTCTTTCTTGTTGGTTTGCCGCTTTCAATTTTGCTTTGGCTGGGCTTTTCCTTCCACTCACTTCGTTTATTGTTTGCCAGGCTCTCCTAGATTGCCTATCCTCCACCGAGTCTCTAATCTTATCTATCTTATTTTGTATGAATTCCGTTTGTTCTTTTAGATATATGCCTGCTAATTGATATTGTGCCTTTTTTAGTATCCGGGCATTTGCAATTGTTGGGTTCTTCCGGTAGCTTTTGGGGGCAGTTTTCACAAGTGCACGTTTTTCTCTAACCTCTTCCGTTTCCTATGGGGCTCTATATTTCGTTCTAGGTTTTGTTGGAATACACTTCGATGCCGCCTCGAGTTGTGCGTTAACGAAATTCTCATATTCGTCGTTTGGGGTATTTTTTTTCTTCCTTCTCTTGTAGTGTCTCGAATCTGTTTCTGAGTTCTAATACATATTTATCTCTAATATCTCTGTTGTTAAGGAGGGCCCAGTCATCGTGTTTAGTGGTCGCTGTTTGTGTGGCGTTTTTTCGTAGGCTTAGTTGTATTTTTTCTGTGACTATTCGGTGATCGGATGACACGCCCTCGAAAGAGGAGTATGCCTCGCAATTCATCGCGCTATTTTTCCATTTCTTATTTAAGACGTAGTCTACCTGCACTTTACTGTTGTTCGCGTATATGTAGGTCCATAATTTTCCCTCTCTTTTTTTGATAGTTTGTATCGAGGCAAGTTAATCTATTTTCTATCATGAAATCTGTTGGATGTTGTCCATTTCTATTTGATGTGTTGTGTAGGCTTTATTTGTTATGTCTGTTTTTCCCGATTTGGGCATTCATATCTCCTCTAATGATTAGCAGGTTGTGTTTCGGAATGCTACGCACTAGAGAGGATAGCTCATCGTAGAAGGTGGCTAGTTTGGTTTTTTCGCTAATATTGGCAGGGCTGTAGCATGAGATGATTGTTGCTCTGGGGTTGCCATTAAACGTGACTGTCATCATCCTAGGTTGTATTCTCTCAATGCTATTAAGTGTTTTTATCGCTCTAGATCCTATAAGCATTCCTACCCCTCCTACCGTGGCATTGACAGAGTTTTTCCAAGCTGATACAGTGGCCAGCATCCATCCATTGCCTGTTTGGTGATATTTGATATATTCGGTGTGCGTGTATCTGTGTTCTTGGATGCAAATTATGTCTATCTTATGTTCTACGGCTGATGCGATAAGTTCTGGTAGTTGACCTATTCTATTTAGGGTTCTAACGTTAAATGTTGCTATTTGTATTGTTTATTTGCATTTTAGTAGTTTTTGTTTGAGCTTGAGCTCTGTAGCTGATTTTTCGAACACTGAGGCCAGGGCTCCAACCTCAGCAGGACGCGCCCCTTTTTTACCCGTGCGAAGAGCGATGCGGTTTATGTATGTGGTTTGAGTGTGGGTCATAGTTATCTTTCGATGGCTGTTTTTATTCTCATCTATAGAAGCCACTCTTATAGATGAGCAGCAGTAGCTCCCCGATCGAACTGACGATCCTGAGCATTAAGCTGCAGGGTTCACACGTCCATCATGCTGCGTCCCATGTGTACGTGAAAAAAAAAAAAAAGAAAAAACGCGGTGCTTCCTTTTCCTTTAAGTTTTAACTCAGTTAAAGTCCAATTGACTATTCTTATATCATAATATTCCCCACCCCGTAGATTTCCTATAGCCAGATTGTTGATTTTCTATTGAACCAGTGCTATGAAAGTAGAGCTTCTAATACTTCCTAATATGAGAATGGAGACATTTTAATACTTCCCGCAAAAACAATTACCGACGCTGACTACGCCGATGACATAGCGCTACTGGTCAATACACCCAACAAAGCTGAAACACTACTGCATAGTTTGGAACGAGCCGCTGCAGGCATTGGACTCCATGTTAATGCACACAAAACTGAATTTATGTGCTTTAATCAGAAAGGCGACATCTCCACACTAGACGGAACCTCTCTGAAACTGGTTGACAAATTTACCTACCTAGGAAGCAGCGTCTCATCAACCGAAAAAGACATCGACACACGGCTAACGAAGGCATGGACAGCTATCGATAGGCTTTCGATCATATGGAAATCAAACCTGACCGATAAAATGAAATGCAGTTTCTTCCAGGCTGCAGTCGTGTCGATACTGCTATATGGATGCACTACTTGGACGCTGACTAAACGGTTGGAGAAGAAGCTAGACGGCAATTATTCAAGAATGTTAAGAGCATTATTGAACAAGTCCTGGCAGCAACACCCCACAAGGCATCAACTATACGGTCACCTACCACCTATCTCGAAAACTATACAAGCTAGTCGAACCAGACATGCCGGACACTGCTGGAGAAGTAAGGACGAGATCGTAAGTTATGTACTCTTATGGACCCCCACATATGGCCAATCAAAAGCAAGACGGCCAGCTCGAACATACATACAGCAGCGATGTGATGATACGGGATGTAACCCTGAAGACCTGCCAGAGGCGATGAATGATAGGGAGACGTGGAGAGAGAGGGTCAGGGATATCCGTGCTAGCCGCACGACATGATGAAGATGATGATATGTTTATATTTTTTCTCTTAGTAGTTTTTTGCGTACCGTTATATGATATCAAGTATTCTGATCTAATACGGATAATTAGCAAACAGATCAATTTGATCCATAAATGGAGCACTGACAGGGGGATCTTTTTTGAAGTATGGATTTGGTATTGACAAAATTCAAGAAAGTGGCAAGATTGTCAATTCAAAAAAGTAATGTCTTCTCTTAATATAGAGAAACTATTTTACTAAACAAAAACAGACAATAAAAAGGGAAATTTTTTAAACAAACAATTACAACAACAAAAAAAGAAAGATTGGTTGGTATTTTACGGCATATAAACCCTTGTGGGTTATTTAATACCAAATTCTATTTTATATATATATGATTTGTGAGTGAATAATTAATAGTTAACTTCATTTTTAAACGGCTAATTAGAACTCATTGACTTGCACACTGTTAAATGGTTTCAAGTATTAATATTTAACATTGATAATTTTATCTACCATGTATTTCTAATAGAAATAATTTTCTTGCAGTAGTATGGTTTCAAATTACTACTAATAATAATTCTAAGCAAATGATTGAACTAACAGGTGCTACCATTTGGAGTTAGGGTGAACTTGAGAGTAATGGTAAGTAAGGGATACTCCACATTCCCCAAACTCCAAGGCATGTAGCCTCTCGATAAGATTTAGTTTACCATTATGCCCAAGAAACTAACTACATTTACTTTAGGACTAATACCCTTGGGAAAGGTATGAACCACCTTATCCTCCTAGCTACGGGTTAAATAGTGCCACCACTACTGTTCTTCAAGAAGAATGGTTTTGGCATTAAATAGCCAAGAAAGGTTAATATGCCATTAAACAGAGAAACCGAAACCAAGACTCTAAATGGTTTCAAGTATTGCTATCTAACGCTAATAATTCCGTTTATCAAATATTCCAATGTAATATAAATAATTTTCACCCAGATGTAGGGTTTCAATTATCTAATTTTAATAATCCTAAGCAAATAATTGAACTGTTCTATTTGACCCATTAATAGGATCCGAGCAAGTACTACCAACCTGGGTCAGAGTGGAGCTTAGAGTATTGGCAATGAAAGAGCACACCAAACTCCCTAGATCTCCAGAATTGGACCCGTAAAATCATATGCAGTTTACTGTATTACATAAAATATCGATTTGTGTGTGTGGGGGGGTCTAACCCCTCTGCCAGGAATACAGTCAGTGCCCTAGAGTCATACCATTAGTGCACTGCATATTTGGAGGGGGTTATGCCGTTTAGTTACGTTAAACTGTTTTTTTTTTTTAAATTTGGGTGGTCATAAGTCCACAGTGAGGCGATTGTGGAACAAAGACAGTGTGTAATGTAAAAAGAAGTATGACGTTTTTTAACCTTTTTTTTTTCTTTTAGTTGTTAAATATTTTTAGTACTTAATTATTGTGTACAATCATGGTGATTATATTTAGAAAGAGAGAAAAGTATCTTCTAGAAAACGTTCAGATGACCAATAAATTAAGCAGCTTATTAAGACCAGAGTTATAAGAAATGGTTAAATGATTTGGTTTGGTTTGGTTTGGTTTTATTGCATATCAACCTTTGTAGGTTATTTAACGCCAAATCCATTTTTATGTAAATAATCAGTTCTATTTCAAACAATTCTGTTTAGCATGCGTACACAGTTTGTCAAAATCATTTCTATTTCAAACTATTCAAACAGTTATATATAACAATTCAGTTTAGAGTAAGTACAGTTTCAATGTCAAAAACAGTTCAATTTCAAATAATTCAATTTAGCACAAGCACGCAGTTTAAATGTAAGTACAGTTTAATTGTGAAAAACATTTCTATTTCTAGCTATTCAGTCTAGTCAAAGAGTTCTAATTCAGCTAATTCAGTTTAGTATCAGTAAAGATTTTGTTTACACACAGTTACATGTCAAAACAGTTCTATGTTGAACAATTCAGTTTAGTGTAAATACAGTTTCAATGTCAAAAACAGTTCTATTTCAAATAATTCAGTTTAGCATGAGCACGCAGTTTAAATGTAAGTACAGTTTAATTGTCAAAAACCTTTCTATTTCAAACTATTCAGTTTAATCTAACAATTCAGTTTAGCATAAGTATGCCGATAGTTCTATTCAACCCGTAGATAGGGCCCTA
This sequence comes from Sepioteuthis lessoniana, assembly GCA_963585895.1. Lineage (NCBI taxonomy): Eukaryota > Metazoa > Mollusca > Cephalopoda > Myopsida > Loliginidae > Sepioteuthis > Sepioteuthis lessoniana. The sequence goes on along the minus strand of OY757931.1, from coordinate 4,988,876 downwards.
TCAGGTGCTACTATTCCGGGCCAGAGTAGACCTGGGAGTTATGGCAATAAAGGGGTACTCCACATTCACCAAAGCTCCAGCATCACTGGAACCTCACCATTGGATTGTTTAGTGTCATATCCAGGACTCTTGTTGTGGGGGTCTTAACCCTCTGCAGAGGTGCAGTCGGTGTATTCTATAGCCCCAGCCGACTGGGCAAATAGTTAAATTATAAAAATGTTCTATTTCTTATTCAATTTTGCATAAGTCAACAAAGTTAAATAGTTCCAAGAATTATAATGTATCACTTAAAATTCAATTAAGCATCAGTCATTTGTTTACATACAGTTTAATAATCAAACAGTTCTATTTCAAGCTATTAAATTTATCGTCAGTCATTTGTTTGCACTCTGTTTTAATGTCAAACAGTTCTATCTATAAAAGTGCAATTTTGCATTAGTCACTCGGGTTAAATGTCAAAAAGTTCTATATGGCCCATAGATAGAACCCTATCAGGTGCTACCACTCCATATATAAGTCGTTTAAAAATGAAGTTACTTATAAACTATTCGCTTACAAATCAAGTATATATATATATAGTCATTCACAGACAGAAAGAATTGCTTAAAATTGTGCAGTCTTCAATCTCCTGCAAGGTTTTCTTTACTAGCCACTAGCTACAAAAGCCTAAGAAAAGATTATAGACATTTTGAAAATCTGTAGAATAATTTACGAGATTATTAGATTCCTTCACCTGATATTTTTATGACTGTAATTGGAAAACCACAATTGATTAATCACCAAGTCGGTGGAGCTAAGAATACACTGACATTCCGTGGTATGTCACTAAACTGCATCTGAATGGGAGACTCCATTTCTAGAGGTCTGATGCGTGTGAAGTATCCCTCCATTGTTATCACTCCCAGGTCGATTCTGTTAGGGTCCCATTTTGGAGTCAAATAGATCTGTTTAAAAATCACTCTGATTTAACAGAACTGTGGGCCCAAAAACTTTTCAGAAACGACTTCACAAAAAATGTAAATATGAACGCACAATGAACGCGATTCCCTAATGTCTAGGCATAAAATAACCTTCAACAGGTTGACATGCCGTTAAATTCAAACAATGGTCTAATAGAGTCTAGTAGAGTGTTCACCAATAGCCCGGGAGACCTAGGTTCAGTCTAAGGTCGAATCATACCAAAGACTCAAAAAAATGGTACTTGTTGCCGCCTTGCTTAGCACTCAGCATTATAAGGTACGGATCAAGGGTAAAGTGGAGCAATCCAGGGAATGGTGCAGCGCCCTCCCTTACACCTCAGTGTGTGAGCTATTGAAAAGGGAGCCTTCGGGTCACCCTCGACTAAGGTCACCAACTTTACTTATTAGTTTGTTGAAACTATATAACTGTGTGCAAACAAATAACAATTATTCAGTAGAAATAATTACTAGAAACTGAATAATTATTACAATTATGTAAGAATACTGGAAATCATACAACTGTGAGCCAAAACACTTTGGAGGTGGGGCTTACTACCTTCCGTAGTTAGCGGAAGTTACTTTCAGGTTTTCTTTCAACAAATACAGCACAAATTTTACCTGCACATAAACAAGTGGAATGTGACAAAAACAAATATTAAGAAATAATCATAACAAACAGGATAAAATAAAATACAAGGTTCATTTTATGTGCGTGTGTGTGTATGGAGAAAGTACAGCTTTAGCCAGTTGAATAAAAAAAATGATTTGTTCGCTTGGGTGTGCGTGTGTACATGTTGGGAAAGTCTATTGAATCAATGTGTCTATAGTTGGCCCAAGTAGAGAAGATAAAAAATTGATTTTACTTACATACATGTGTATGCATGTGAGGGACCGTAAGTACGGGCCTTTTGTTTTCTTAAGTCCACACGTGCGTTTTTTATGATCTTTGACGACAACGTGTCGCGTTCCGAGAGTCAGCAAAAGAACGTCACATGCTTCTTCTCTCTGTGTCTTGTGTGCGATGCCTTCTGCTGTCTGTCGTCCTTGCCTCTGGTAGTGGAACGCCTGAGTTAATTAAATTCTTCGCTATTTATACTTTTTGGGGAAACTAAAGTGGATCAAAAATAGGATTTTGTTTGGTTTTATTGCAGGTCCTAAAATTCAAGTGCGCGGGCGTTTCTTGACCAGATTCGTATAATTACTTATTCATTTTGGAGCCTAAATATTTTTCTATTTATTAGTTTCTGAGCCGAATTATCTAAAATGTTCTGATTCTGTGTTTTTAGCTGATTGGTTGAAAAATATTAAAGTTTAACTTCAATGTTAATGCGATTTTGATACGAAATTTCTAGAATGTTCTTATCAACGTTTTTGGGGGTTGATTATTTTAAGGCTAAAAAATATGTATTCTATTATTTAAGAAACAAGGACATAAAAAATGCTAACATGAAGTACCTCTTGGTATAAAATAACCCTAGACAAGTTGACATGCCGTTAAAATCAATCAACCAATCATAATCGATAAAACAAGAACTGTACCTTGTGCGTAGTGGTATATACAATTCTATATGAGGATCATCTAAAAAAATAAGGTGAAATATTGCCTAAGAAGTTGGCAATAAGAAGCTCTCTTTATAGTCGCATTTTTTTTTCAAGGAAATCAATAGAGGTGGACCCTTTTATTTCTCGGCAGACTGTCAGCATCAACTTCTTTACTAACTGTTCAGTCCGAAACTTTTTCTTTGTCGGAGAGTCAGATTGTTTCCACTCAATCTATTGTTTTTTTGTCTAAGACCTGTAGGAGCCAAACCCTATTTCGCCCATTTGTAAGCATTTTTGAATAAAGTATGCTTCTCCGTACACATTCTACAGTAATTTTCACACGGTTTGTACTTCTAAGTCACCGGATATTTGATAACAGACCTCTGTTCCAGCCTAAAGCACTCAGTTTGATTTGCCGGCATTTTGGCTTGCTTCAAAACAAATATTTTAACGAGATTAAGACAATTTTTGCTATAAACGAATTCCAAAGAATTCAGAATTTACATTTGTGGAATAAGTATTTTGCCTTTTTTAAAAATCTCCTTATTCATTGAATAACCCTCATATATTACGTACAAAGGATATTCTATATTTGTGTTACATCATGTCAGAGGGGCGGTACTGCTTCCTTTAAATTGTTTTAAAAATAAATAAAAGGATAAAACACAGTCAAACTGTACGAATAAAATTGTGCCTCGACAAAGAAATAGATAAATTAATGAAATTATTGGTCAACCAATAAAAATGGGTACTTCAAAGTTCACGTTAGACGGTCTGGGTAAATTGGAGCGAAGGATTTTTAGTAGTAAGGAAATATCCCTGGAATCAAAAGTTTATCATAATATTTTGGTTCTAAAGAAAAAAATACTGGTTAATGTCAAACTAAAAATGGGATATTAGCGACTTCAAAGAGATCCCTGAATGTTCACGCAGATGCGAACGAGAGAAAAACAAGAATAAAGGTGATTAATGAACTTTTAATTACATAGGTTATTTATAGATATAGGGCTACATCTTCATATTGTCAGAGTGTATCAGACCGCCAAAGTTGACTGTCAGAAAGTTTTTATCTCCCAAATAAAAGTCTACTTCGTATCAGACATGAACTACAAGAAAGACTTGTCAGCCTCTCTGTCTGGGGTGGGTGTTATTTTGGAGGATGTGACTGGGTTTTTGTTTGGTTTGTTTTTGTTTTTTGGTGTTATTATATCTGTATCTGACTCCATTAATGGTTTCTCCTTACCCCATCTTAATTTCCTGGTTTCTCTCCTTGTTTGTCAAGGCTGCAAAAGAAGAAAAAGGAAGAAAGGCAGAGAAAGAAAGATATCTTTTAATTTCAACTTTATTGCATTTGAGATTTTCGCTCGAACTCTGTAGTGAGGAAATGTCTTCTGGACTATTTGAGAACCGTCGTTTTTTCCCAAATCAAGCGTTGAAATTTACTAGTCGTTTTCGGGATTCATTAGTTCATTATTCGAAATTTTCAGTTGTGGTTTCAGAAGTCCATTATTTAGTGTTTTAGTCGTTAGTTATTGTTAACAGAGATGGCTGCTACAAGCGGAAAACTTAGCCAGTGTGCCGCATAAAAAATAGACACGTGACCGTCCGCCTCCAGCATAAAAGTTATAGGTGTTTTCAATCCAAAGGTCACTGCTGAGAGAGAACGGATTTCCTTCTTTTGTCGGAAAGGTTCCTTTTCTTTGCGCATGCGTCGCTCATACTTCCTGTCAGGGGCTTCTGGAAGTTTCTGCATTTTTGAAATTTATTTTGATTTTTTTTCTATTCACTACACATTGGCCTAATGAGTAGAGTGTTCGCCAATGGTCCGGGAAACCGGGGTTCAATCCCGGGTCGAGTCAAAAAAATGGTACTTGATGCCGCCTTGCTTAACACTCAGCATTATAAGAGTAAGGATCAAGAGTAAAGTGCAGCAATCTAGGGAAAGGAGTAGCGCCCTCCCCTACACCTCGGTGTAGTAGCTATTGAAAAGAGAGCCTTTGGGTCACCCTCGACTAAAGGGAGACAACTTTACTTACTTACACTGTAGTTTAATAATAATTCCTTGCATTTGCTTTGGTTAGTATTAACGTGATAAGCAAAATATTTTTCATCCAGTAAGGAATTTGGAATCTGTTTGCTTTAAAAGAAACCCAGGAACGAATGAGAATTTGCCCATCCCTCGCAGAAAGGACAGGTGAAGAGCCGAATGTGCTTTGTATGTTTACTCTGGACTTCCTGACATCGCATTTCCTACGACGATAACCATTACACCACTGGCACCCTTCTTGTTAATAAATGCTTGCTCATATTTTAAAAATTTATTTCTTCCTGTATTCTTATGTCTTCCTTTTACACACTTTCCTGTTCTTTCGATCAAAAAAAAAAAAAAAAAAGTAAGAAATTCCCAACGTTTTCGTTTCCCAAAGTATTTGGAACAGTTCCTAATCCAGGAGTGTTACCAAATGTTAAGATAGAAAAAAACCCACGTGTGCGTCATGGTTTCCAGAAATAATTTTTTTCCAATTTTGCTCCCTAAAGTTAGTGGGTATATATAGACCAAGTCCTCAGTGTAAGTCAGTAGCAGTCCAGCAATCTCAGAAAACAGAAAAACCAAAAATATCAGTTACAAGTTTCATGACAGTGACTAAATCTTATCCTCTAAGGAATTTTAGGACGGATATGTAAGTAAGCATTTAAAAAGTATTCTAAAACATTCATGTACACTGTACACAAAAAATAATCATGCAACATATCTTTTGTAAACTACAGCTCATTAACAAAAAGATACATGAAAAGATGATGTCTGTTTCAACTCATCCTCCTGCTATTTTGTGAATTGAATTACCATGACCAGAAAATCTGGTGAACACCTACGCACGATATACAGAAACAGTAGACAGCTGTTTCGACCTTATTAGGTCTCATCAACAATGCATACTGTGATCTCCACCACTGGAGATCGAACCAGCGACCACAGTGTTTGCCAGATTTTCTGGTCATGGTAATATAATTCACAATCTAATTCCTTTACTTAAAAAAAAGAAAATGTAAATCTCCTGTTATTTGTTTATTGTTTGCTTGTTTTATTTACAATTAATTTCAGTATTAACCTTTTTATCACAGGACTCAGAAGACTTTCAGGATATTAAGCTACATTTTATCACAAACTCATAATGCATTCTGTATTTGACGGCATATAAGATGCACAGGTGTATAAGATGCACCCCAATTTCAGAAGGGCAAATCAAGAAAAAAACAAAGTACTAATATTAAAAGTAAGTAAAATTGGCGACCATAGTCAAGGGTGACCCGAAAGCTCCCTTTTCAATAGCTACTACACCACAGTGTAGGGGAGGGCACTACTCCATTCCCTGGATTGCTTCACTTTACCCTTATAATGCTGAGTGTTAAGCAAGGCGGCATCAAGTACCATTTTTTGAATCTTAGGTATGACTCGACCTGGGATTGAACCCTGGTCTCCCAGACCATTAGCAAACACTACTCATAAGGCTAACATGATGAAATTAATATAACGAATATTCACAATCGGTATAATAGCCTTTTAAATAATGACAATATGTATATGAAATTTACTCTAAAGTCTAAGCTAACAGGAGTTGCCAAGTTGCTAATTTCAGCCAACTATCACAAATTTCAAACCTACATATAGCATATAAGATACAAGGGTATTTTTAAAAGATGTTTTAGTAAAAAAAGTGTGCCTTATTTGCTGTCAAATACGGTAATTCACTACCAAATTCATGCTACTCTCCATAACGCTTTGCTTAGGTCAGAAATATTGGGCATACATTGAGAATCAAACTCACGGTAATTGTCTGTTAGTCCAACTTGCTAAATAATACATCCTGCAAGTAGCTTCAGATTTGTCACAGAATTACAATTATCGGGAACCCAATAAGTTTTCAAGCCAAGCTTGTTAATCATTACATCATGACACAGTACTTACAGATGTTTATTATTTAACAACTTTCTCCTTTGTTAATCTTTCACCACAAATGTATAAAAATCAAAGTTGATACACACTGAGTAATAATTTTTCAAGTAGATTTTACTGATGAAATTGTATATAATTTGATCAAAGAAAGGGGCAGTTAGTGCTACATTTCATTCTGAATTTGATACGCAAAATTCGCTACAACTTTCATGCTATCTTTGGAACATACACAGGCACTTATGTTGTAATGGTTATTGTCATAGGAAATAGACACAGTGACCAGAGTTCAAACCCTGGATGAGGCTGTTCGCATTTCTCATAGAGCTAATATCTTTGGAAAAGGTATGCATCCATTTATTGTCACTCTAGTTATGGATAAATAGTAGGACAGACTGGGTTCTTTAAGATGTGGCAACTGGTCTAGGAGAAGGAAAACTCTGAATTGAAACCTCTTAAAGTGTGTAAAATTGACCTTTTGTCACATCCTGCTCATGCAGAGAGGTTGGATAAATACACATCCTTGTAAAATATTTATAAAATGAAGTTTTATTTATCAGGAGATAGTTTTTACCATGTCAAAGTTCATTTGGAATTTATAAAAACAATAATTTCTTATACAACAACCAGTAATGTTCAAAATGACAAACAGAAAAACAAACAAACATTGGCAACATTAATTTTATTCAACAAAATGATTTTACAGGAGAATTATTAGAAATGAATTACATGATTTGTTTCAAATGTTTTGTATAAAATATACAAAAAATGAATGGCTTGGAGTTGATCTTAAGAGTCAAATACGATGAGCCAGTCTGAAAATGATATCAACCCAAACAGCAAAAATAGACAATAAGTTTCAGCCCCAATAATGCACCAAGTCCTCTTAATTTTATTACAAACCCTTCCAAAATTACTAATAGATAACTTTAGTTAGTCTAAGAAAATATTGCCAAGTAAGATACAAATACCCACACATACAAAAACCTGATTTCAATCCAACAAAAATATATTCTGCCAAAAGTGAGGGTATCACAGAATGTCTAATTGAAAAATCATTTGCATATATAATCATACTATAGAGGAATGAATATTGAGAGAAACAGGCACCATTGATTTTATTTTTATCTCTGCCAATCGGAGTTTATATTTTTATTTCTGTATTCAGATAGAATCAGTAAAATCATATATAAGAATCGTTTATCAGTTTTCTGATGGATTTCCAAGGTGAAGAATATACTTGGATGAGTATCCTTATCTTGGTTGTCATAATCACATTTCTGCTGTTGTACCTTCTTCACATGCCAGACCAAATCAGTAACCTTCTGGAGATATCAAACCAAATCCTTTATTCAATCAACAGGATTATTCTTATTCCATTGTTCAGGCTTAGAGGATTATCATATATCATTTAATTTATCCTTCTTGATAATAAATGCTTAAGTCATTCATTCAAAAAAAAAAAAGTTTTATTCTTATATCTGCAGATTATATGTCTTAGTCTAAGGTTATCGTTGTAGGAAATAGACTCAGCAACCCAAGTTCAAATCCTGTACAAGGCTGTGCTTCCTTTCGCCCAAATGCTCTTGGCATGAATTCATTTATTCTTTTATCAGCTATGGGTAAATAGTAGAGTAGGTTGAGATCTTTAGCCTTTGTAAGTCGGGCAGAAAAAAAAATTCAAACCAGCTTTACTCTGCTTGAAAATTAACCTTGTGTCAAATCCTGTTTGTAACAAAAGAGTTGGGTCAATACATATGTTTCTCTTTTGATCAGTAAACAGAACCTAAATTCCCAACATTTCCATGATGAAAAGAAGGATACATAAATTCCCCTTATTTTGTTCAAAAATCTTTCAGAAGATAATACTTCCAAGAATTACAAATCTCACTCAAAATAAACAAAATACTATTTCCTAAGATAAAGACGATTTACATTTAAAATACAGGAACTTTTTATAATCTAAATTAAGAAGAACTGCTTATCTTTATTCTAAAAGTAAATACATGTTAACACAATAAACTTAAAGTTAGATGATATCAAAGAAGCACATTTAAACGGCCATTTTTGACAAATCAACATAAATCTTCCAATTAAACCAAAATTTAAACAAAAAATGATAAATTTCTTTGCTGGTACAAGAAAAACAGCTGCGTAACATCATAACATAATTTTTGATTGAAGTTCTGAGATGAGAAATTATCTTTTATTCAGTTGTTATTATAGACACATTTTAACTATTTGACCTTCTGACCTTTTGAAGATGCCTCCCACAGTAACCTACGGGGAATTTGAAACTGAAACCTTTATTCAAACTGGGAGATTATTCTTATTTTCTTCACTATACTAAGAACTTTTCTTGTATCATATAATTCTTCCTTTTTAATTAACCTTTGTCATATTATTTGCATGTTTCTTCCATTGAACCAGAATTAAGTAATTGTATATTCTGGTTCACCTGAAGAGAGAGAGAAGCTTTATTACAACAATAAATTATCAAGGAAAAATTAACTGATATGAGATATCCTCTGAGAATGGATTGCAGAATGAGAATAATCTACCCCTATGGATTGAATAGACAGAATAAAGGTTTCAATTCAAAATTTCCAAAAAGTTACAGACAATGATAGCCATTTGAAGAATGCCAAAGAATACAAACAGCTGACAAAAGCAACCAAGACTCGGGCACAAGTCAGAGTAAAACAATGAAAATCATACAATATATAAGTGTGATTATAGCAATCATATTTTATACTGATATACTGCCTTCGCGGAAGTCTGTCTTTCCAATTAAGGCATTGATTAAAACGCTGTGTCCATTTTTACAATCTGTCTGAGCTTGTTTGAATATCTCAACTATCTTCTCTTCATTGGATCGATCAAGTTGATAACCTTTAGCACCAAAACCTTCAGCAACAGTCTGGTAAGAGACAAACTGGGAAAAAAAATTAGATGAAAATATTAAAGAAGATAAAAGAAAAAAAAAAGATTCTTACAGTGGAAAGCTAATGAAAAATAAAAGGTGGTAATAATCAATATTATAATTATTAGCAAAAAAATATGCAGCCTCCAGGTATGAATGTGAATGCTTTAATGTAACAAAATATGGTACTAAATTAGAAAGACTAAGAAAATTAAATAAGAACCTATATAATAAGGAAACATTTGTTTTTATTTTATTCAGATGGATTTCTATACAGAGAGGTTGGATAAATACATATATACCCTTGTAAAATATTATTATAGATCAAATTGCTTTTAATGTATTAGAAAATAAAATAATAATTGTAGAAATCAATAACACTAAGTAATTGATTCCTAAACTCAGTTTTGTTAAAACCTTTATGTAAATTATTCACATCCTATATTATGTAAACCTTTTTTTTCTTATTTATATATAACATATAAGACTCTTCCCATCACTCCCAGCTTTTATTGCTAAATTTTACTAATTTGGCTATTTAACTAAATTAAACAGTAAAGAATAGAATTAGTTATTTTTTGTAAATGGATTTATCAATAGGATTTTTGCTCATATTTAATGAAATAAAACCAATTAGAAATCAATAAAACCAAGCAAATATAGATAAAAATCAAATTTTAAAGATCAATATGCAAATTAGCCTTCCTTTTTACACTATAAACTGATTTTCATTGAATTCATTGTATATTCATTTATACAATTGCATGTTATTAATATGGAGATAGGGCCAGCCTCATGTACTCCTCATGGGTGTGAAGCCATTGACCAGCAAGTATAGCACTGGACCTAATTGTCCAGTTTAAGCTATAATCAGGCATACATGCCTGAACCCAGATTTGGGTCCATGTCCAGCAAGGCTCATTAAGCCCACATTGCAATAAGTGGGTTGATGACCAGCATTGTCAGGCAGGGCTCGAACCTTCCCCTCCCCTAACCCCCACTATAATCAACCTTCGGGTCATTGACCTTGTGTTAAGTCCCTTCTGGTGGGAGGCAGAGACAAATATTTAGTATGTACATAAGGCCAAGAGTAGTGATAACATAAAACACTTTTCTTGGTAATGGAGATCTTAATAAAATCATGGAGAATAAAACATAAATAACTAAGGGAATTGTGACATTGGTGGAAACATGGTTTTTGTTACAGACAGACACAAATTTCTATTGTAATAAGATTTAAATTTTGCATATTATAACAACAAAGCAAAAGCAGAACATTGTAGCTAGATTTCTTTTAGGGCACTATTGTTAAAATACTCAAAATTTCTAATTCAATTTTCATATATTAGTTTTTGTGGAGGTTCAAAATTTGAAAAAGTAATATTCATTTATAGTAATGCAGGGGAGAAAAAAAGGACAGAGAGAGGAAGACAGTTAACTTGCTAGTCAGGATTTCATTCTACCTGCTTGATAGGAGGAGTAGAAAAAAATGGTAAGAATTAAGAATAGAATCAACAAATAGTAAGGAATTTATATGCAGAAATGTAGAAGAGGTTTCTATCTCTTTCAATTAGTTCAGCAAGTTTACAAAGAAGCAAAGTTGTTGAATGTCCGTTCTTTGGAGTTGAGTTCTCAGTAAGTTCATGGCCAACTTGTTTTGGTCTATCGTTTCGTGTGTATACGAGATAAGGTAACTGAATCACAAAAGAATATGTTTTGAGTGTTATTCATGCCAGGCCATTGAGGCAAATGAAGGAACTATTGTCGGTTGAATTCACACAGGAGCTGCAAGAAGGAGAACAATCCATTTGTGGAATGCAGGGTGTTATTTTGATGATTTCGATTGGATCCAGAAAGTGTGCACAGCTACAGGGTTGATTTCTTATCCTGTGATAGCTTACTGTTATATCGTCCAATCAGAAAAGTGAACTTGAATGGCCTACAATCAATTCAATTATTTTGACTGCAATGAAAACTTTATGAATCATGTCACGATTTGATTTAGTGTGTTCCATAAAGACAACCTAACAACTTAAAGGTAATTGCATAATACACAAAATAATATAACTAAATAATTTTGAAAGAGGAAAAGAAACAAAAAAGATTATTAATTCTACATGAAATAATGATAAATTCATTTTGACAGTATTTTTAAAATATACTTTTGGATGAAGCAACTTACTGAAAAATTAGTCCCTCTCAAGATAATACATGGAACAGAACAATCAGATCTTCCCTGCTGGACGATAAAACAACCAAATGTAATAATGAAACTAAGCAACCTTCCTAGAACAAAACTTCACCCTCTCAACTATATTGTAAAGTTCTAAAAATTCAGAGAAAAATACACAAATCATTTGACATTTTCACTGATGACTCTAAAGACAGAAAAAAACAAACAGATTGTGCTGCAATAATCAACAAAACTATAACAAAAAATGCTTACCAAAGGAAGTATCCATATTTAGTGCAGAAACTTGTACAACAGAACTGACATTAAATCTAACAGCTGTGAGCAAACATAAGAAATTCATAATATTTTCAGATTCTCTATCTGTTCTGATTTTATTAAGGAGGAAAAAACTGGAAATGATCAAGCTCCTGAATAAGATACATGTCATGAACAAAACTAAAGCCATTATATTCTGCTGGATTTTGAGTCACATTGGAATCAAAAGAGGAGATAGAGTGGAATTGGCAGTCAAATCACCTGTAAAAATGGTCGCTGATAAGAACGTCAAAATAACCTACACTGATATAAAAGTTATGGTAAATGAGTACATCAAAGGAAAATTGCAAAAATAGTGGAAAAGCAATCTATAAAACAAATGTTTTCCAAATAAAGCCCACCCAGGGGGAATGAACACCAGAATTTAGAACCCAAAAAGAGGAGGTAGTCTTAACCCAACTACACATTGGTCACATATGGTTGACTCACACCTTTATACAAAAGCAGGAAGAATGGCTCAAATGCACAAGTAGCAAAATAATCACATATCCTTTTGGAACGAAAAAAGTTCATCTTTATCAGTAAAAGACACATTCAGCCAAGAAATCTAACAGAACCCTTTCGACTAAAAAACAGCAAAACTGTAGACATTTTAAAGAAAACAAGAACATACAATAATTTAGAATATTGCTTATGAGCTTGTCTTTACTTCCTTGGTAGAGTTTAAGTGGTGCAAGCATACAATAGTACTGACACAGTTACAGCTTGGAAGAATTCCCATTTTATTTCATCAGAAAGATTAGATTGCCATATGGTTGATATCCTGTCAATAGCTGCCCATGCTTTCCCTATGCGTATGTTGACATCGCTTTCAGTTGATGAGATATTGCTTCCATGGTATATGAACTAATCAACTGATTTCAGAGGTTTGGCATTTAAATTCTATAAACAGGAAGGGATACAACATAAAGCTAAGAGGCCACCTTTGTCAACCTTTAAGTATAGTCATAAAACCAAATGCAAACATGATATGACTGCATGATTAAATTTGATTATAGTCACTGTAGACGACAGCCAATTTTCAAAGCAAAATTGGGAAGTGGCCGGATCGTATGGGTATCTAACAAAATGCATAAAATGTAAAGCCAAAGAAGTTTATAAGTAAAACTATTCCAAAAAGAATTTTGGTTATAATTTTCTAAAATTCTTATAAGTTCCAGAGTTACAAGTTTAAAGCGAAATCATTTAAAATAGATTTTAGTTTTGTTGACTTTAAAACAAAAGCTTTATAAGAAAAGATTCTACTTACAGAAAGGTTGCATGCAACACTGCTGCCAAACATTGGAATTTGTTCTCTGGCAATTTGACTCCAAGCAGCGTCATTACCAACCAAAGCAATTACAGGAAGCTGAAAAGAAAAAATAATTAAAAAAGAAATGAAAAAACATTACAATCTTCGGACACTCAATATAATATGATATGATATGCACATATAAACATCTTAATAAGAAACTTTAATTTGGAAGTAGATGAAAAGATTAAGCAAGCAAATAGTTTTGCCTTAGAAAGCCATCAATTAAGGTATGCAAATGGTACAAATCCCTTTCCCTCTCTCTCATCATCATCCATCTCTCACACTTGGTAAGTCTAATAAATGGTATCCAGTATCTGCACAGTGCTGATGAATGTAAATTTTTGCTAGTTGGCCAATATTGATGTGTCCATGTGTCGGAGTTCATAGAAAAAGAATGATTATGAGATCATCCTTATTTCTCTGGTTTGTCTCGTTCAGTTTTCTTGGATGGTTTGCATGGGATGAATGGCAGTACAGCAACTGTTTTGTGGGGTTGCTGCTTCTAGGATTTATTCAAAAACAGCACAGTATTCTTATGTAGTTCTCATCTAGCTTTTTCTTCAAGGGCTTCATTAAAGTCTAGTTGAGGCAGCCATACAGTAGTACTGACATAGCTACAGCTTGGAAGAATTCCTGTTTTATATCATCAGAGAGATAAGTTTTCCATATGGTCAATAACCTGATAATAGTAGTTTATGCCTTCCGTGTGTATATGTTAATGTAGCTTTCAGTAAATTTGAAAATGTTACTGAGGTGTATAAACTGGTCAACTAATTTTAGAGGCAAAACAATTAATGAGGAAATAGAGATGGCATTATCTTGATTAAAACACATGAACTCTGTTTTATCAGAGTTCGCATAGACACCAATGCTTCTTGCTGCCTGCTCCAAACTATGCAGCAGAGATTTGGCTAGTTTAACATATGAAAATTAATGTTGCAGGTATGAGAGTAAAGAAAATCAGTACAGTTTCAAAAATGCAGTTATAAAGTAATTTTTTATTTCTACCTTATGACGAGTAAATGTGTCAAATTCAGCCACACTAAAACCAAGAGATCCATCACCATAAATGATCCACACTTCACTGTCAGGTCGACATATTTTGGCACCAAGGGCAAAACCACCACCAACACCCAAAGTTCCAAAGGCACCTGGATCCAACCATCTTAAGGGACCCCTAGGTCTAATAAAAGAAATAAAAAGAGAAAAGAATGTGTGGATTTAAATTACACAAGTGATTTGAAAGATATCAGGTGGAAATAAATGTTTTTATTATCATTATTATTATTGTTTATTTATTCGTTTATTTATTTTGATAAATGATTACAATAATGTTAATTAGATTTTAATTAACACTAGAAGAGATATTTTTAATAAAACCGTCCTGTAAGTGTTTTTCGACCAATGGAAAAATGGAATGTTTTTATCGACCAAGGAAAAGACAGTTAAGATCCTGTGTTGCTAAAACATAACTGTCTGACTTCAAATAAAAGTAATGCTGAAAAGAAAATCTTAAAGCCAAAAAAGAAAAAGATAAAAGATGAACAAGAACTGCCCGTGGTGTAATGGTTTTTGTTGTAGGAAATGGACACAGTGACACGAGTTCAAATCCTGGATGAGACTGATTGCATTTCATATAGCACTAATACCCTTGGGAAAGGTATGAATCCAATTATTCTCCCTCCAGCTATGGACAGACTGGGTTCTTCAGCCTTGATGAGGCAACTAGTGTAGGAGAAGGAAAACTCTGAATTCAAACCTGTTAAACTCCGCTTAAAAAATTGACCTTGTGTCAAATCCTGCCCGAGTGGAGGGGGTTGTAAATATGATAAAAGATGAACAAGAAAAATAATTAACAAAATGAATGGATATAATAAAGGATGTCTAGAAAAAACAGCAATGAAAAAAGGATTAATCTAAATTTCAAAAACTTATAATAAAATATGACACCAAATGAAGTCAAGATGTAAATTAACCAAATAGATCGATTTAAAAAATTCTATTATTGTCAACTTACCTCCCCTGCAATTCTTATTCTCATTATTCAAAAAAATTTTCTCAACCATAAAAATTCTTTTTTGACCAATGGGAAAAAGAAAAAAAGACTCATACTGTTACCTAGTTTGGTCATGTGAAAATTCATGTAAAACGTCTTGGGCAAGAATAGCCAGGTGGAGCCCATCCCTCTCCAAGTCTTCAACTGGTCTAAATACAGAGTTTTCTATCTCCTAAACAAATTGCCAAGTGAATGTTAAAGAGTCAAGTCTGTCCTACTATTCACCCATAACTGGAAGGTTATTAGCACTATGTGAGATGCAAACAGCCTTGTACAGAATTTGAACTCATCTAGCCGAGTCTACTTCCTATGAAAATAACCATTGTGCCATGGTAACTTCTGTCTGGGAAGCCCTAAGATTAAAACAGATAAGATTTATATCAGTTTTGTGTGCTCATTTTTGTCTCAAGAAAAAATAAGTTCTTACTAATATTTATATCATGACAATTCGAAACTTTGTTATATTCCAAGTATCACAAATTATTAAAAATAATTTTATTTTGATTATTTGAATAAAAATCTCTCCAATCCTACCTGAGTATATAAGCAGCTGTACCCACAAAATCACCCGCATCAGCCACCATAATGCTGTTTTCTGTCATATTTTCATCTGCAAGATGTAAAAGCTTGATTGGGTTCAGATGACAATCAGTGACTTTTTCTCCTTTTTTTCTGTAAGATAAGAATTATTACAATCAGAAAAATGGAAATATATTTGTAATTTAATCATATCAATTAATAAACCTTTTAATCAAAAGGCATGAATGTAGGTTTTGATTTCTTTATTTAATGGCATATCAATCTTCATGGACTATTTAATCCAAAGCTATCTTTGTAGAACAACAGTCATGGTACTATTTAACGTATAGGTGGCAAGGATAACAAAGTTCATAGCTTTCTTAAGGAAATTAGTCTGAAAGTCAATACAATAACATAGTTGGAGTTTGAACTCACTAACAACAATGTCACGGTCTATCATGAACCATAGGGATTCTCACTCAACAAAATGCAGTCAGAGAGCTAAAAACTAATGATGATTGACTATAAGTAAAAGTAAGTAAAGTTGGCGACCATAGTCGAGGGTGACCCGAAGGCTCCCTTTTCGATAGCTACTACACCAAGGTGTAGGGAAGGGCGCAACTCCTTTCCCTGGATTGCTCCACTTTACCCTTGATCCGTACCTTATAATGCTGAGTGTTAAGCAAGGAGGCATCAAGTACCATTTTTTGAGTCTTTGGTATGACTCGACCTGGGATTGAACCCAGAAATACCATTTATGTAAATTTTGTATATAAACATTATTACAAACCAATATGGAAGAAAAAAACATAAAGACTGATTTTGGACCATATTGCATATATCAAGCATCAGTTTTTGAGTGGCATAAGAGATTCAAGGAAGACAGGGAGTCTGTGAGGGATGATGAGAGGTGTGGGAGGAGTAAGGAAGTCAATACACCACAGTTGATTAGCCAAAGGGTTAGGGTTAGGGTTACAATGTTGAGGTTTTAAGCGAGTTCAGGAAGAGATTCCGCCAGAAGAGGCCACCACTCTTCAAATCAGGTCAGAGGCATTTCCAGCAGGACAATGCACCAGTACACAACGCCATCCTTGTCACAGACTATTTGACAAGGATGGGCATCAAGACAGTTCCTCAGCCTCCCTATAGTCCAGACCTTGCTCCCTGTGACTTTTGCTTATTCGCTAAGCTCAGAGGCTGTCGTTATGAGACAATTGAGGAGATGAAAGAGGCTGTGACGAAGGTCATTGATATGCTCACACAAGAGGACTTCCATGGGGCCTTCCAGAAGTTGTTGGAACGGTACAACAAGTGCATTGCAGCCAGAGGAGATTACTTCGAAGGGGACTAGAGTTTCATGTGTGTACTATCAATAAAAGTGCCCATACAAAAAAAGTCTGGAAACTTATTTAATGATCCTCATAGCATAAGACAATTACTGTGCAGGGATTGCCATTTAATGTAGCACACATTTTCAGATGGATTTTCAAATATAAAAAATCAGTGTCTTGTTTCAAAAATGTACTATGAACAGAAATGAGAAAATTTATATACTTGTTAGTATGTTCCTTGTCGATATCCCTTTGTCGTAATGTGGCAACCCATTCTGGATCACATTTATAGCCTTTTAGACTTTCTGCAAGATGGCTGATAAGAGTGGCAGCATCTCCCTGGATTACCAAAGTGGGTTTCCAAAACATATCAGAATTCTGGAAAGGAAATAAACAAATAGGAAATTTTAAAAAACAAAAAATTGATTTTAGCGAAGTTATAAGTGAACATACAAGTAACCAAATGGTTTGGTTTGGTTTCTTTGTTTTAATGGCATATCAATCTTTGTGGGTTATTTAATGTCAAAGCCATTCTTGTAAAAGAAGAGCAGCAATACTATTCAACCAATAAGAGAAGGGCATAAGGGAATTCCTATCTTTCTCAAGGGGCATTAGTCTGAAAGAGGACATAATAGCGAGAATGGAGTTCCAGCTCATTTACTTTGAGGCTGCAGTCCAGCACTTTAGTAATTATGCTGTGGGGACCTCCCCCTATTATGCCATGAGGACACCCACCTCCAACCAAATGGTTTAAAATACCATTCCATGTACAGAACTTATAATGAGCATTAATACAAAACAATATTGATTGATTGATTTTAACAGCATCTCAACCTGTCTTGGGTTATTTTATGCTTAGAAAATAGGGAAACACATTCATTGTAAGTTGATATTTCCATTTTTTGCAGACTTGTTTAAGAGGAATTTTTTTGGCATGCAGTGCTATCAAATATGAATAATTTTTAAAACCTATCCGTCTCATAAAAAGGGACTTCTACAGGTACTACAACTCCAAGTCAAAGTGGACCTGAGAGTAATAGCAATGAAATTGGTTGGTTGGGTTTTATAGCATATCAACCTTTGTAGGTTATTAAATACCAAATCCATTTTTATGAAAATAGTTTTATTTCAAACAATTCAGTTTAGCAGAAGTATGCATTTTAAATGTAAGTGCAGTTTAATTGTGAAAAACATTTCTATTTCTAGCTATTCAGTTCAGTCAAGATGTTCTAATTCAACTAATTCAGTTTAGTATAAGTACAGATTTTGTTTACACACAGTTAAATGTCAAAACAGTTCTATATTAAACAATTCAATTTAATGTAAGTACTGTTTCAATGTCAAAAAACAGTTCAATTTCAAATAATTCAGTTTAGCATAAGCATGCAGTTTAAATTAAGTACGGTTTAATTTTCAAAAACCTTTCTATTTCAAGCTATTCAGTTTACTCAAACAATTCATTTTAGTATAAGTATGCTGTTAGTTCTATTTAACCCATAGATAGGGCCCGATCAGGTGCTACCACTCCGGACCAGTTTGGCCCTGGGAGCGATGGCAATAAAGGGGTACTCCGCATTCCCCAAAGCTCCAATATTACTGGAACATCACCATCAGATTGTTTAGTGTCATATCCAGGACACTCATTGGAGGGGGGAGGTCTTACCCTTCTGCAGAGAAGCAGTGTGTGTATTCTACAGCCCCATTTCACTGGGCAAAGGTAAGGCAATGAAGTGATATTCCATACTCTCCAGAATTGTGGCCTCACTCAGTAGAAGTGCCAAAATCTATTAGAATTCATTTATTTAATAAATGCAAGAGTGCTGTTTTTCTTTTTATTTACAGACGAAATCTGGGGTGTTTAAACTTTGGCAATATATTTCCCATGGAAGAAAAGTTAGTATTAAAAACAAGGTATTTCTTGATGGTAAAAAAACAAATAATAAAAATCAAATTTTTAAAAATGAGTTACAATGTATAGAATGCTAAAAAGTGTCATAAAACCTTGATATGGCAACCAGTCTAGGAGAAGGAAAAATCCCAATTCAAACTGCTTAAAAATGGACCTTTGTGGCCCATTCTGCTCATACAGAGAGGTTAGGTAAATACATGAATAAATCTGTCCCTTTGTAACCTCAAAAGAGATATTCATTTAAAAGCATCTAAATTATATATCCATGCAATATGAAGATATTACTGCAACTCGGTTGTTTTTCAGTACTTAAAGTCAAACCAATGACCTTATTATTCTAGGCTCAATACTCTAACCATTGAGACAGTTTCTTCTTTGAGTCTTTCGATCATAAAAAAAGCTTCAAGCACAATATGACTTCACTTGTTCAATCATTTGAAATAAAGAGCCAATTAAGCTAATGAAATAAAGAATCATCTTCATTCATAGAAAACTTCATATTGATTAACACTTAATCCTATCTTGAGCAAAGGTCTTCCTCAATACATCTGCTGACAAAATAACTCTTGATAACAAGGACAGTTAACTCATATTTTATTTGCAAGGACAATC
The DNA here is from genome assembly GCA_963585895.1 of Sepioteuthis lessoniana. Classification (NCBI taxonomy): domain Eukaryota; kingdom Metazoa; phylum Mollusca; class Cephalopoda; order Myopsida; family Loliginidae; genus Sepioteuthis; species Sepioteuthis lessoniana. Next base: position 4,969,270 of record OY757931.1, on the reverse strand, counting down.
ATTTTTTCAACAACAACTTTCCTAAGGTAAAATCCAAAATGTAAATACTATTTTGTTTCTATATTTCTTTAATACTAAAAGCCATGACTGCATTTTTTCACAAATGTTACATCCATATGAATTGGTAAGAGTTAGTCTTTTATCAACAGTTATTTGGTTTGATGTAGCACAACTAAATTTAGTACACATAGTTACTGAAACCAGTGGAAAACTTTAACAATTTTTTGTAAGACCTCTCCCCAATGAGTGTCTCAGATAAGACATTAGATAGTGTCTTATGGCAAGGCTCTACCCCTGGAGTTTTGGGGAAGGTAGAGTACCTCCTCAGTGCAATTACTCTCAGGTCCACTCAGACCCAGAATAGTGGTACCTGTTAAAGTCCCATCAGTGCGTCAAATAGAACTATCTAATCATTTCATAAACTTGAAAATATTTAACTGTGTGCAAACAAACGCGCAGTGGCTTGTTTAAAAATAACGTTATCAACAAACTATTCACAAGTTATATATATATATATATATATAAACAGAATTTGGTATTAAATAACCCACAAGGGTTGATATGCTGTAAAACACAACCAAAAAATTCTTATGCAAGACAGATATGTTCGACTATTTGTAGGGGTATAAGACAGCATTGATATAGTCCATTTGATTTATAGATTTGCCTGTCAGTAGCAGGAGGAGATTGGCCTATCAGTGATAAGTAGAGGCATATAAGAGGAAGGCCAAATTATCCTTATTCTTTTACCATTCTTCAGTTTTCTAGGAACTATTTTTGTATGCTAAACAGTATTGCTTGAAATAGAAATGTTTTTGACATTGAAACTGTACTTATGCTAAATTGATTTGTTTAAAATAGAACTGTTTTGACATTTTACTGTGAGTAAAAAAAACTATACACAAACTAAACTGAATTGTTTGAAATAGAACAGTTTATATTTTTAAAAATGGATTTGGCATTAAATAACCTACAATGGTTGATGTGCTATTAATCCAAACCAAACCATACAGCTGGTGGCTTCACTTGTACAAAATCTATGACTGTCCCTGCCCAGGTGGCAGGTCTCAGAATATGCTCTGTCCTCTGCAGTGGGGGTAAGACTCTCTCCTTCCAGAAAAGGGATGTCTTAAGTATGACATTAATCTGCATCAGTTCTGGAGAACTGGGAAGTGTAGAGTACTCCTCCATTGCTATTACTCCCAAGTCTACTCTGACCCATCTCTTAGGGTCCCAACTATAGGTCAAATAGAACTGTTTTAAAATCATTCATATTCAATAGGACCATATGCCAAAAAGAATGTGCAATGAATGTGATTCCTAAACTTTTAAGCATAAAATAACCTTAGACTGGTTGACATGCCATTAAAATCAATCAACCATGACTTTCCAATTAGCACATTGAACTTTTCCAAATCTCTTTCTTTATTGAAAGTCATTAATCAGGAAAGAAGAATTTATGAATTTGAACTTCCATTACAAGTGAAATAAGAAATGTGTTCATTTGATGGTCATGAGTTCAGAGGTCAGAAGACTATCAAAACACACAAACATCTTATATGACCTCTATGAGAGGTGAATGACATGGCTCTTTTGAATAAAATGCCAGATTTCAAAACACTATGTTCAACCTAGGAAGTCTAGGAGAGGTTATGTCAACAGGGTGTGAAAAAAAAAAATTATCCAATTAATCCAAACAGAAGTATAATAACTAAAATAAATATATTAAGAAAATTACTTGAAAATTATTGAATAATTTTTAAAAAAGTTATTCTGATTATTGAATATAATTCAAAAAACAGTAAAGTTAACTTGTAAGATTGGATGAAGATATACAATTAATTTCAATTCATGGCGGAAGAACATCACCATAATAAACAGTAAGATGATTTCATTATCATCATCATCATCACACACAGTAAGAAAGTTTTGCTCTCATTATCATAAAATACAAGACAATTTATTATTATCATCATCATCATAAGCAGCAGTACAATTTTGCTCTCACCATCATCATCATTATAAGCAGCAATACAATTTGGCTATCATCATCATCATCATCATAAGCAGCAATACAATTTTGCTATCATCATCATCATAAGCAGCAATACAATTTTGCTCTCACCATCATCATAAGCAGCAGCAGCAGCAGCAATACAATTTTGCTCTTATCATCATCATCACAAACAGCAAGACAATATTGCTCTTCAGCATTGTTTTTTTTAAGTAGAGGAATTATATTGTGAATTAAATTACCATGACCAGAAAATCTGGCAACTACTTACGTGCAACATAAGGAAATACTGAACAGCTGTTTTGACCTTATTAGATCTCATCAGCAGTGTATACCATGATTTCCACCACTGGTTTAGGTTAATTGGCCATGCAATAACCATGACTGGTTAATTTGGCATCACTTGTGTGCGATATGGGTTGGTGGGTCAGTTGTAATGTTTTGGCTCTGCAATCTGTGTTTGCTAGTTCGATCTCCAGTGGTGGAGATCACAGTATACACTGCTGATGAGACCTAATAAGGTCGAAACAGCAGTCCAGTGCTTCTGTATGTCGTGCATAAGTGTTCACCAGATTTTCTGGTTATGGTAATTCAATTCACAATTTTGCTATCATCATCATCATCAACAGCAAGAAAATTTACTTTTTATCATCACCGTCATCACAAACAACAAGACAATTTTGCTCACATCATCATCATCATCATCATCATCATCACAAACAGCATGACAATTTTGCTATCATCATCATCATAAACAGTTAGACAATTTGGCTCTTAATCATCATTATCATCACAAACAGCAAGACAGTTTTGCTATCATCATCATAAACAGACAATTTGGCTCTTTATCATCATCATCATCATCACAATCAGCAAGACAATTTTGCTATCATCATCATCATAAACAGTTAGACAATTTGGCTCCTTATCATCATCATCACAAACAGCAAGACAATTTTGCTATCATCATCATCATTATACACAGCAAGATAATTTTGCTCTTTATCATCATCACAAACAACAAGTCAATTTTGCTATCATCATCATCATCATAAACAACAAGATATTTTTTCAATCATCATCATAATAAATAATATAGAATAAAAAATAGGGATACCTTCATTAACTGTTCTTTGCTTCGGTTGACAGCAACAATCTTTGCTCTTTTGTTCAAAGAACGTCCATATCCAAGACGAAAATCACATACAGTCCCTGTGCATTAGAAACATTTTTAATCATTCATTTCATATAATATATATAATTTCATTTCCTTTTGCAGTAATTTAAATGAACACATTCTATACACACACATATTCATTTCGAGAGAAGCAAAGGAAATGATAATAAAAAAGATTATTTCGACTCATACAGCTTGAAATAATCTTTTTCACAATTATTTTCTTGTTTGCTCTGGCAATGGGGCTTAGAATATGATGACTGTATGCCCCCTGCAGAGGGTTAGGAACACCTCCACGAGGGGGTGTTCTGCTGTATGACACGGAATTGCACTACTTACATTTTGGTAGCGCTTGAATAATTTGTTTCACAACAAAAATATTTAACTACAAATTATTTGATTACAAATCATAAAACATAAATATGAATATATTAAAAGATCTGGCACGAGATAACTCAAAGGGATGATATCACACCAGAAATTAGAACTTCTAAAAAGATATCTGAACCCTAAATTCTCCATTGAGAAGTGAATAATGTATACTGCTACTTATCGAGGTATAACAAAATTACTGATTGATTGATTTCAATGGCATGTCAACTTGTATAGGAGTATTCTATGCCTAGAAGTTAAGGAATTACATTTATTGTACATTCGTATTAGGATTTTTTTGTTTATTTGCTTCTTAAGATATTTTGGGGGGGCTACTAAATGCAAATAATTTTAAACAGATCTGTTTGATATATATATATATATATATATATGTATGTATGTATATTATTGAAATAATCTTGGTATAAAAACATACTGAATCACTATTATAACTGATTATCAATATTTTTTTCAAATGTTCTACATATTTAAGCTCACTTTATTTCTCTTTTAATTGCGATTAAATATATTTTGTTCCATAAATTTATATTTGGCTTTTATTCATTCATTTTTCAGTGTGTTCTTCTATGATGCATCAAAAAGACTGAATTATCTTAAAGGCATGTCAACCTATCAAGGGTTATTTTAAGCTTAGAGGTTAGGGAATCGTGTTCATTGTATGTCCGCTTTTGCTGTAGTTTTTGGGAGTTTTTTGCATATGCTCTGATCACAAGTGAATAGTTTTAAAGAAATCTATTTAATCCATAGATAGGACCCTAACAAGTACTCAGGGTCAGAGAGGACCTGGGAGAAATGGCAAAGAAGAGGTACTCCACAAACCCCAGAGATACAGATCAAGAGCCTCACCACCAGATGCAGTTTAGTGTCATACCCTGGACACTCATTTTTTGGGTGTGTCTTACTCTCTGCAGGAAATACAGGTATATTATTCTAAGCCCTACCTACAGAGATGACATCACAAAGGCAAAATTAACAGATAAGACAAAACACGTCTCTCAAAGAAAATAAAGATAAGAACATCAATATCAGTACAACACCTGAAATAGATCCAAAACTGTTTTCTTTCAACAACAATCTTATAAATTTAGAGTCATTCAAAAAGTTCTAAGTCTTCCCCAGAAAAAAGAAACATCTCTGAACTTTTTTGCTCTGGTAAAACACAACCACTTGTTATAAAACTAGAAAAACTAATACAGATTTCTCTTAATTTCTGTGAAAGCGGGGTGTGAGACGTATATGACAGATCTAAAATCCGAGCTGGGCTTAGAACATTTAAAACATCCATCATATTTTCAAATGATCTGAAATAAAATATGATAAACATAAATTTACATTTTCTTTTTTTTAAGTAGAGGAATTATATTGTAAATTGAATTACCATGACCAGAAAATTTGCCAAACACTTGTGCGCAACATACGGAACTACTGGAAAGCTATTTCAAAGAGTATGGATGTAACTTACGTAACATATTCAGGTTAATTGGCCATACAATTGCCATGACCAGTTAATTTGGCATCGCTTGTGGACCAGTGGCTCACTGGTAGAGTTTCGACTGCATTTTGTGGTTGCTGGTTCAATCTTCAGTGGGGAGATCCCGGTTTACACGGCTGATGAGACCTAATAAGGTCAAAACAGCAGTCCAGTGGTTTTGTATGTTGCGTGCAAGCGTTTGCTGGATTTTCTGGTCATGGTTATTCAATATACAAACATAAATTTATTCACAATTCATAAGAAATTCAGTAGAGTTTATAATTTTAAAAATAAACACAGCTAACACCTTTTAAAATTTGTATTTTGTTTTATTACCTGCAAGAATAATGAGGTCAGCTTCTTTAAGAGCATCTCTACGCTGTTGTCGCATTTGAATAGGATTGTTTCTTCCCAAAAGTCCACGGGACATTCCACCCAAGAAACATGGAACCCCAATACTCTAAAATGGAAAATAATCATAAGAAACTTTTTTTGCCTTCAAATTAATAAAAATGTTGTTGCTACAAATATAAAAAGGAAGGAATCTTCATAAAACAATGGCTAACAAGCTAGGCTACGACATTGTAGTAGACAAGTTCAAACCCCAGCAATGCTATTACATTCACTTTCAGACTAACACCTTTGGGAAAGGTATGAACCTCCTCATCCTTTCAGTGATGGGTTAAATAGCACTACTACTACTAGTCTTCTACAAAGATGGCTTTGGCATTCAATAACCCATGAAGGTTACTATGCCATTAAATAAAGAAACCATATCAAACCATAATATTGACTATACATAATTTACAGTTATATGATAATATATACCCCAGCTTTGGTTTAAATAGTATCTCTGTTCTTTACAAGGTCAGGTTTGGCATTAAATAACCCACAAATGTTGATATGCCATTAAGCTAAGAAACCAAACCAAACAAATACAAGCTATAAAATCATAAATAACATGGAGTTAAGATGACAACTATTTTATAAAAGTCTTAAATTTTATAGAAAAATTCAGAAGCCATTGAAAGATAATGAATTTTAACCCAATATTATCATCATCATCATCATCAAGACATGTTGACAGCAAAGATTCCTTTAACTCTCTCTTGCCATCATTCTTAGCAACTCTTCTAGATGGCATCCAGTGTCTTCAAAGAGCTGATAAATGTAAGTTCTAGCTAGGTTAGCCAATATTGGTGTATCCTGGTTCATAGGAGAATTTTGCTTGAGTTTGATCTTACTTCTCCAGCAGATCCCAGCATGTCTAGCTTTTCTTACTTATATCATTTGTAAGATGGAAGGTGAGTGACTGTACAGTTGTTTTGTAGAGTGCTGCTTCCAAAATAGCATTACACTTTAAAATTATCTAAGTAACAAGTCTACAAGATCAAGATGGACAGTAGAAGACATGATACCAAAAGAATTGTGTTCAAACTTTCCAAAGAAATCATACAAATCACAGATAACTGCAGGAACTTGAAGACAAACAGAAATGATAAAAACATTACCTCAAGAGCAGCACAAAGTTTTTCTGCAGGAATAGGAGGCAAGGTCACTTGACTTCCGAGGATAAATACAGGTTTTTTAGCTTTGGATAGTAACTCTGCACATTTCTGGACTAAAATCAAATAAAATATGACATCAATAATATTTTTCTTAATAGTTGTATCATATATACTCATATAAGGAATGATTTTTAAGACTAATTGTTTACCTCAAAAACAAGGGGTTGTTCATTATACAAGATATGTTTTTAAAACTTTGACGCTTACTTTGTTTCTAGGCCTAAACTTGCAGTAACTTCAATCTAAAGTGCCCTAGCAAAGCCGATGCCTAAACCAAGGCTTTGAATGAAGATAATAAAGCTTTTACTTAACACTGTTTAATATTTATAACACATACACATATAATTTGTACAAATATCATAAATAGTAAACAAAGTTATGTAAAAACTTCATTTTCTTAACTAAAAATCTTTACTTAGGCATATCCAAGTAGACATGGTAGGCTACATCAAGGTCTAGATTACATTGTTTATAGTATTACATTGATTTCGATTGTATTACAATAGTTTTGAAAGTAGTAATTTACTGAGCTTTTTGCTTAAATGTGGCACAAGAGTATATGAATGAGACTACCAAATGAGACTCGAACTCACTTGTGAAAGTTTGCTAGTTAAGCTTGCTAACAATTAATAGTTTCGAAAGTATAAATAAGTGTCATTGGACATTGAAGAAATATTTTTGCTGGCAAGCGTAGCCAAAAGTTAGGGATTGTTCATTACACAAAATACATAAAAACATCTTTGTGTGGCCAAATATTAGAATGTTTACTAAAGGTAATTGTTTATTATGAGAGTATGTAAGGTAATAAAATTATAATTACAAGCTAAAAGTAGAGCTATGAATATAATAGCAAACTGAAGTGTCCATTTACATAGGGTAAAAGGTGAAGACTTAGATCATAAATAATATTGCAACACTTCTGTAACCAAAAATAATATTGCATAAATATATGAGCTGTATCTATTTTTGAACTGTTACATATTCATGTTCTGGGTTACAGATTTTCAACACTTTTGAGTTGGGTAATAAATAATTCCTAATAATATCTGTTTTGATTATATAATGTTCCACTAGAAATAATAAAATTTGAGTATCTTTGCTTTAGAAGAAAATTAACATTTTATACAAAAAATATTTAAAGGTGTACTTAATTATGAGTGATACTGTATCTTTATGTAGTTATTTACAACTTAGATATGGCACATGGCATGAAGTAGGGGGTTCCCAGTGAGAATCAAACTCAATGACAATGGTCTGTAAATCTACCTTTATATATATATATATATATATATAGAGAGAGAGAGAGAGAGAGAGAGTCATATTTCATTTTTTAATGAAATATAGTGTTGTTGAGGTAATGCTGTTGCTTGTTCCTCGACAGAGCTCAAAAGCCATTGATCATCACAGCATATGATTGAAAGAAGAGGAAAAATGTATGGAACACAAGATCAATCTTTTAAGCAGATTTTAATTGATTTGAATTTTTCCTTCTCCTAGACTAGTTGCCATTCTATTTATCCATAGCTGGAAGGAGAATAGTTGAATGCATATATTTCCCAAGCTTATTAAAGCTATATGAAATGCAGATAGCTTTGTCTGGGATTTGAACTTGGACTCTCATGTCTATTTCCTTTGACAGTGACCATTACATCACGACTGCTCCCCTGAGAAACATGTCTTTAATTTTCATGTTCCCACTCTATTCCTTGGTACTTTCTTTTCCCAGGCTGGTAATGAATAGCACAAATTCTGAAGAAGAGAGGAAACTCTTTATGAGAGTAATATTAGTCTGTGGCCCTCAGCCCTGTGCCAAGAATCTAAAACCACTGAAACCCAACTCCTTCCTTTTGTGTCAAAAAGAACCATTTCACATGAAAACCAACCAACCAGAATCAAAATTAACTGTTTTCCATTTCTTCTGACTTTTTTCATCACATGACAGCTATCAACTAATCAAAATTCAGTTTTCTACAACAGCCCAATTTTATTCATTTCTGGAGAATAACTGAAAACCTCATTAAGCAAATTACATAACAATAGGAGTAATTAAAAGCTTATTTTATTCATCTGAAAGATGACACTGAAATGCTTCATCGAATTGATTCAAGTTCATATATATATACATATTTACCTACCCCTCCGCTCGGGCAGGATATGACACAAGGTCAATTTTTAAGCAGAGTTTAACAGGTTTGAATTCAGAGTTTTTCCTTCTCCTAGACTAGTTGCCTCACCAAGGCTGAAGAACCTAGCCTGTCCTACTATTTACCCATAGCTGGAGGGATAATAATTGGATTCATACCTTTCCCAAGGGTATTAGTGCTATGTGAAATGCAATCAGTCTTGTCCAGGATTTGAACTCATGTCATTGTGTCCATTTCCTACGACAATAACCATTACACTACGGGCATATATATATATATATATATATATATATACATATGTGTGCGTGTGTGTGTGTGTGTGTGTGTGTGTGTGTGTGTGTGTGTATGTGTGTGTGTGTGTGTGTGTGTGCGTATATATATAGTTTCATAATGAAATTATCAAAAAAAAACTTTTTCCTAAATCTAAAGAGTGTTAAATATCAGTCAGTAGAGTAGAATAAAGCTTAAAATGAAGGAATGTTTGGTTTGGTTTTATGGCATATCAACTGTTGTTGGTTATTAAATGCCAAGTTCTCTTATTACATATATATTGAATATATAGGATTTGGTTTGGTTAGGTTTTATAGCATATCAACCATTGTAGGTTATTTAATGCCAAATCCTCTTTATACATATATATTAGATATACAGGATTTGGTTTGGTTTAGTTTTATGACATATCAACCATTGTAAGTTATTTAATGCCAAATTCTCCTTATATATATATATATATATATATATATTAGATATATTTGATTTGGTTTAATTTGGTTTTATGGCATATCAACTGCTGTAGGTCACTTAATGCCAAATCCTGTTCATACATATATATTGAATATATATTTGATTTGTAAACACATTTTGCAAGTAACATTCTTAAATGACCCTGAGCTTTCATTTGCACACAGTTAAATGGTTTCAAGTATTGCTATATAACAGTCACAATCAAACATCAGTCATTTATTTGCACACAGTTTGTTCTATTTGACCCATAGATCAAGTGCTACTACTCTGGGTTAGAGTGGACCAGGGAACAATGGCAATGAAGGGGTACTTTACATTTCCTAAATCTCCAAGGCTGGAACCTCACTATCAGATTGTTTAATGTCATATCCAGGACACTCGTTGGCTGGTGTCTAATCACTCTGCAGAGATGCAGTCAGTGTATTCTACAAGCTCAGTCAACTGGGCTAATGACTGAATGTTTACTCACCCATCAGTGTCAGTTTTATGTACCTTTTCTTCAAAAAAATTCAACCCTCAGATAAAAAAAACCAACTTTCAGATACGACTAATAAATAAAAGGGATGAAAGTGGCGAATAAATACTCACTGTGTCCTCACAAGATGCAAAAATGACTGCAGAGCAGAAATATAGAAGTAGGATCAAGAAAGTGAGAGGAAGAGAAAATAAAAGCAATCTTTTAGCAATGTTAATCATATCCTTATAAGAAATAGTCAAATTACTATTTTAAGGGGGGATAATTGCTAATATTGAACCCTAATGTCCCAAAATCAGAGTTCTTATTCCCATCCCCACCTTATACAAATACAAATTGTCTTTAAATATATATATATATATATTTCAAGTCATATTTGAGTTTTATAGAAAAATAGATTGGATGCATTTTTTCATGTTTGTTAATAAAATGACAAGGCAATTAAATTATAACTAAAACTGAACAGTAAAAAATTGAATGACTGACCTTGATTGGCTGTTGGCTGAGGAATTCTTACTTCGAGGGGGCTCATATCTCTATCTTCAAAGGCTCCAGCAAACAAATTGTTCAGATGATTCTGTAAATACCTATAAAAAAATAAAGGATTTTGATAACTAAAATTAAAATGGGCAGTAATAGTTCTTATGAGGCATTGTTCATCAGAAATCAAGTTCAAGTAATGAAAGAAAAAATTAACAAACATCATATCTAATAAAAGGTACAACAAAATACAAAGTATTTTTAAAGAAAATCCACATTTACTAAAAGTCCATGAAGAAAAAACATTAATGAGAAGAAAATAAAGAAAACTTTGAAACCCATCCAGATATAAATGTAGAGGCACTGTGGGGTCAGGCATAGGTCAGGGGCAAGCTGTGTTGCCGTTTGACATCTGACTCCATTATGAGGTTATTTTAATTTACCTCACGTTGGCTAGTTGGTGTAACTCATTGAACAAGAAAGGTCCAAAAAGAATTATACGAAAGAAGACAGCAACAGGTAGGAGACGAATTTGTTTCTTTGATATTTTTCCCCTATTTCTTGGGTTCAACAACCATTCCATGGGTGAGGGAATGTTCCCTGAATACAATTGAAATGGTTGAATCCCCTCGTCAAGGTGTTTAAAAATATGTTAATCATTTCTTAGTATATGCTTGTCCTCATTTGTTGTTTTTAAAGTTTTAAATAATGTGTTAGTCGCTTTTGTGGTGTTTGTCCAAGTCCGGTGTTTTTAGTTCGGAGTTCCATTTCGTAACCTTTTATATTTCGGCATACTGTTAACCAAGAGGGCTGCTACTGGTGAAAAGACTAACCAATACCTCGTCCAAAGACATATGCATGGAGCCTGCCACCAGTCAGCAAGGTGTTGTCAGTTTGCCGGTCACTGCCTGAAAGAGAATGAGCCTCCTCCTCTTGTTGGGAGGTCCTTTTTCCTTACACATGCATCATCCCTTTTTCCTGTCAGAGACCTCTGGGAGTTTCTGTATATCTTAATAGTTTTTTTTTATTAATTCAATTCAATTTCTTTTTTTTTATTCATTCCCTACAGCGCCAGGACAAAATTTCTTCTTTTCTTCAAGATGCCACGTCTGTAGACACTCTGATTGCTTGAGTCTGATTCAATGTTAATGGTCTGGACCCATGCCAGTGACACACAGTGGATGACACACTCTGACAAAAGACATGTAAATCCAAACACACACAACCAACAACAAAAGTAACTCTTCTCAAATATATAAGTCTCTCACAAACCTATAAGGAACCTTTCAACATATATAAATTTCACTCATTTGGTCTTCTTTTTTGTTTAGTTTACACTTTGAACAAAACTCAACTTCCAAGAATTGTTTTCATATATCATTTTCCAACAAAATTACAGAAAAAGTGGCAACTTCTGACAAGAACAAATGCTAGAAGTTTCTACAACTACAAAGAATTAACAAAGTTACAGGAAAAATATAATGCCAAAATAATTCTGAAATTAAGCTAAAGTCATAAAGGCCCCCACCCCCCAGTTAATGGGGCTAAAAAAACACTGACTTATCCCCACAGAAATGAATGTTCTAATAATGACACTAAACTACATCTGATGTTGAAGCTTCAGTTCTAAAGATCTATGAAGTGTGAAATACCCCTCCATTATTATTACTCTCATGTCCACTCTGATCCAAAGAAGTAGGTTCCCATCAGTGGGACAAATAAATCTTTTTAAAAATGATTTGTTTTTGACAAGACTGCATGCAAAAAGAAAAAATTCTAAAGAGACAACTTCACAAAAAAATGTCAATATGAATATACAATGAATACAATTTCCTAACCTTTAGGTTTAAAACAAGCCTAGACAGGTTGATATGCTGTTAAAATCAATCAACTATAAAGGGTCCCATGCAGCTTATGGGTCACAGGTCATCCATGGTTTAGCTAGGCACATAAAAAGCAAGAAAAAAAAACTTGTATATGAACTTCTCTGTGCAAAAAATCCTCTAAGAATGCTTTTGTTGGGCTTCTTTGTTTAATGGCTTATCAAACTTTATGGGTTATTTGATGTCAAAGCCATCCTTTAGAAGAACAGTAGTAGTACGATTCAACCCATAGCTTGGGGGATAAAAGGGTTCATGCCTTTCTCAAGGCCATAAGATTGAAAGTGAATGTTATAATAAGATTGGAGTTCAAACTCACTATGATGCTGCACTCCAGCATGTTTACCATTACACCATGGGGGCTTGCCCCTCCCAGAATGTTCTATGGGTCACAGTCTTATATTAATTGTGTTCAAAAAGTATTAAGACTAACACCATATTTACCCATATAGAAATGAAAAATAAATAAAATGTTTTCTTCAAAAACCATTAGAAAAAAAAAAAAAAAATCGGGGGTGTCCTTGTGGTGCAATGGTTAAAGCGATGGACTGCGGAATCATAGAACGCGAGTTCATACTCCAGTTGCGCCATTACATTCACTTTCGGGCAAATACCCTTGGGAAAGGTATGAACCCCCTTATCCTCCCAGCTATAGGTTAAATAGTACAACTATTGTTCTTCGAGGAGAATAACTTGGGCATTAAATAACCTACAAGGGTTGATATGCCATTAAAACAAAGAAACCAATCAAAGAATCAAAAGTACAGAAACTTGACAAGACATCAACCCTTTATCATATTAGTTGCTTAGCTGTGTAAATATCTTTAGTTTAATTCTAAATTTTGAAATTAAAAACTTAAAAAAAACACTTAAAAACTTCATTTTTTTATCACAATTCATTTCCCTGGCCAAATCAATGTCAGTACCTGATATAATGTACTGAATTGGAGACGTGGTTAATAATGTTTTGTATTTATTTAATCAGGTCATAATAGTAAATGAGATAAGTACCTTTGATCACACTAACCTTCCTCTTAGGACATGACATATTGCTGAATATATTATATAAAAAACATTGAGGATGAAAATTTTGATTAACAATCAATCTGCCCATGTCTCAAAGTAGAGTAATTGTATTATTTTAGATTCCAAATATTTCATTTTCTGTAGCACTATTATTTTTATCACTCAAATTCTTACAGAAAGGAATCAACTCAAATAGAAAGATTTCTTTGTTAGTCTTTCATCGTTTACTTACCAGTTAATTATTTTCTGTATGAGTCCTTTTCCAGAATCCTTCATTCCCATCTCTCGTTTCACTGTTTCATAAGGGTACAGTATATCAATTGGAAATTCCACAAAAACAGGTCCTGAAATACAACAGTTCAAAATGAATCAGCCTACCTTTAGAACTTTCATAGACATAGAAACATGCTAATTTTAATAGAAAACTTTTAAAAGAATCTAGAAATAGTCAATAACTAAATAAGTTGATGTTCTATAAAAGTACAGACACCTCACAATTGGTAATGGTCAGTAAGCTAGATAATTAGAATACTTAAATAGACAGATCCACGTATTTGATTGGTTGTTTGCAGGGGAGGAGAGTATGATGCTGGAAGACCCGAAACTCTCCAAGGAACCAAGCAAAACATCACTGATGACACCCTCCAGCGCTAAATGTATAAAGGCGTATATTTAAAGTGAGTTCAATACTTACTGGGAGCCCCACGCTTTAGCCCTTGTGCCAATACTAAGCTCAGATTTGTAAATAACTATTTTATAGAACCACTAATTAACATAGTTTTTCAATGAAAAATAGAAATTTTATTTCAACATAATTTTTTTTTGGTACAAATTTTTTAAAAAAGCATTTTTAGGACATACTACTAAAATATTTATTAGGAAATTTTATTCAATTTCAGGCCCAAATCCAAATATCTTCAATGATAAAAACTTCCAAGCTGTAGCCATGTCACTACTAATGTCATCATCATCATCATCATGTCGCGCCGCCTGCGCGGATATCCCTGACCGTCTCTCGCCATTTCTCCCTATCATTCATCGCCTCCGGCAGGTCTTCAGGGTTACATCCTGTGTCCTCACATAGTTGCTGTATGTAAGTTCGTGCTGGTCGTCCTACTTTTGCACATCCATATGTGGGGGTCCACAGGAGTACATCGCTTATGTACTCGTCCTTGCTTCTCCAGCAGTGACCTGCGTGTCTGGTTCGTCTGACACTTGTATAGTTTTCGTGATGGGGGGCAAGTGTCCGTATAGTTGGAGTCTCGTGGGGTGTTGTCGCCAGGACTTGTTTAATACTGCTCTCAACATTCTTGTGTAATTTCCGTCTAGTTTCCTCTCCAGCCGCTTCGTTAGCGTCCATGTGGTGCATCCATATAGCAGTATCGACACAACCGCTGCCTGGAAGAAACTGCGTTTCATTTTATCAGTTAGGTCCGACTTCCATATGATCGAGAGCCTATCGATAGCTGTCCATGCCTTTGTCAGTCGTGTGTCGATGTCTTTTTCGGTTGATGAGACGCTACTTCCTAGGTAGGTGAATTTGTCTACTAGTTTCAGAGAGGCTCCGTCTAGTGTGGCAATGTTGCCCGTTTGGTTGTAACACATATATTCAGTTTTGTTTGCATTGACATGGAGGCCAATGCCAGCTGCGGCTCGTTCCAGACTATGCAGTAGTGTCTCTGCTTGATTAGGCGTATTCGCTAGTAATGCCAAGTCATCAGCGTAGTCGGCATCCGTGATTGTTTTTGCGGGGTACCTTTTGCTTCTTCTCTTAGTCAGCTCGAAGCCATTTTCTCTGATTTTGTCGATCGAAGTCCTAAGCACATAGTCTAGACAGATGATAAAGAGGTACGGGGCTAGTGTGTCTCCTTGTAGTACTCCTGCAACAATGTCGAAGTATTCCGTGTCTCCATCTGGTGAACGTACTTTCACTTTGGTGTTTCTGTAGAGAATCATTATCGCTGCTACTGTTTCTTTTGGTAGGCCGTATGCTAGTAGAATTTGCTCCATCTTCCCTCTGTGTATGGAATCGAAGGCCTTGGTAAAGTCGACATGGTCACACTACTTGGACTCTAACCAAATACTTGGAGAAAAAGCTATGGATGAGAAGTATACAAAGATACTGAGTACTATTTTAAACAAATCCTGGAAGCAGCAGCCTACAAAATAGCAGTTGTACAGCCACTTACTTCCCATCTCACAAATCATCCGAGTAAAAAGAGCAAAAAATGCTGGAAAAGCAAGTATGAATTTATAAGCAATATTCTCCAATGGACTAATATTCATGAACTCACCATACAGTCATCAGTATTAGACAGATACTAGAAGCCATTTAGAGGACTTACCAAGAGCAATAAGCCATAGTGATGGATGGCAAGAGTGGATCAAGGGAATTTGTGCTGTTGGTATGCCTTGACAATGAAGATGTGTATTCTATTAACAAAAAAAAGGTTGGTATTGTGTACTGATATCTTGATAAGAAAAACTTTCCACAGCATTAAATAGAAATAAAAAACATTCTTTCTTCATCTTTAAATTATCAATGAAGTAGCAAGTCCTATTACCCCAATAAACGAATCAGAATGACTTGTGTCTGATATAAAGAAAAATTGCCTAGGAGTTGTAAATAAATCAGAATGACTTATGTCCGGTATAAAGAAAAATTGCCTAGGAGTTGTAAATGAATCAGAATGACTTATGTCCGGTATAAAGAAAAACTGCCTCGGAAGTGTAAATGAATCAATGACTTGCATCTGGTGTAACGGAAAATAACAGCTTTCATACTTCAAAAAACACGCAGCAGCAGCATTTTTTATGTAAAGCATTAATTGGGGCTATCAACATGGTTTGGCATAATAAAAGGCTGGGGGAAAGTTTGAGGGAGTATTTTTGGACACTTTATATAGTAAGTGGTCAAGTGTGCACACATATGAAAAGCAGTGGTTTAAAAAGGAATACTGAGTATTAAACAAGAATTTGTATCTTGTGGACTGGTGTTCTAGCTTTTCAATGTTGGACCAGCAGGAAAAGACTCATTTGGTTACAGTTTTATCTTAATTTTAGTTTCTTTCTAATTTTTCTAAAAACATTAAAATGTCAAAGGATGTAATGAAAAATTATATTCAAAATATTTCTCTTTCTCAATGGAGCTTGATAGAAACTATATACAATATTTTGATCCTGAGTCTATTCATATGACAAACTCTATACCATTTAACTCTTTTAGTACAGTCTGTAACTTGAGTTGCCTAAATAAATTTAATGTGTAAGGGTGACATGCAACTTTAGTCTACATTACTTTAAAATTTTGGATTGAGTGTGATATATCCTCCAAAAATATCTCTTGTTTTGATATACCTCAACCCGAAAATCAAAGGGGGTGTCCTCATGGTGTAATGGTTAAAGCGATGGACCGCGGAATCGTAGTAAGCGAGTTCATACTCCAGTTGCGCTATTACATTCACTTTCGGGCCAATACCCTTGGGAAAGTTATGAACCCTCTTATCCTCCCAGCTATGGGTTAAATAGTACCAGCACTGTTCCTCTAGGAGAATAGCTTTGGCATTAAATAACCTACAAAGGTTAATATGCCATTAAAACAAAGAAACCAAACCTAAAATCAAATAAAAAATACTTTATTACTTCTAAATTTATAGTAAAACAGTCATTTCAGAAATATCAGTGATTAAAAAATTTCCTTCCAAACAGTAGTTTGATATACCTCCTGATGAAAATTGCATATTCTATTACATATACTTGTATTTGTATGCTTTTTTATTTAATGATCAACTGTGTATTTCTTTTTCAGCCATTAGATTTGTTGCCAAATATGCTGTATCAAAAACTGTTAATGACAATAAATACAGCAAAACTTTTCTAAACACTTGTACAATCAGGATATTTTTACAATAGAAAATTGTGCCATTTTTGTTATATTGAAATCATTTCAAAAAGAAAGAGTTAAGCTGAGACGATAAGGAATACAAAACCTTTCTTAGAAGAAATATTGTTTTTTGTGAAGCTCTTAAAAACTAAGAACAGTTATTTTTTTTACCAAGAATATAGAAATTTAGAAATTTAGAAATAATATTTTTTAGTTTTTTAATTGTATTTCTAAAAATATATTTTGCCCAGTCAGCTGGGGCTGTAGAATACACGGACTGCATATCTGCAGAGGGGTAAGACCCCTTCCCTATCGAGTGTCCTGGATATCACAATAAACAATTTGATAGTGAGCTCCAGTAATACTGGAAACAAACTTGCAAAGTATAAGTTACCAAATTACACTGAGTGCATCTCTACTGAAAGGTAAGACTCTTCCAACAAGTGCCCTGGATATGACACTAAACAATCTGATGATGAGGCTTCAGAAATGCTGGAGCTGTGGAGAATGCAGAGTACTCCCTCATTGCCATTGCTCCCAGGTTCACTCTGGCCCAAAGTGGTAGCACTTGACATGGTTTTATCTATGGGTCAAATAGAACTAAATTGTGTACTTATGCTAAACTGAATTGCTTGAAATAGGACTGTTTTGACTGTAAACAAAAACTATACTAATACTAAACTGAAGTTTTTGAAATTTAATTCAGCATTAAATGACTCCAAAAGGGTTGATATGCCAAAAAACAAAACATCCAACCAAGCACCTATAAAAATACATTAAAAATTGGAAAACATTTATATGCCAATTCTTATTAAAAGAAATACATCCAAACTCCTAAATTAAAAAGAATGAATGAAAATTATTTATCTTACCAGGAACTCCAGATTGGGCAACTTGTATTGCTTTACGTAAAGTTGGCACCACTTCCTTAATTGTAGATACACTGGCTGTGAATTTGCAAAGAGATTTGAACAAAGATAGTTGGTCTATGTCTTGCAATGAACCTCGTCCCTAAAAATTTAAAAAAAATAATTATATATATACATATATAGTGAGAGAGGGAGAGAATGTGACTAGACATTGAGCTTAATCCATATTTACCAACCCCTCCGCTCAGGCAGGATATGAAAACAAGGTTAATTTTTAAGCGGAGTTTAACAGGTTTGAATTCAGAGTTTTCCTTCTCCTAGACTAGTTGCCTCACCAAGGCTGAAGAACCTAGTCTGCCCTACTATTTACCCATAGCTGGAGGGAGAATAATTGGATTCATACCTTTCCCAAGGGTATTAGTGCTATGTGAAATGCAGTCAGTCTCGTCCAGGATTTGAACTCGTTTCACCGTGTCCATTTCCTACAATGATAACCATTACACCACAGGCACCTTCAACACATTAAACATTGAGCTTAATAGCTACCAAAGGTGAACATTAAGCAAATAGAAATTAATAATTACTTTGATACCTGGAAAATAACAAAGAAATAATTTTTAGCCAACTGCTACATGGATGAAGGATCAAGTGTAGTGTTGTAAGCAAATGGTACGAGGGTAAGAATAGATGTTATCAATAAAGGTTGCAGCTGAAAGAAAGATGAGCTGACCAAATTCAACATCCCTTCCAGTGGAATAGGTTTAACAAAATATCTTTGATCTAGCACCCCAGATGAAGTCTTGCTGAGATCACCAGCAATGGCCATCTATGGGGTAATGGGGGCTGGCCAGACAATATCACCTACCTGGGATGGAAGTTGGGGTAGAGTGTTCTGTGAACCCCAATATGAGATGATGGATTTCATGATTCTGCCTCTCTTTCTCTTTTGGTGATTTGGGTACAAGAAGATAAATATTCTCCAAGACAAAGAACAATCAACAATACAAGAAGAGTTGGTTCCAAGAAGAACAAAGAAGTGAGCCAACACATCCAAAATCCATTTCTTTCCACCTTCACACCCTCAGAGAGTGGATAGAATTAAGTAATGTGGTCCTTACACTTAAGATGAGTGGCGTTTTCGCAATTTTTCCCTTCATATTTAAAGAATAGTCATCACTGACTACACTATACAGGCTCAGATGGATCCATCCTGTTCAATAAGTAGATCTTAATGATTAACAAAATAATATACATTTATGAGTGGAGTAAATTCTGTCTAAATAATATGTATAATGCTTATGTATTTCACTAAAGAGGAATGAAAATTACAGGGGAGATTATCTTACCTTTAATAAGGTAGCAGCAGCACCACCCAGAAGAAGAACTGGAGACTCAGCCATTTGGGCATTTTTGACAGCAGTCACCGTGTTTGTTACACCTACAATATACATCTTATATGATAAAAAAATTTAAAACAAAAACTATGTAAAATCTGTTATTTTGAGAAAAATCATTATCATTCGAATAATTCGGACAACTGAACTCATTCAGATTTTTTTTCTTTTTTTAATTTTGTAATCACAAAGAGGGTTGGAGGGTTGTCATAGATAAATAAAGTGAAACACATGCATCTGAACATTGATTGCCAGTAAAGGAAAATGGCAAATCTCCAGATTGTATAGAGGTACAGTGCTGTTAGTGGGACTTCAGTTATAGCTTGGCCCGTAAATTCTTGGTTCAAAGGCAAATATTACATTCTAGGCAAAACTGGAGTGTTACAGATAGTAACAATCATCATTGTCTTATTTTCTGTTTAATGTATTAATTTCAGTTGGAATGATATACTTATGCTTTTATTAAGATGTCTTTTTCTTTATTGTGTTATGTACAAGTGAATGTTACAAAAAAGGTGAAATTAGTGTCAATCATTGTAGGAAATGGACTTAGAAAGCTGAGTTCAAGTTCTGGACAAGGCTGTTTGTATTTCCCTTAAAGGAAAGTGTAATAAAAGGGAGGTGGATGGTATGCCTCCTCAGCAACAGAAAGAAAAGAGTCTCTCATAACTGAATACGTGGAATCAATTTCTCCTTAATAGAAGGTGAACAGCTGAATTTCTATGCTGAAAATATTCCTTTTTTCCTGCTACAGCAGTCCTTCGCTTAAGTTCGTCTCTCGTCCTGCATCCCTTAGACTTTTCTCCAAATGCCTGTCTCTCATGCATTCAGGCAGGATCTAAATCATCATACCAAAATGCCACATCCGGGTTAATCGTACAATGTAGTAATTTACATGCGCGCCAGCATGTAGGTAGTTGTGACGTCAAACACAATTCACGATTGGGAGGATGTGAGTTTGATCTTCCTAATCACCCATTTCTCTGTCCCTGATCTTATTTTACATGCCAAACATATTTGTGCATGCTTTGAGCTGCCGCGTGCGGGATTTCTCTCGCCACAGAAAGACATCAATCTGTTTCTTCTTCCTCCAGCTACATAACGACAGACTGAGTTTTCTATCCTGTCAGTGAGCAAGCTATTTTGGGAGTATATATTTACCTGACCCCTGCATTATGGGTACAATGAGATAAAGGCAATTTTCTTTAAAAAGGAGGTGCCCGTGGTGTAATGGTTATTGTAGTAGGAAATGGACACGGCGACACGAGTTCAAATCCTGGACAAGACTGATTGCATTTCACATAGCACTAATACCCTTGGGAAAGGTATGAATCCAATTATTCTCCCTCCAGCTATAGGTAAAATAGTAGGGCAGACTAGGTTCTTCAGCTGTGGTGAGGCAACTAGTCTAGAAGGAAAATTCTGAATTCAAACCTGTTAAACTCTGCTTAAAAATTGACCTTGTGTCATATCCTGCCCGAGCGGAGGGGTTGGTAAATATGATAAAGGCAATTTTTTTAAGCTGAGTACAGTTGGTGTGCATTCAGTTTTCTTTCTTTTACACAGGTTGCCTTCCCACAGCTATAGAACCCAATCTGCCCCATTCGCCTGTAACTGAGAGGGGAAAAACAAATTGCATTGATGTAAGGTGAAATGGAAACAACCTCAACCAGGGTTTGAACTCCGGTTACTGATTTCATTTCTTACTAAGATAACTGTTATTCTTACTGTACCTCCAAAAACCAATTCAGGAGAAGGAAAAATTCTGAATTCAGATTCACAACCAAGAGGCATGTGAATAAAAACTCCATCCATAAAACACAACTTGTTATAAAACCCAGAAAAACCTACTTGTTATAAAACCCATTGCAACATCCCTGACATGTCGTGGTTGCAACCCTGAGCTCCACAAGGAATCTACAGGATCTCAACCTGAGAGGGTTGTATGATCTTTTCTCCTTCAACATCTGCTTGACGATACCAAACTTTTCCATTTTAGCACTGAGTGGCTTTCAAGTGGCAGCTTTTTACTCCTTTCTAGTAACATAGTAATGTGGGGTGTACAGACTGCTCAGGGTGGCCAATGGAAACGGCCAATACTAAAATTTCATTACTTTTTTGCAATCTTCACTCAGCTATCAGCAGTCACAGACTCACGAACTTAGTGATTCTTTCTATTGAAAAAGAATATAGCAAATTACTTGATATTGAAGAGATTGTTAAGTACTCAGCACTTTAAAAAGTTAGAAGTATAAACAAGTTGTAAAGTGTCCTTCATATTTTTATTACTTTCAACTTTTCACAAATTTTAAACTTAATGATTTTCAAAAATCATATTATGAATATTTTTTTACTAATCCTTTGTCACCACAGTACTATTGTATGATGGCACTACCTGCAAGCAAATGAAACACATGGAGAAAAAACTAGATAGAAACTACACAAGAAAGCTATGTGCTGTTTTCAACAAAACCTGGAAGCTGTATCACCACTTACCTCTACCTCACAACCCCCCACATAAAAAAAGGAGTAAGGACAAGCTCATAAGTGATGTTTTTTTATGGACTCTTATATATGGACATGGTTGGCCGACCTGCAAGGACTTACATTCATCTGTATTGACACTGGATGAAGTCTACAGAACCTGCCAGGAGTAATATATAAATAAGGATGGATGGCAAGAGAAAGTCAGGGAATTCTGTACTATCAGCAGGAATTGATGGTATTGTTCGACAATCAATTAATCATTAATGTAAATCTTTCCAATACATGTGTTTGTTGCAATCAAAGGTATGTAATGTTTCTTACATTTTGGAGGTGCCCATGGTGTAATGGTTATTGTTGTAGGAAATGGACACAGCGACACGAGTTCAAATCCTGAACGAGACTGATTGCATTTCACATAGCACTAATACCCTTGGGAAGGGTATGAATCCAATTATTCTCCCTCCAGCTATGGGTAAATAGTAGGGCAGACTAGGTTCTTTAGCCTTGGTGAGGCAACTAGTCTAGGAGAAGGAAAACTCTGAATTCAAACCTGTTAAACTCCAATTAAAAATTGACCTTGTGTCATATCCTGCCCGAGCGGAGGGGTTGGTAAATATGGTAATGTTTCTTACATTTGCATACTGTGTTATACATGCAAAAGAATTCACACGGTTTTCACTTATCAAATGTTTATAACATCAAATTTAAGCAAACCACTATTATTACAGGAGGCCATAATCAAGTTGAAAAGAGAAAAAAAGCAATTCATACATGGCACTCTTCGTACTTTAATTTACATTAGCATAAAACTGCTTGGTTTGCTTTTGTTGGATTCTCTCTCATATAAGATGTATGCAAAATTGTCATTTCTATTAATGAATTTTTCTGACAACTGCAGGCACTTCTCGTAAAAATTGGCCCATGAAAGATGAGGACTAAAAGTATTTAAAATCATTTGGAACTGTTCTCAAATACCAATTGTGAGTTGAACAAGACGTATCTTTTAGATTTTAACACCAGAATTTAGAGACAAGGATTACAAATACTGGATTCTGTGAACAATAGAACAACTGAACTTCTACAAAGGTGACAAAGATTTTAATAGCTTTCTCTCTCTTTTTTTTTGTTCATTGTTAGAGAAATCCAGTTAATATATATGCATCACAATTACAATGACTATGCATGGAAAGCACTTTCATCCACTGGTCTCTTGTTGTCAACTTACATCCATGATTTTTCAATATATGAGGATCATTAAATAAGTTTCCAGACTTTTTTCGTGTGGGCACATTATTCATAGTACACACATGAAACTCAAGTCCCTTTCAAAGTAATCTCCTCCGGCTGCAATGCACTTGTTGTACCATTCCAAAAACTTCTGGAAGGCCCCATGGAAGTCCTCTTGTGTGTGCGTGTCAATCACCTTCATCACAGCCTCTTTCATCTCCTCAATTGTCTCATAACGACAGCCTCTGAGCTTAGGAAATAACCAAAAGTCACAGAGAACAAGGTCTGGACTATAGGGAGGGTGAGGAACTGTATTGATACCCATCTTGGTCAAATAGTCTGTGACAAGGAAGGAGTTGTGTACTGGTGCATTGTCCAGCTGGAAATGACACTGACCTGATTTGAAGAGTGGTTTACCAGACAAATGTAAAAACTTGAAAACAAATAAGGTATACATTTATGATAAGAAGAAATGATGAAAAAAATGTTATAACAACCACAAAAAAAAGAAGAAAATATGAAATCTAACCAGGACCAGCTGTAACAGCCGCCACTCCAACTGTCCCAGACAGTCGCGCAACTGCATCAGCTGCAAAAACACATGTCACCTGTATGGGAATAAAAAAAAGAACATGACATATTGAGAAAGAAAAAATTAAAAGGAGATGAAAATAATTTTTATTCTAATAAAAAGCATTGATTTTGTCTTAACATTTTTATTAATATTCTAAGTATGTATTTACCCAAACTCTATACTACTCGCAAGATGTGACACAAGGTAAAATGTTAAGCAGATTAAAGCTGGTTTGAATTCAGAGTTTTCCTTCTCTTAGACTGGTTGCCTTGCCAAGGATAAAGAACAAATCAATTTAGCATAAGTCAACAAAGTTAAATGATTCCAAGTATTGTTATGCATTACCAACAGTTCAATTAAACATCAGTCATTTGTTTACACACAGTTAAATTATCAAACAGTTCTATTTCAAGTCATTTGTTTGCATACAGTTCAAATTTCAAACAGTTCTATTAGACTCATAGGTAGGACCCTATCAAGTGCTACCACTCTGGCCGAGAGTGGAACAGAAAGCAATGGCTAAAAAGGAGTACTCCATATTCCCCAAATCTCCAACATTACTGGAGCCTCACCATCAGATTGTTTAATGTCTTAGGGAGAGTATTAACCCTCTGCAGAGATGCTGTCAGTATATTCTACAGTCCGAGCTGACCGGGCCAAAATATCATTGAAAGGTTAATATTTCTTGTTTGAGGAACAAATGAATGTCTATATGCAATTTGAGTCACCTGTCACTCAAGCCAGTACCTTCGCATTACACACAAAATGATAGGATCAGAATTAATCCCTAATTCTTGACTCTAGAGAAGATTAATGCCAACAATACTGAGATAGGAATAATTTTGAGATGAGGCTTCTTAATCTGAGAATTAATTTTTTTTTTTCAACATTCCTATCCGAGGTCGCGGTTAATCACCTGAAGAAGGTCAGAGGTGAAATTTGGCTGAAATGTAGTGAAGAAGAAACAACACAAAAACTACCAAGATGAGGACAAAAAGTCCACAATAAATAGAAGAAAAAAAAAGAATTAATTCTCAAATACTGAGATACTATATATATATATATATATATATATATATATATACCATAATAAAAAAAAAAATTCTTGTGTTACATCTGACCCCAGTGGAAAGATTGGTAAATACATTTCTAGTTGTATAAATTGCAAAAGGTTATTATAACAAAAATCCTGATCAAGTATCAAATATCATTAGAATTTTTCAAAACAAAAATCTAAGAATCAAATGAGGTAACATTCGTTTAAGTAAAATGAATGTAATGATAGAAAGAAACAATAAACATTAATCAAGAAAAACTTATTCAAAATACTTTTTATCTTTTCTTTTGCTTTTAAATAAAGTGCCACAATTTAATTTTCTATCTTTAACAAATTTATTATAAGTCTATGTAAGAATATATAATTATTCATTTTATACTGTATTGTCAGATTATTTTCATTTTCCTCTCAATGTTTCAACAGTGTTCACACAAGCCGCCTTCTTGTGTTCTTTGTTCTGTTGTTGAATGCATATTTCTATATCTTAATATTAACATGTATAATTCTATCATATCTAAAAGTTAACACATATAATTCAGTCATATCTTAATATTAATATGTATAATTCTATCATATCTAAAAGTTAACACATATAATTCAATCATATCTTAATATTAACATGTATAATTCTATCATATCTAAAAGTTAACACATATAATTCAATCATATCTTAATATTAACACGTATAATTTAATCATATCTTAATATTAACATGTATAATTCAATCATATCTTAATATTAACACGTATAATTCAATCATATCTTAATATTAACACGTATAATTTAATCATATCTTAATATTAACATGTATAATTCAATCATATCTTAATATTAACACGTATAATTCAATCATATCTTAATATTAACACGTATAATTTAATCATATCTTAATATTAACATGTATAATTCAATCATATCTTAATATTAACACGTATAATTCAATCATATCTTAATATTAATATGTATAATTCTATCATATCTAAAAATTAACATGGATGATTCAATCATATCTTAATATTAACATGTATAATTCTATCATATCTAAAAATTAACACGTATGATTCCATCATATCTTAATATTAAATCAAATGAAATAAACAACATATAACCTACCTCATGACGAGTATCAACCACTTGAATACCAAGCTTCTCACATCCAACCAAAATGGGGGAGATGTGACCACCGACAAGTGTAAAGATATTCTTCACACCATGTGACTGAAAGACATAATATCAAGTATATTAGTAACAAAAATCTCCAACAATGTCATTTGAGATAAGTAATGTGAGCCAAATAGAAAAAGAATGCAAGGTCAACTTTGAAATTTCTTTTTCCATTGAAAAATTTTGTAAAGATTAACAATAATAAAAAAGAAATCTTCTAGACAATTTCTCTCTTAATTTTTGTTTGGTTTTAAATGCTAATCATCTAATTTCATTATTATAAACATTGATTTATATATAATTATGAACGGGCCGGAATGAATTATCTCCCTTGAACCAAGGACGCTTATTTTTGGTGTGTGTGGTGTTTAGAAGTGAATTTGTGTCTTCATTTTTTTTTAATCTTATGCAATAAAGTTCTCGAAAGAAAGCAAAATAAAAGAAGAAAGTATAAATCATTGGAGGAATTAAATAACAGCAACTTTTAACAAAGTAAATGACAAAAATATATTCAATAAAACATAACATGGCAAATTTATATCAGTTCAATAGATACAACTGAAGATTTGTTCCAATATTAAGAATTTAACATTTCAAGGAAATCACTTTAAGATTTGTAAGAACATTAAGCTATTATATATGAAAACGGAGGCAAGAGTAACTGAATCTCACATCTACAACGAACTTAGTCCAAAATCGATTCATTTTGATAAATCCAATGTCTTTCTTAGTTTTTTTTTTATAAAGCTTTCAGATAAAGAAATCTTAATTTTCAGCGGGTGGATGATGAGACATGTGAGACTGACTCTCATCATCACTAAGATAAATGAAACAATGGAGCTTTTTGATAATTTGGGTCCCATAGCTGTCTGCTTTTTGATGATCAGCCTTAGCCTCTTGTGGTGAAGTATACAGTTCGTGTTACAGCAATATGTATGTACTGCATGTCGTAACACACTTCTGTTAGTGGCCACTTAAAATGTTATGATCACCAGCTGTGCTTCCAACTCCATATTCTTGGAACTTGTGAAATTTACTCTATCTTATAAAGTTAGGCATAAGTTAATTTCAGGCTCTAATTTAATACCGACCTACTATAGTACCACAATAGAAATAAAAGTTACCTTCAAAACTTCGGCTACTAAATCACCTCCATTTTTTTTTATGTTAGGGTTAACCTAAAAAAAATGTTAAGAATCAAATTGTAATCAAAATGACATCACAGTACATGATATGACAAGTTAGAATGTAATTTAAAAAAATAAAAATAGATACATGTCCAAAATCTTTATCAACTACAATATTTGATGACTTATAAGATGCACTTTGTTTTCTAGAAAATTACCCTCATCTTATAAGGTTAAAGGTCAGCTTTAAGTAATAGGCTAATGAATTTCTAGTGCTGCAGTAGCCCTTAAATGAAACTGCAAATATCTCAGCAAATGCACTTTTTTTCCAGAAAAATACCCTGCATCTTATAAGATCTAGGGTCAGCTTTAGGTTACTGTCTAATGGATTTCTAGTGCAGCAAATATCTAAGCAAATGTAAACACGCTGACAATTGCTTCTACAAAAACAACAGATACCATTTTCTTAGGTAAAAATTTATAACGATAGCGTGCAGCAGTACTTCATATAAAATAAAAGTAGTCAGAAAGAAAATCAAGTGACAAATCGTAATTATGCATGAACTTAAACATACCTATTAAGGTTTTAGAATGTAAAATATTTGGATTTAATAAGGATCTGAATATGTGCGATACTTTAAAAATGACCTGATAGTGGGGAGGGTTATAAATGTCAGGTAAAAACTCTTCACCTGACATTTGTAGTTTAAACTGATTTATTTATTTCATATCTGTGCAAATTGAAGTGCATCTTATAAACTGTTAGATACATTACATAAATCAGAAAATCTATAGATGTTCAGTTCTCAAACCATAATTATGTGAATACCAGAAGCAACAAAAATCTATTATAATAATATCTCTCCTTGTGAATTTTTTACACCTTTGTTAGCAGGTGATTTTTCACTAAAGTCTGAGTGACAACAAGTCACTTCGGCTCTCTGACTAATCATACAAATACTACATTCTGGATGTTCTCAATTCTTCTTCTGATTTCCAATTCCTCCAGTCTTTTTTTCCAAGCATTTTGGTGCCATTTCAAGTGCACCAACTACAATTAGTATCACTCTCACATTCACATTTCTCAACTTTTTTTTAGTTCTCAGGCAAGGTCTAAGTATTTGTATTTTTTTCACTTTCTTTTATTTTCATACCATGATCCACTGGAATGGTAAAATCCAATTGATGACAAATTCTTTTTTCTTGTTAATCAACACTAGGTCTGGTCTTGTGATGGAGATTAAGTGATCTTTTTGTATCTCAAAATTTCAAAGAATTTTATGCCTCTAATTCTCTAGGAAGGATTCTGGTCTGACTTGTATTTTTCTTCAAGTTAATTTTAGTTGCTTTTTATTTAAACACAATTCAGGTATTATTTCTAAGACAGAAAAGAAGAGCACATATCAGAATGAACAATAATGCATTAGTTTCTGATGAGACTTGAACTCATATCTCCTTTTTGTAATAGTAAAGCCAAGATCTATGACCCATCTAAATTATAATGTGACACAATGGGTGGCATTCATTTCTGTGGGTGTGGGTGCCAGTCAGAGGATCCCTTTGTCTGTTTTGGTGTGAAACCCACACAAAAGGATTGCACACAAGATTTCCCACAAGACCAGAATTACACAGAGGAGGGCAGTCGGCAGAACAGAGAATTCAACAAAACAGGACAGTCGGCAGAAGAGAGCCGGAGCTAGGGCCTGGGGACTCAGAGACCAGGTTGGCCAATGTGACAGGATGAGTCAGCGTTCCTGGTGGCTTTGTGGGAATTTCACTTGAATACACGCTCGTACTAGAGCATAGATGCACAGAAAGCAACGCATTAGTGTCATAAACTTCTCCCTTCTCGTGCTTGGAGCAAACCCAAGTCCGTGTTTGTTTGTTCTCTTTTCTTCCACCCTCTTGGTTGTGTATGTTGTGTTTTGTGTGTCCGTAAAGAAATGTGAAACACCCCTGGCCAGAGATGAGAGAAACTACTAGACAAACTGATGGCCATGAGTGGTTTAGGTTAAGATAGTGGGGGTCGGCCAGCCGTGTATTGTCACATTAAGACCTTGCAATGTTAAATCAGCAGTTACAATGAAACAGGCTTCTTTGTAGCAAAAAGAGAGCATAAATTCAAGTCTTACTGGGAGCTTTTTCTTTGTCATTTCTGGTATTCCTTGCTGTCTCAGAAATAATGATTCTAGTGAATTGCAATTAAAAAAGCAACTAAAATTAAGGTGGACAAAAATGCTCATCAAAATTAGTAATTGAAAATCTTCAGCTGAAAATTAAATTTTAAAAAAAGAAAAGAAAAATCTAAGTATATATGGGAACAAAAAAAATAAAAACAGCAAAACATCTACAATTGAATGTGAACTAAAAAAAAAAAAAAAAAAAAGATGCAAGCATGCAGGGTAGATTCAAAAGATTTGGAGATCGGAGGAAAAGTTTCACACCATTAATTTCTCTGAGTAGGATTACCTGCTAAATAAGAGGTCAGCATTAATAAAGAAATATAGACATGAAAATAAATACCTTTCATATCTGCTAGATCCCAACTGAAAAAAATGAGGGTAGAAGCAAGTATATTAGTGAATATAGGTCTGCAAGAGTATATACAATTATATTTAGCCATGTCAGTACTACTATATGGTTGAACCACTTGGACTCTAATGAAATGGTTGGAGAAAAAGCAGGATAGAAACTACACAAGCATGAATAAAACCTAGAAGTAGCAATCTACAAAACAGCAGTTGTATGACCATTTACCTCCCATCTCATAAAGCATCCAAGAAAGTAAAGCAAGACATGCAAAGCATTACTGGAGAAGTAAAGACATTTTCCTTCAGACTCCTACACATGAACTCTCACCAGTATTGACCAGCTAGCAAAATCTAACATTAATCAGTTTTGTGAAGACACTGATTGCTGTCTAGAGAAATTACCAAGTGTAATGTCTGATAGGGAGGTATGATGAGCGAGCATCATAGGAATCCAAGCTGTTGGCATGCCTTAATGATAATGATGAGCTAACTTCATCATTTTCCTCCTCTATTTCAGTCCTTGCAGGAATACAAATTCAATTCAGCTTTGAGAAATAACCTCTTCAAAAGTGTCTGATGATCAAAAACGCTCCTGAAGCTGACAGCTTTGAAAAAATCATGTTTGTTTTTTAAACTCATCTAAGATTTGTTTGTAAATTAAACTTCACAAAATTCTAATTAAGATTTTTAAAATGTTTACACTGTAGGAGTGGTTCCATTCTTGGTATTGATACAAATATTATTGTATCTATTGATGCAAATATCAAGGAATAACAATAAGTTGTCTTTTATATTTTACACTTTCAACATTTTATATATTATCTATATCTGGGAAAAACTAGAAATAAATCCGACAGAATGAAAATATATAGAATTGAAAATACACAAGATCTTCGGAGAATGACTTTATTCATAGAAATATTTGCCACCATGAAATATTTTGGGTTTGAGACCCTTATCAGGGTGTGTAAGTAACTAAATGAATTAAAAAAGATGAGAAAGTTTTAAAACATTCCATTACCACTGGTGGCATTCAATTTTGAATTTATGTAATTCAACTAATGTTCCAAAATTTATCACAAAAATCCATATCATATCAGTCTATTTATCTGTATATCTTAATATTTATATTATTTAGTTCATATCTATCTGTTATTAACATCTCATAATATATCTATCCGTCTTTATCAGTGCTGAACTTCTTTCTATTTCTGTTTAATTTGAATATCAATTTATCTATTTATCTTTCTAAATAAACATTGAAACCAAATTATTTTACATAAGGGAGTTTATAACTTTTTAGCACCAATCTGACCAAATAAGGAGATGCATTAAAAAACCTGGTCACTTTTTGACAGAATTGTAGTTTGAAATGATACTAGATTCATAAAGTAGGGAATGTTCTCGTAGAGTAATGGTTAAAGCAATGAACTGCAGAATTGTAGTAAGTGAGTTCAAACTCCAGTCATGCTATTACAGTCACTTTCGGACTAACACCCTAGCAAAAGGTATGAACCCCCTTACCCTCGCAGCTAGAAGTTAAATAGTACCATTACTGTTCTTCTAGAAGGATGGCTTTGGCATTAAATAACCTACAAAGGTTGATAGGCCATTAAAGAAAGAACAAAGATAGATTCAACAAATTTCTTGTGTTTTTTATTATGTACATATAATAACATCTGAGAATATTTTAAAATTAAAGTTGTGATTAGTCTCAAAATTGTTTGATCAAACTGTTATCTATGTTGGCACTTTTCAAATCTCTTTTGTGCTTGTAAATTCATTTAAGATTACAACAAGTTTCCCCAACATTTTTTATAATAATCTAGACATGAAATTTCATAAATCCTTGCAATGGATTCAATGTCAGTATTGCTATTTGTTATAAACACACTGCTTTTGAGTTTTCTCTACACATCACGCAACATAACACTATTCTTATTACAAAATTCTTAATTGTCTTTGAGGAGTTAGTGACTGTTTTAATTCCAAGGTTGTTAAGGTTTTGAAGCCATTAGTTAATATGCCATTAAACAAAGAAAGCAAACCAAACCAAACCTTACTTTTCAGATATCCCTTTCAAGCACACACATCTCTCTCTCTCTCTCTCTCTCTCTCTTTTAAGAGAATGTAACCTCTGTTATCTTGTAAAACTTTCCGAAGTAAAAAATTCAATATAGTAATAAAGAAATTGCTTAAAAATCCACAGCATGCTAAAGACTTAAAATGCATTAGTTTATTTCAACAGTGACTAATAGATCTTTTGGTTTATTTAATAGGCAACATTTCAAATAAAAAATGATTTACTCAACAAATTCAAATTAATACTGATCTTTCGGAATAAACCAATAAAATGGGGGCACATCAGATCGTGTAATGGTTAGCAAGCTAAACTAGCAAACCTTCACAAGTGAGTTTGAGTCTCATTGGGGGGCCTCATACATCTGACTTTATGCCACATCTAAGCAAAAGACTTAGTAAATAACTAAATCAATAAAATGGGAGGCTACTCACTCAGTGATTTACAAAATCGTGTGTAAGACCTGTTGGCTGGATTAAGAAAACACTGTCTGTATCCCTTGTAGAGGGAGAGGACTTCCCTGCCATCAAAAAAAGGGGCTGTCATAGCCAGGACACTAAACTGAATCAGATGGTGAGTCTCCAGTTCTGGATCTCTGATCCAGTGTAATAAAACCTGTTAGGGTCTGTTAATGGGACAAATTGTTCTGTTTGTTATTTATTTGTATTTGATTGGACTGTGTGCCAAAAAAAAAAAAACTTAAAAAACAACTATACAAAAAATGTAAAAATGAATATTTAATGAACACATTTTCCTAAACTCTCAGCATAAAATAACCCTAGACGAGTTGACATGCCATTAAAATCAATCAATCAAAATTGTGTGTAAAAGTTTCCAGCAGCCAATTTGAAAGACAATTTTGCTGAAAACTTC
Source organism: Sepioteuthis lessoniana (assembly GCA_963585895.1). Lineage (NCBI taxonomy): Eukaryota > Metazoa > Mollusca > Cephalopoda > Myopsida > Loliginidae > Sepioteuthis > Sepioteuthis lessoniana. The sequence continues at coordinate 4,936,632 of OY757931.1, read as the reverse complement.
TGCTCATACTTAATATTTTTTAATTAGAATATTACAGTTTTGAAGTGGAAAATTCTGCACATGGAGTAAACTAAGTATATTTTACGAAATTGACAAATTAAACTTCAGACAAGGGGTCCTGGTTAAAGTGCTGGACTGCGGAATCGTAGTGAGCGAGTTTGAACTTCAGTCGTGCTCTTACCGTTCACTTTCAGACAAATACCTTTGGGAAAGGTATGAACCCTCTTATCCTCCCAGCTATGGGTAAAATAATACAACTACTGTTCTTCTTGAAGGAGGGCTTTGGCAGTAAATAATCTACAAAGGTTGATATGCCATTAAATAAAGAAATTATTATATGTGATAGTTTTACAAATGAAGGCACTAGCAGACACTTTTCTCATCCTTGAACTTGCACAGTCTGTAAAAAGATTTTAAAGTTTTTGTAAAAGTCCTAAATTAATAATTTAGTATAAACAGAGATGTGCAAAAACATGTACCTGCTCAAGCACTGATATTTTTTTTACAAGTCCAGTATTTTTAGATTTCAATAAAATCTTTAGTATTTTATGATATCATCCCTATTTTCAATACACAATGGACTCTTCCAATAAAGATATAACATTTGACTGTAATCCACTCAGGGAGTTAGTAGCATGCTGTTGCCCAATTGTACCGATCCAGTAGATGGGGCACATTTTGGCCAGCTGTGGTGTCAATAGTACAGGTCTGGTCAGGTGTGTCATGTCTCTGGATATGGTAGTCAGTTGAGGCTGCCTGAGGTCACTAGCATTTGTGTCACACAGCCAAGACTGACATTCCTCGAGCTTCAGGGGGCTGTAACCCCAGGCTCTAACCCTCCTTAGAGGGGCTAGGTTTAGCGTCTGGCATCTGAGGCACCCCTTTTTAGGGGAATGCTAATGGGGCTTGGGACATTTTTAGAAATGCCAGGCATGTCTGGGAACAGTCCTGTGCCCAGACCCACCTTAAAAAAAAATCTTGTGTCGTACTTGCTCATTTGGTGGGGCAGGTAGCAAAGCTACACAGGTGACACTGTATAACTTGTTTAAGGTAATATATAACTTTTATTCTTCTAAGTACGTGTTTGTCTTATTTATTTTATGCGCTTTCTGAGAATATAACAGGTATTTAAAGCAATAAAAGATGAGGTTTATTTTTTATTTTTTCCAAAAATTCTGAAGTTAACCAGACATGCAGGACATTGCTGGAGAAGCAGGGACCAGCTCATAAGTGATGTACTCCTATGGACCCCCACATATGGCTGAGCAAAAGCAGAACAACCAGCTCGAACATACATGCAGCAGGTAAGTGAGGATACAGGATGTAGCCCTGAAGACCTGCCAGAGGCGATGAACGATAGGGAGAAGTGGCGAGAGAGGGTCAGGGATATCCGTGCTAGCGGCACGACATGATGATGATGATTAGTTTCAAGGTACAGATAAATGATTTTTACATGTTTTAAAGATAATTCCAAGGAATATTTGATTTTGTTAACTTTTTTTTTTAGAACAGTTTGTCTATTTCCTTTGTACAGATGCCTTTTTTTTTTTGAAGTTCAAAAAACAGTAAAATAAGATAAAATGCTGCACCACAATGAACTTTTTATTTTTTACTTTTTTCATTTTAGTAACTTAATCCTCTAAGAATGGGGTTAATAAAAGAGGAAAAAAATTCAGTTGAAACATTCTTTTTACATGCTTTTTAGAGGTTTAAAATTGACTTATGCAGATTAAACACTTCCACTCACTGCGTGTGACTGGGAATTTGATGTGAAGGTTTATTTTTTATTCTCCAAGTCACAATAAGAGAGAGGGGAAGAGTAAGAATATGTCAACTGATTAGATATACTGTAAGATATGAGCCCCAAGAGACGGATAATGTAAGCAGCAGACTGCAGCAATCTTTTTGTTGCTGACCTAGCTGATTTAGTCGTAGTTCTGGGTGCATGAATTTCTTAGCGCCTCATCTGGTCCCTCTGTCTGTTCTGGATCTCCAACTAACTGAACTGAACCAAATGAACTCACTTCCAAAAATCTCCAAGTTATATGTTAATTACCTCATCCTCTAATGATGATAAGAACACGTGTCATTAAATTTCTTTCAATACCCAATAACTAAGTCTACTGTCATTGAATTCAAAATGTGTTTTTTTTTAAAATTTGGCCTCTCCACGGATTTCTAAACAGAACTTTTGTTATGACAGGTTGACTGTCATCCCATATCCTGCGATATGTGAAACATATGAACTTTGCAACTTCCATTCAAAGTTTTTAGTTAACTTACAATTTATCTCAACAAAGAAAATAATTAACTAATAAAATTATCGTTCATAATCATATTACATACATATAAGTAAATCAAATTCATTCAAACAACAAAATTAAAGTTAAAATCCTTGAATTATCTGAAACAGTTTTTAAATTTGTATTTTCCAACTTGCCAGTACAGCTTAGAATATACTGAGTGTATCCCCTGCAGGTGGGGGGGGGGAATCTCTTCAAACAGAAGTACCCAGGGTATGACACTAAACTACATCTGATAGTAAGCCTCCAATTCTAGAGTGTGGAGTACCCCATCATTGCCATTACTCTAAGGTCCACTCTGACTCAAAGTGGTAGTATCTGTTAAGGATGTGTCAAATAGATCTGTTTAAAAACCATTCATACTTGATAGAAATACTTGATTATTTGGATTAAGAATATTTATTTCAAGCTATAATTGTTTCATGTGGATTATTATTAGTTACAGCCCAGCTGGCCAGGGCAGTAGAATACACCGACTGCATCTCTGCTGAGGGGTAAAACTCCAGCAACGAGTGTCCTGGATATGACACAAAACAATCTAATGTTGGGGCGCCATTAATGCTGGAGCTCTTGGAATGCGGAGTACCCCTTCATTTCTGTTACTCCCAGGTCCACTTTGACTTTGAGTGGTAGCACTTGATAGGGTCCTATCTATGGGCCAAATAAAACAAACTGTGTGCTAACAAATGACTGATGTTAAATTGTGACTCTTATATAGTAATATGTAAAACCATTTAACTGTGTGCAAAAAAAGCTCAGGCTAATTTAAGAATGTTATCAACAAAATGTTTTAACAAATCACGTATATATTTAATATATGTATAAAGAGGATTTGGCAATAGATAACCTATAATTGTTGATATGCCATAAAACCCAACTAACAACTTCAAGTACCATTGGTTTGGTTCGATTATTTAATGCCAAAGCCAACAGTAGTGGTACTATTTACCAACCCCTCCGCTCGGGCAGGATATGACACAAGGTCAATTTTTAAGCGGAGTTTAACAGGTTTGAATTCAGAGTTTTCCTTCTCCTAGACAAGTTGCCTCACCAAGGCTGAAGAACCTAGTCTATCCTACTATTTACCCATAGCTGGAGGGAGAATAATTGGATTCATACCTTTCCCAAGGGTATTAGTGCTATGTGAAATGCAATCAGTTTCGTCCAGGATTTGAACTCGTATCGCCGTGTTCATTTCCTACGGCGATAACGACTACACCACGGGCACCTCCACAAAGCCAACAGTAGTGGTACTCTTTAACCCATAACTGAGAGGATAAAGGGTTTCAAACCTTCCCTAAAGGTATTTGTCCGAAAGTAAACGTAATAGTGCGACGGGAGTTCAAACTCGCTTACTATAATCCCGCAGTCCATCGCTCTAACCATTACACCATGAGAACTCCTCCCCCCTCAACCAACTATATGCAAACAAAAAAAAAAACTATTATCAAAAAGAAATAATTACTTGAAACCATATAGTTATTAGTAACAGTTTGGTTGGTATTTATTGAAAAAAACTATTATCAAAAAGAAATAATTACTTGAAACCATATAGTTATTAGTAACAGTTTGGTTGGTATTTATTGAAAAAAACTATTATCAAAAAGAAATAATTACTTGAAACCATATAGTTATTAGTAACAGTTTGGTTGGTATTTATTGAAAAAAACTATTATCAAAAAGAAATAATTACTTGAAACCATATAGTTATTAGTAACAGTTTGGTTGGTATTTATTGAAAAAAACTATTATCAAAAAGAAATAATTACTTGAAACCATATAGTTATTAGTAACAGTTTGGTTGGTATTTATTGAAAAAAACTATTATCAAAAAGAAATAATTACTTGAAACCATATAGTTATTAGTAACAGTTTGGTTGGTGTTTATTGAAATATCAACTCTTGAGGGTTATTTAATACTATATCTTTTAGATAAAGATACTAGATATAAAACTGTTTTAAAAAATCTTAAGAAACAACTACACAAAAAATATAAATTTGCAATGAACCTAATTCCCTAATCTAAAAATTCAATATGCAGGATTTAAGTAAAAATTTGAATCATCAGTTTTAACGGCATGTCAATCGGTCGGGTTATTTTATGCCTAAATAAATAACCCTAAAAGTAAAAAAAAAAAATGTGATAAAGACTAGAAAAAATTATTTGTTTCTTCTAATAAAATTATTCCGTGTGGGTGTGATAGAGAAATGGGTCTGTCTGAGACACTTAATCTTATTTTAAAACCAATGATTTATTTCATTTCAAGTCGTAAGCGAGAGTTATCTAAATGTAACTAAAATAATTTCTTTACCATTACAATATTAACTGTTTTTAATTTTAATTTTTAAAATTTATTTAAAAAAAAAAAAACAATAAACAAACATAACACTCACTTGAACTTTAGAACTAAAAATCTTTCGGTTCAAAGTACGATTCACATGAGAAACTTTTTTTAACAATTTATTTATTCATTTATTTTACAGGCAAATTCAGGACTTTAATCTTGTTAGTTGGTTTACTTGGCATATTTACAAATTAATCTGAAATAAAGGAATTTTGAGGTTGGAGATATTTTGTTTATAGTTCTTACCAACCTTATGTCGCCACTGATAAAATAACCCGAGACGTCGTAATCCACCAAAAATCGCTGAAAACGCAATTGTGGATAATCCCAGGGTCAATAATTGATATTGACTTAATTCCAGGAACATCTTATTCTCATTTGATTTCATCATGTGAAAGTAAACAAAGAAATAAAAAGAAATAAAGAGCCGATTATCACCAACTTCACCCTCAGAACTGAAGTCGAAAGCATAAGCCAATGCTCGAACAACAATAACAAACTTTTCAAACAACTTCCGCTAGAATAAAAACCGGTGAAAACGGTGTCAACGCAAATATTTACCCAAAGTCAAAACATTTCAATAAATCATCACAAAATGTTTTCTTACGAATACAATACTGAAAATCTGAATGAAAGTAAGAAAAAGAAAAAGAAAAAGAAAAAAAAAGCTTATTTCGTTTTTCGCTCTTTTCTTTTTTCCTTTCTGTGATACAGACCAAATGTTTAACGGCGTATGATTTGTTTTTTCATTTACATATTAGTACTTCCATGAAATGTGAAGCGTTTTTTTATAGTCGAGGCTAAAAAAAAGCTATTCTTATTAACAGAAGTGATTGATCGGAGCATTTCGCTACTTAATATGCTTTTTCATAATGTGAGGCGCGTTCTAACAGGAATGCTGAACAGTGACCATGTTTTCCCTGATAAAGAAATATTTGAGAAGATTGAATAATCAATAAAAAAGTAAAGTTGGCGATCTTAGTTGAGGGTGACCCGAGGGTTCCTTTTTCAATAGCTACCACACCGAGGTGTTGGAGAGAGCGCAACTCCATTCCCTAGATTGCTCCACTTTACCTTTGATCCTTACCTTATAATGCTGAATGTTAAGCAAGGTGGCATCTAGTACCATTTTTTGAGTCTTTGGTATGACTCGACCTAGGATTGAACCCCAGTGTCACTAGGCCAATAGAATAACATAAAAAGAATAACAATGAAATAAACACAAAATTAAATGAATAAATACAAAAAATAACAATTTCTTAGGAAGCCTGTCACGGCTAGGACAATCTACACATGTTTGAAAAGATTAACTTACTGGTATCAAAAAGAAAATCTTTCTAAGATTCCTTTACACACCTCGACTAGGCGAACAACTCTTTTACAAGCTCAGGAAAAACATTATTCTCTTAAAATTAGATGTAAACCTAGGAATAAAAGTTAAGTTTGAGAGTATTTCTGTCTCTTTTCCGTCATTCATTCCTTTTTCGCCAGATTAACCAACAAAAGAAAATAACAGGTGGATGAGAACTATAGGATACACATTTTTTCTAGTCTTAAAATAAGCAATAAAAACATACTTAAGAACATTCTAGAAATTTAGGATCAAAACTGCATTAGCATTTAAGTTATATTTTTCAACCAATCAGCTAAAAACATAGAATAGAACATTCTAGAAAAATAGGATCGGAAGCCAACTAACGGAAAATATTTAGGCTCGAAAATGAAATAGTAAAATACAAATCTGATTGGTCAATAAATGTCTACGCGCCAAAATTTTAGGGCGATCCTTTGATCCACCTGTAGGATATAAATAACACAGAGTTAGGGAGCCATTTACACACAGACCAAATCTTACACGAAAACTAAGACGAAGACAACACCACAAGCCACTAAGCCAGTAATGCAGTAGCCGATACTGTATCCGACAAATTCCTTTTCTTCATCAACTAAAGTTCATGACCTAACTTCAGATGGCCGCAAATCACATTCAAAAGAAAAACCCGACAAACTTTCTTTCATCAATACGACACGCTGTCGCCACAATCATAAAACCCGCTATGAACTCAATGTAAGTAAGGACGACTTATTTACAGACTCCGTTAACATGAACATACACACATCTTTAAACAAATTTATTTTCTTCTTGCCAAACTTTATTTTCCAAAAGGCCATTTACACATCATGTATTTTGTTTGTTTTCATATTCTGTTATATGCATATTAAATTGTTTGTTGTTTAATGTTTGTTGTGTTCTATTCCATTTCTTTCACGCGATTGTAAAGTTTTGTGTTTTATTTGTGGTGGGAATAATTTAGAGAGCAATACCCGTAAAGTATGAATGCACATCTACTGAAATGAACAAAATAACATACAACCCCCACAGAACAAGAAGAAAAAGTAAGTGACCAACTTCATTATTTTTCATAACATTCCCAAACCCTTTTCTGCCCATATATTCTCTACTTTTTAACTTAACAAAACATGAAAAAATTCCTGGAAACGCACGCAAGACCTCATAAGATATCTGGCGCCTATGTCTTGGAAGCTAGTGATTGGTTAGTTTGAAGGATGTATTGACCAATTATGTGTTATACATTTCCTTTAGAGAGTGGGGTCGACCACATGAGACAACCCGCTTACCTTAGTTATAATTTTTTTAAATATTTCTTATTGTGCCAACGTGTTTCAACTTCGAAGTTTAATCTGAATACAAAAAATCTTTTATCAAAATTTGAAGTCAAAATGCGTTGGCACATTAAATAAAACAAATCATTAAAAATATATCTTTCTTCCATTTTTGCTTTTTTTACATACATTCTGTTAGATTCAATTCACTTCTAACACACACACACACACACACACACACGCATATATATATATATATATATATATATATATATAAAGAAAAGCTACTCATTCAAAGTCATGATGAATATAAAATCTTGTATTTATAAGTATTTCTTGATGAGAATTACATTTGTCTTTAAAAGGCACTCTTACTCAGTACAAATCAAAATTATTTAAATTCTCAGAATCATATAAAGTGTCAGTCAGAAACGAGTACAATCCTTGTAATTTTTGCATAAAAAGTTAACTTAATTGTAGACCAAAGATACTAGGAATTTATTTCTATTGGAATATTATTCAATCAAAACAGATATAATTAAGTATCTTTTATTACCAAACTCATCAGTATTTAAACTCCCAAAGAATTGCATGAATATGTATAACAGGTATATTAATTTTTGGTCTGATATATATATATATATATATATATATGCAAATTTCATTAAACATAATAGACATTTTATGTCTACATATTTTCTTTTGGATCCGTTCGAATTCCCGTATTACTTTTATTGTATTCTGGGGGAATTGATTTATGTATTGTCCATAGTTGCATGTATCCCTAGTACTTTCTGCCCGACTTTGGGCCATCATCAGGGGAGGATCTACTACAAAAGTGATGTAACTTTTGTTTTAGCACATTACAACTGTGTAAGGGCGTCTTTGCCGTTGAAGGTTTTGGCGTTTGTTTTTGAATGTGATTCTATATTTAGTGCCAGTAGCTAAAGACATTTAAGTACATTAGCACTGGTTTGAAAATTAATTCTATTAAGTGTTGGCTGCAGGTTTCTGATATGTAATGCTTCGAGAATCTGAAGTTTTTGTTTATTATTTTGATGTTCTAATATTGTTGTGTTGTCGGTGAGAATTTTCCGTAGCTGTGCCGTTGGGCATGAATGTTTTTTTAAATGCTGAGCTATTGAACTTGTGTCTGAAAGGTGCATTGTAAGTCTCCTCGACAGCCAACACTTAATAGAATTAATTTTCAAACCAGTGCTAATGTACTTAAATGTCTTTAGCTACTGGCACTAAATATAGAATCACATTCAAAAACAAACGCCAAAACCTTCAACGGCAAAGACGCCCTTACACAGTTGTAATATGCTAAAACAAAAGTTACATCACTTTTGTAGTAGATCCTCCCCTGATGATGGCCCAAAGTCGGGCAGAAAGTACTAGGGATACATGCAACTATGGACAATACATAAATCAATTCCCCCAGAATACAATAAAAGTAATACGGGAATTCGAACGGATCCAAAAGAAAATATGTAGACATAAAATGTCTATTATGTTTAATGAAATTTGCATTAACGAAGAAATGCTGCCTAAATATACATATATATATATATGTGTGTGTGTGTGTGTGTGTGTGTGTGTGTGTGTGTTCATAATTTTATATAATACCATTCCAAATGAACATATTAGCATACCTGGAGTTTAAACTCATTTACCACAATATCACAGTCAAGCATATTAGCCACTATGCCACGAGGAATTTTCTTTAATTTTCCATTAAAAATAAAATCTTAACAACTTTGGTTTACAAGAAAAATAACTTTTAAAGAAAACTAAGAATGTTTTGCTTTGTGGGTGATGTGGCCACCAAAGAAATAATTTCAATTGGAACCAATATGGAATGCACCCCAAAACACTAAGTGGTCAAACTGCGATTGAATGTTTAGCGAGAGTTTTTGTAGGATGATTTTAGGTGGAGAAGTTGGTTTGTTAGTAGCGAGGAAGATGGTTGTAACGTATGTGTGTTTACGTTGTGTCGTTTACCCGCTCAGTGTTGTTAGTCCCCTCGCTAAGTTTGTAAGAAATAAAAGGAGGAGGAAGATGAAGAAGTAAGATGGCGATAGTCGAAAGGTATTTTTAGAATAAGGTTTTATTTGCAGCATGGAATTTTGGGTTTGCTTTTGGTGCTGCAAGACTCGTGAAGGGTTGTGAGTATTGAGACGAAATTGAGTTATGAGAAGTTGAGATGGCAGCGTATGTCGTCGGACGTGTGAAGGCTTGTGTTCGTTGCATTTTTGACGAAAGACACGTTGCTGTTGTAGGAATTGAACTTTGGATGTCACCGTGAGTTTCGTATCTGGTATTTGGGGAGAGTAGGGATTATCTCCATTAAGGTGGCCCAGAGGTGAATTGAGAGCTAGCGTGTCGAGAGCGGGATTACGCTCAGATCGACATAGCCAATTTTGGGGTGACATAAAGTTGTGCCTGTGCGAGGCATGTTGAATGCATCTAATTCATATTCAACTGCGATTCCCCGCGAGGAATCCATAAATTAGATGGGTTCCCTCGTGTGTCCATGTTGCTGCTGCTGCTGCTGCTATTCTAGAGCCGCAGTGAGATGTCTGCACTGGGCGGCATTGTCCAGCTAAAAAGCACCGCTATTGAAGAACGGCCAATGTGACGTCTGCACTGGTCGGCGTTCTCCAGCCAAAGAGAGTGTGTTTGGCAGCTTACAAGATTTGGTGGCCGGAAATGAAGGTCCGGGCTAAATAGGATAAGTCATCCTGATTGGGTGAAATTAAGTGTCGAATTAAATTGCGCGCCAAACCAAAATACGAAATTTTTCCTTTCTCTACAAATGCACAGATCCAGCTGCCAGCTATATCACGTGACATCCCAATTTATTTTCCCATCAATCAAATTCGTACCTACCTTTTTCATGGCATTGCTCTGCTAAAGCGAGTTTTTGTTGTCACTTTAATCCTAAATATAACTCTAATCCTAACACTAAACCTAACTCTAATCTTACCCAAGAAATATTCAATATTTTTAATCCCTACTGTAATCCTAATCCTAACCACAATTTGGAAGGTTTTTACTGAGGAGACTTTAAAAAATTTTTACAAAGCATAAGAAGACTACATAATTAATATTTCTACTAACTCGTAAGAGGAGAAGTTTTTAAGAGGTATGAAAAGTTTATGAGTGACATTACATATTTTAGAAGTGTTGTTAGTCGTATTGATTTATTAAACATGTATAGGATACACATTTCTTAATTTTTTGATAAATCAATTCAGAACACGTGTTGCATAGTCACAAACGTACGATACACATATACACGTGTAAGCATAGTCAACGCAATAATGACGAACGAAACACAGTTCTTTAGAAAAATATACCTCTCACACTTTATTCGAAATGGTACGAAAGGGTTACGAAAGGGTTATATGTGAGAGGCGAGTTGGAGACTGAACAAAGATTGCAACATATTGACCCCCAGCTCTTCTGGCTATAGCAGCACTTCTTTCTCGTTCTCCTGGGCTGCTCAACTAGGGACCCTGAGGGCCCAGCTCTCTGCTGTATCTGGTTCTCACTGCTTCGAACTGCAACAACTGACTCCAAACTAACTGAACTTCCTGTCGCACTGGGTTATATCATTGTTTGACATCCACCTGCTTCCTGTGAGCGTCACATTTGCACCGAATTCAACCCGTCCACGGTCAAGGCTATACCCTGATATCTTCTCAATTATATAGAATTTATGCTCTGATATTTTCAAACCAATCAGTGGAGGACACATAGAATAGAATATTCTTGAAAAAGCGGATCAAAAAATAACTTGTAGAAAAATTTGTCCCAGAAACAAAAATAGTTAGATTCTAAAATAAATAAATATTTTCTGTGAATCTGATTGTTTAAGACAGGTCACGGGTTGTGTTTTCGCCGACGTCTGCACATTTGAAATTTTTTGACCGGTAATAAACTTAAAATATCTTACTTTGATCCCCTTTTTTTTTACCCAAAAGTATGAATAGAGAAGATTCTTAGTTCAAAGCAGATAGACCGACAGATCAGCAGACTGGCACATCACGACTCGATAGATTGACGCCAGATGACCTGCTAATATACAGGACGGTTAGAAGAGTTGGTCGAAAAACTCATACATACCAAGACACATGCATATACATACACATACACATGTATATCAGTACAAGCTTATCTTCTCTTTTTAGTTCATACATACACATACATATACACACGCTCAATTTAACTGACAATATTCGTGTTTAACATGCATACATGAACACCTTTTGTATAATCATTGTCGAATTGATTGAAAATGTAAAGTTGTTTTTCTTTAAGGTTCTTGTTTTTGTCAAATTTCCCGTGTCTCCGTTGCTTGTTCATACTTGTATTGAATTAATGTGAAACTGAAGTTTTATTTTTCATGGAACCTCGGGAAATCCCAATCCTCCACACGTCTGTTATGGCACTGTGTGGAACTGAATAGATCAATGTCCAATGAGTCATTTGGTATTTTGGAGAGAGATATGTGGAAGGACGGACTTTTTCTTCACAGAATGTCTTAGAAGCTTCTACTTGCTTCTGGGCCATCCTGTAAAAAAAAAGTTTTTTTCTTTATTACTATGTCATTGGTCGAGCTGGAATTAGTTTTTATCGGATTGATTCTCTTATTTATCTAAGGGAGGCAATCAGCTAAATTCTTATTGAATTGACACCCTTACTGTTATAAGGGAGGCAATCCAATAAGTGCTGTCGTCTAGAGACTCTAAGCTCCATTGATAAGATCATATAATTTGATTGGAATCTTATTGGTTAATTTGACCAAGACGTGTGTGTAGGGAGTCATTGTTTAGTCATGAGGTAGAAATGTAACACCTGACTCATACTAATATTTGGAGTTTTGTGATTAAATGCATAAAATGTAATTCTAAATATTTTTCCTAAATTTCATTCCCTTTAATAGGGAAAACAAGTGAAAAAAATTCACTCCTAAAGATAATACGGAATAATAAGTATAATAGGATAAAACAATAATTATTATATAGAGTGATCGTGTGGTATGTTGTTGACCGTAGTCGAGGGCGAGCAGAAGGCTTTTTTCCCCCAATAGCTATTACAACGAGGTGTAGGGGAGGGCACTCCTGCTTTCTCTGGATTGCTCCACTTTACCCTCGATACCTACCTTATATTACTGAGTGTTAAGCAATGAAATACCGAGTACCATTTTTAAAGTCTTTGGTATGACGCGACCTGGTATTGAACCCAGGTCTCCCGGATCATTGGCGAACACTAAGTGGTATAATAGTTATATAATTAGGCTAGCAGATAATTGTTTGTGAGTTCGAGTCGCACTGAGTGACCCATGCTTCTGTTCTTGTGTCACAACGAAGCAAAGCTTAGTAAATAACTTGAGAGTTTGGCTTGCAGATCATTGGTTGTGAGTTCGATTCTCGCTGAGATCCTCAAACTTATCGCTAAATTTGATAAATATAGATGTTTTGGTTTGGTTGATTGGGTTTTATGGCATATCAACCTTTGTAGGTTATTTAAAGCCAAATCCATTTTTATGTAAATAATCTGTTGTATTGAAAACAATTCAGTTTAGCATAAGTACACAGTTTAATGGTTAAAAACATTTCTGTTTCAAACTATTCAAGCAGTTATATGTAACAATTCAGTTAAGTGTAAATTCAGTTTTAATGTCGAAAAACAGTTTTATTTCAAATAATTCAGTTAAGCATAAACACGCAGTTTAAATGTAAGTACGGTTTAATTGTCAAAAACATTTCTATTTCAAGCTATTCAATTTATTCAAACAATTCAGTTTAGCCTGCTGTTAGTTCTATTTAACCCATAGATAGGGCCCTATCAGGTGCTACCACTCCGGGCCAGAGTGGACATGGGAGCAATGGCAATAAAGGGGTACTCCGCATCCCCCAAAACCCCAGCATCACTGGAACCTCACCATCAGATTGTTTAGTGTCATATTAAGGACACTCGTTAGGGGGGGGGGTCTTACCCCTCTGCAGAGAAGCAGTCAGTGTATTCCTCAGCCCTAGCTGACTGGGCAAGATAAATATAGAGTTATTTCCCTTATTTTCCCTCTCACAAAGGGAGGTGAGATAATTTTGAATGATATCTGTTACCGCGGTAATTTCAGAAATATTGATTTTCTAAAATTTTGGTTCGTATATTTTACGTGCATTTCTTTCATGTTGTAGAAAATGTTTTTTGTCGCTTTTAACATCAATTTTCATCTAATTAAAGTTAGTTTCCGAGAATTTTTTTTAATGTTCTACTCTTTAAAAATTGTTTTATTTTTTTTTAATAGAAAATCACTGCAAGTTCTCAGTTTTATGAAAAATATTTTTGTCTGATAATTTTTTTAGTGATCATGATACATTAAAAAAAACCCTCATCTATAGAAATCAGGAAATTAATACCCGTACTTAATTTTGTCCAAAAATACCGCAGTCAATTTTCTGCATTTTCCGTATATTCGAATTTAAACAACAATAATTGTAAGGTTCGTGAGTATATTCAATACACATAAAGTATTTAGAATTTAGGTAAACCTTTAAAATTAAGTTTAAATAAGTTCAATCCGATTCCTGAGTTTTCTGAATATATTTTTTTATATAGTGAAACTCGGTAAAAAAAAATGTTATTGCTTTTCGGTAAGGTTGTCATATTTCCTTTGAAATCAATTTCAAAGGAAAATGACGGAAATGAAATAAATCAAGAAGGAAAATTTAGAAATATTACTCCCTTCCTATTCAGCAAAATGAATTTATATGGCTCCACTCATTAAAAATCGCGAATAATTTTGCTTGCTTTTCCATTCAGAAGAACTTCCTCTACTCGGATGACAAAATATTTTCCAACGGTCGTCATTTCCATGTTTGAGGAATGCGAGTTATTTTAAGACTTTTTTTTTTTAAGTGAATATTGAAATCTAAAACTGGTACGCTTTGTCTGCTGGATGGAGATATGCTGATCGTTCCCTGCAGAGGGTATGCCCCCACACACACCGCTCCAAAATTGGATGTGCTGGGTATGACACTAAACTGCATCTGATAGTAAGGCTCTTGATGTGCAGCTACTGGAAGTGTGGAGTACCTCTTTCATGCCATTACTTCCAATTTCCACTCTGACCCGGCGTGGTATTACTTTTTAGGGTCCCATCTCTGGATTAAATAGATCTGTTTAAAAATTGTGACATTCATCGCTACTCTGGTGGGGTACGCCCTGTTTTACGAAAAACTCTGCTTGTCATTTTTTGTGGCTTTTGTCCTTTGTTTTCATTGACACTCATTCCGAGAGGTCCTAAACAAAGCCTTTATGGCCGGACCATATTTCAAGGTTGACCATAAGGCGAAAAAATGGTTGACTGAGAATAAAGAAAAATGTCCTCTCATTTTAGTCATTACAGTCAAGGTAATGTGTCTGTCTGGGTCTCTCTCGGGTAAATTCAAGAAATGTAAAACAGAATGTCCCATATTTCTAGTAATCTGGACAAATCACGTGAAATCAAGAAGCAAAACCTCTATCATGCATGAAACACGAACTTCTTTTTATATCTGTAAATAGGCTCCTAAAAACTGGTTCTAATGTTTATAGAGAATAGATTTGATTCGTTGAGGTTTTGTTAGGTTTTATGGCATATCAACCATTGTTGGTTATTTAATGCCAAATCCTGTTTTTATGTCTGTTAAATGATGTGTAAACTCAATTTGTGCAAACATTTTTTAATGAACCGGAGCTTTTCAACATAATTAAATGGTTTCTAGTATTTTTATCGGACACTCAAATATTTCTATTTGAATGAATGAAAATGAATGAATTGTATGAAATAGAATAAATAGTTTGGATTGGTTTGGTTGGGTTTTATGGCATATTAACCATTGTTGGTTATTTAATGCCAAATCCTCTTTATACATATATATTAAATATATATGATTTGCTTTGGTTGGGTTTTATGGCATATCAACCATTGTAGGTTATTTAATTCCAAATCCTCTTTATACATTTATTGAATGTAAATGATGTGTAAGCACATTTTGTTGGTAACATTTTTAAACAAGCATAAGCTCATTTCCTCACTGTTAAATTTTTCCAAGTATTGCTATGTATCACCAACAATTCAATTAAAGTCATTTATTTATACATATTTGAATGATCAAACAGTTCGATTTCACAGAAGTCATTTATCTGCACTCAGTTTGAATGTCAAACAATTCTATTTGATCCATAAATAGGACTCTATCAGGTGCTATCATTTTGGGTTTGACTGGACCTGGGAGTAGTGGCAATGAAGGGGTACTCCATATTCCTCAGTACTTCACTGACTGGAGCCTCTCCATCAGATAGTTTAATGTCATATCCAGGACTCTTGTTGGGGGAGTCTTATCCCTCGGCACAGATGCAGTCGGTGTATTCGACTGCCCCTACCGACTGGGTTGCTATTTATTGAGAAAAATGTTATGTGCAATTGTTCTAATTTGGAACCACATCTGCCCTTTTTAAATCAACTTGTCATGATTTTTTCTTTTTTTTGTTCATTTAATTTTTTTGTCTTCAGAAGTCGATATTTTTAGTGGTCTCTACAAGTTATAATCATGAATTTTTCCTGCATTTTATATGAGAGAATTTGTGGTGTTAATTATGTTTAAAAATTTCCAAGACAAAGTATAATGCTGTATAAACTATTGCTTACTATAATCTTTTTTTATTTCCACATAACAAACTATTTAACAAATTTCTACTTTTAAAGGTTTTAAATTTTTAACAATAGGTCTTTTTTATATGCATTTTCAGATTCATTTGAAAAGAATTTTTAAGCAGTGATGAGGAAATGATTTTTGGCACTTGATATGGCTTTTTATTTAAGACCACCATCAGGTAATATTTCTTTAGAAAAACTGGAAGCATTTGCCAGAAGACGGCTTTGCTTTCTCATCAAAATTTTAGAGACAGACAAAAAGAATCTCACTTTCACTGACTGGGTGTATGAAGATGTTTCTTTGGTGGCTGACTCTGACTGCTTGATTGAAGGTACAAAGAAAGATCAAATCTCGCACTTTATTCTTAGGTAAGACTTATTTTATTTACCATTTTGTCCTTGTCGTTTTGGACTAGTTTTAGCCAAATATGTTTCCACTAACCTTAAAAAGGATATGTTAAATAATAGCCAATATTCAAATGTTTGTGTTAAAATCAAATTTCATGAAATCTCATTTATAGACATTATTTATCAATACTAATCAAACTGAAGCATTTGTTTTAGTGTGTGTCTTTGTTATTGGTTTTTTTTTGTTCGTTTAATGGCATATCAATTTTTGCAAGTTATTTAATGCCAAAGCCATTCTTGTAGAATAACAATTGTGGTACTGTTTAACACAGGGCTAGCGGGGATAAGAGGGATTCATTTCTTTCCCAAGGGTATAAGACTGAAATTGAAATTGATGGCATAACTAGAGTTTGAACTCACTTCCTGTCCAGCACCTTAACCACTACACCATCGAGTCTCTCCCTTATTATTGAAAAGTATTGATTTCAAGTTTGTAAGGTAGATGTTTCCTTCTCCACAGTATTTAAATATATTTCATTTGCTGTACTACTGCTTACCAATAGTTTGAACTCTTAAGACTAGTATATGAGGGTTAACTGACCAAGATCCTCTCATGGAATGTGACCAAATAAGATTTGTACTCCTCATGCTCCATGCACTTCTTCTCACAGTGTTGCTGTGCTTGGATCCCATTGGTCAAAAAAGTCATCAACAACAGATATGACATCATCATATGAACTCTTTAGCTCCCACCCTCATAAATGAACAGAAGCTCAAATATTTGGCCCCATATCCTAGTTTGGTTGCTGGGATTCTATTTTTTGTTGCCTGCAAGATTAGCTTAGAAGAGACCATCCCTCTCCAGGTATATAACTGGTTTGAAATTAGTTTTCTTCCTCCTAGCCTGGTTGCCATCCCAAGGTTAGAGTCCAATTTACCCTACTATTTGCAGTTGGAGAGAGAATAGTTGGATTCATACCTTTACCCTAGGGTATTAGTGCTATATGAAATGCAAACAGTCTCGTTCAGGATTTGAATTTGAGTAGCTGAGTCCACTTTGTACAAAAATAACTGGTATACTGCAAGTATGTCTACTATTAAAATTGTTTTCACATTTTAACATTGGTTGGTGGTATGAAGTATATCAAACTGTAAAGAAAGAGACAAAAAAACGTTTTCTTATTTTTTTTTCTATGATTTTTTTTTCTATGTGACTTATGCTAAAAAAGAGGTATTTTGTATGAAATATTTATATAAATATTTTTTAAGTCATCTGTAAGGGTCCTGGTGTTTCCTCAGTATAAGTATAAATGATAGGGCTGAAAAAAGGCTGAACTATCTGCCCAGTAACCCGCAGAGGAGTCAGACATGTGACCCCCCGTCAATGTGTGTCCTGGATATGACACTAATCACTTTGATGGTGAGGGTTCAGACCTGGAGTTCTGGGGAATATGGATTACTCCTTCATTGCCATTACTCTCAGTTCCACTAAGAGTGGACCTGGGAGCAAAAGCAATGAAGACGTAGGACTGTTTTAACATATAAACTGCGCGCAAACAAATGACTCATGTTAAATTGAATTGTTAGAAATAGAACTGTTTGAACATTTAACTGGGTGTAAATAAATGACTGATGTTTAATTGAATTGTTAGTGATACATAGCAATTCTTGGAACGATTTAACTGTGTGCTAACAAACGAGTAATGTTGAATAGAATTATTAGTACTGATTAGCAATACTTGAAACTCTTACTGTGTCTAAATTGGATTGTTAGTGTTACATAGTGATGCTTTAAACCATTTAACTGTGTGCAAATAAAACTATTTATGTTAGATAGCAATATTTGAAACCATTTCAATGATTACAAACAAATGATTAATACTAAATAGAACTATTCATGTTAGAATATTTGGAACTATTTAACTGTGTGCAAACAATAGTAATACTTGTGTGCAAATGAATTAACTCTGATTCATTTAAAATAAAATTACTGTTGTGGTATTTAGGGGTCAAAATAAAGACACGCAGACAAGAGAAGTAGGTTGAAACAAATATATTACAGTAACAGAACAAATATACAGAAAACAGGTGTTATACAACAGTTAGGAATGTCCTTCCGGTAGTGTCAGGCAGCTTGGAGGTTATCTCACCAAGTGTCAAGTAGAGTCGCTATATATTGAGGAAGAATAATCCATTACCATGTAGGTAGGTACCATAACAATGACCTATAAACTATTGACTTAAAAATCATATAACCATTTAACTGTATACAAACGAATGAGCTCTGGCTTGTTTAAAAATGTATTCTACAAGCTATACTTTTGCAAATTATATATGTATAAAAAGGATTTAGCATTAAATAGCCTACAGGGGTTGATATGCCATGAAATCCAAACAAACAAACAAGCATGAATGAGCTGCTATAACCTTTATGCATTGCTTCTCCGACATCTCTCTTCTTCCTCCTCAAAGAACAGCATCACTCAACATGCCCAGTACTGATGACTTCCTGTTTTTATGGAATAACGTGCCCTATATAATAATTATTGTTTTATCCTATCATTTTCATTATTCTACATATCTTTTGGTTTATTACTTCAATTTTTAGAATTCAACATTGTGATATATTTCAATCAGCTGGTGTGTATAGCGGACAATGGATATTATCACATTTTGTTCCTCTTTATATTTTTTAACTCATAGAAGTCATATTCTTTGTTTAGAAGGTTTTCATGAAGATATTTCCTGTAAGTTAATACATTATTTCACAAACATTTCTTCCTTAACTTTCCTTCCATACCTACAAAAAGTAAATCATTTGCACATAAAACAAATTCAATTTTCAATATTCTGCTTTCTTTGGATTTTATTAAATTTCTTTATTTTTCTATTTTCAAAACACCAATATTTCTTTATAATAAGCTTTTATAAGTCTCATAATAGAATATTGAGTTGCTCACTGGTCCTGTAACTTGATTTGGTTGTAGGGGTACTACTTTGTGTAGTGTCTCTTGGCTTGTATAGTTTGACTGAGCCCATCCCTCTCCAAGTCTACAACTAGTTTGAATTCAGTTTTCTTTCTAAACCAGTTGTCATACCAAGGTTAAAGAGCCCATTCTGTCCTATCTACCCAAAGATAAGGGAGAATTGTTGGGTTTATATCTTTCCTAATGCTTTGGTTAAAGCATCAAAATAAGTAAATTAAATATTTTATCAATCAGATTTCTTTTTCTCAAACTAAAAGTGAGAAGTCCCCATTGTGTAATGATTAAACTGCCTGACTGCAGACGTTAAGTGGTTTTAAACCCTAGTCACATGATTATATTCACTTTCAAAGTAATACCCTTGGGAAAGATATAAAACCCCTAATCCTCCCCCCAGCTCTGGGTTAAATAGCATCACTATTGTTTTTCTACAAGGTTGGCTTTAGCATCAAATTATCCATGAAGGTCGATATGCCTTTAAACAAAGAAACTGAACCTAAGTAAAAGTTGATTGTATATTTTAATAAAAAGAAAGCAACTGAAAAATATTTCTTAATTGGTTTATTTTCTACATCCCCAATAAAATGTCAATTGATTTAATTCATCTGGAAATTTTTCTTTATTGAAAAGTAAATATTTTTAACAATAATATATTCCTAATTAGGGTTTATTTTCTACACTTCCAATAAAATGTCAATTGATTTAATTCATCATTATTTTTAAAATTTCTTAAAATGAAATATTTCCACAAATTTTTATTGAAATCTTTTGATTAAGTGATTTTAGGTAGATTTTTACCATTAGGAAATAATTGATATACAAATTTTCTTCTTTGCAATTCTTATGTTTAAACTTTGTTTTTCAAATACAAAAAAAACTCCATTTTTTCTTTTTCTCTTTATTTTGTGTGTGTATTTTTTTTAAATTTCTTTTTTTTACATTTGACACCAAAACTGGGGTATTCAAAAGTTTTGTAATATTTTCATACACGCTCGTGTTCAGCATGTATATCACATGACTGAAGCAGTTCAAGGTACCCATTGTGGTTGATAGTATTGTGGTAGTTGGTGCACTGACACATTATGCATTGCTTGACTCTGTGTATGATTTGAAAGTCATTTAGATGAACATGCAGTGTAATTTAATTTGGGAACTTAGGCTTTGCAAGTTCAAACTGGGTCATAATGTCATGAAAACATGCAAAAATATTTGTTTTATGAAAGGTGAAAGTGCTGTTTATCACACAGTAAAGTAATTAGATGGTTCAAGAAATTTTACTTTGGTTGGAAGGGCCTCAACAGTCAGACGTTTTCAGAGTTAAAACCGCAAATTGCGAGGTTTTGCTCTCAACCTTTGAGGAAAATCCAGTGAGCATCACTTAAAGAGTATGCGGTAAGCTGAGCATTTTACTGTTCATTGTGGTTCATCACCTCCCACAGCGTCGGCAAGAGAATCCAAAGCTGCCAAATTGTACCTCACATTACCAAAATATTGCAAAACTTTTGACTCACCCTTAAAGTTTTGTATCAGATTTTTTTTTAGTCATTCTTCTTATGAATACCATTATTTAATAACTTAATGAGTTTAGGACATTTTTATCGAGACATATTACCTGTTGTCAAAAGTCTATGGAGGTATAAAATATGTATCTTATATGTATTGTAGATCGGGTAGAAAAGAAATCTTTGAGTTTTAATCTTTGGTTTGAATTATTACGGTTGTTTGAAGTATATCCACAAAATTTTAAAAATTTCTTTTTCTTTTCGAGTACTTGTATATGTATACAATTATACTTATTCCTTTCTTTATTCTGAAAATATGGATGTCCATAATATGTTTATACATAAAAAAATAACTATGTAAGTTTACAATTTTCACAAATCTAAAATAAAACTTCACAAATCATATAGAAATATTAACTCTTATCCTACTAGGGAAATTGATGATTTTTGACGATCATATAACACACAATCAAAAGCTGTAACTTTTCAAGTTCTAGGCATGATCAATTACAATTATGGATATAACATTTCAAGTTTTGGGTGTCATACCCAATTGCAATATTAATGTGAAAGATCAAAGACAAATAACACTTTTTAACCAAAAGATCTCCATCGAAAACTGTAATTTGTTAAAAGAAGTCGGAATTAGTTGGATAAGGGTTAAAATTTGAATATTTTGTTAGCTATCCAAATCAAAATTCACACTTTAAATTATTCTATTTAGATTGTAAAAAATACTGAACGTAGATGAATTTGAAAGTTAGAATGGCAAATTTTATAAATATCTTTAATTCTTGATTTTAAAGTTTGAAATTTTTAATTAAAATCCCTATCAAATTAGAACTTTGATGCAAAAGTTGTTTTAATTAATTATTCTTTATTTATTTTTGCAGGATGGCTTTTAGTGAAAATGACGAAATGTGGAAGTGGTTTGAAAATGCTGAAATGATGCTGTTTAATTTCCGTTTCCTTTGCATGAAACCTGAAGAAATTCTTCAATGTTTAAAGCCAGTTTGGAGAACAATTGGTAGACTGACCTGGAACAGTGATTTCAATTTACTGTCTCTGAAAGGTGCACTTAAAGTTCTCGAAGAAATTCCGTCCACTTGTACTTGGCCTGAGGCTATTGACAAATATTTTGCTGGCAATGATGAAGAATATTTCATTGTTCCTTTTCTCTATGCTCTTGAATTAATGCGTAAAAGGAAAGTGATATTGGATCGAGGAAAAGCTTTGATTCCATTCAGTAAACTAAACAATGTTATGACTTCAATATTCCAGAACATTTTGCACTTTAGCCGGCCAAGATTCCAAGAGATTCAAAGAAAACTTGATGAAAGAATAATTAAACTTTTTCATCAACTCCAGGTAAATTTTTTTATTCCTTAATTTTAGTCAACTATATTTTAGCTTAAACTGCCCTTCAAAAATGTTGCATTAGACGTGAGGTGAAAAGAAAATATTGCTAAAAATATTTTGTTGATTTCATTAGTCTGTTTTACTGAGTAGAATTGAATATTATTTCAGTCATATATATATATATATATATATATATATGTGTGTATATATATATATATATATAGTAACAGTGTTTGTTGTCACTAAACAGTTTGTGGGTTTGTGGCAAACCAAGTGCAATATAATTTGGAGAGTGCTAAATATCTAGGATAGAGCTATTATATAATAATGATAAATAAATATTAGATTTATATATTTAATGCCATGGAAGTTTGTCAGCAACCTTTAGTTTCATGAAGTTTTTACAAACAACAATCTTCAGGCAGATAATGAAATGAATAAATCGAAAAATACAGTCAAAAACCGTTGGGATTTGAGTGTTAATTTTATTGCGGACTCTTGTCCTCATCTTGGTAGTTTTTTTTATTGTTTTTCTCGCTATGTTTTGGCCAAATTCCACCTCTGGCCGTCTTCAGGTGATTAACCGCGACCTCGGATAGGAATGCTGACTCTTGTAACCGTATCCCTGGTAATTACTGCCTTCCATAGTTGTTGTCTATCACACCACGTTTTTACCGAGTAACCCTCTGGCCAGTTTGGGTAGGAATTAAAACCGCTATCTTCTGACAATGCTCACTTAGAACCGTAGAGACTCAATGCCTCTATCCGCTGCGCCACAGGCCCCGAAGAGCAATCAAGGTTGAATTTTTTGGTCTTATAAATCAATTATTTGTTCTCCTTATCTGTTCTTCCATAGTCGGGTCCGTACCGAATTTGTAATTATCTTTATTGGGAATCCTTTTTGAGATGAGGCTTCTTGATCTGAGTATTAATTTTATTGCAGACTTTTGTCCTCATCTTGGTAGTTTTTTTGTTGTTTTTCTCACTACGTTTCACGGTTAATCACCTGAAGATGGCCAGTGGTGAAATTTGGCCGAAACGTAGTGAGAAAAACGACAAAAAAAACTACCAAGATGAGAACAAAAGTCCGCAATAAAATTAATACTCAGATTAAGAAGCCTCATCTCAAAAAGCATTCCCAATAAAGACAATTACCATTGGGATTGTTTAGAAATCTTTACATGTGCTTCTGAGTGTGTGTGTGTGTGCATGCGTGTGTGTGTTTGTGTAAGTTGTAGTTGCATATTATTGTATGTGTAAGTGGTAAATAGTGTATGTGTATATGAAAGTACATGTGCAGCGTGTTCTTTAATTGGATGGGAGACATCAATGTATCTAATGTTGCTACAGTATGGGCAAGAAAAATTCTTTATTTATTTCTATGTGTGGGTGATTATAACTAAGGAACAAAACATCATCATTGCATGTCGAGGGAAATAAGATAAAGATATGATTTGTAAGCATAATTAAGGGAGTGTTGTATGGTAGGCCAGAATTACAGTAAATATCATGGGATAGGGATATGTATTGCAATATACTATGGGATATTGTACAATATTGGTATTTTATGTAGGGAAGAGGTTTGAGCTAGATTACAATAATAATTTGTATTGTGTTGATGATATGTTGTGTATATATTATTGTTATCCATGATAGTACATACATAATGAATATAATGAAGGAGTTACAATAATAGTTTGCATTTGCTATGATTGTTTTATTTTTGTTTTTTTTTATATATGTATGATGAAGATTATAACTGAAGGGCAAAGTGTTGTCATTACAAAATTAAGGAAATAGATGGTGGGTTTCGGAGTTATAGGTAATAGTTGGGGGGTTTTGATGGTTATTCTTGATAGTTATCTGTTCTGTGTTAATGTTATATGACTTATACATTATGGTAATAAATGATGGCGTGTATGTGGTAGATAAGATGAATGTACTGTGTTGAGGCCTATTAACGTTCATGAAAACATAATGTCAACAGATAATGGAGGCGTATGAAGAAGCGTATGGGGATTAATGGAGAAAGATGGTACATACATTGTGGCGGGTGTGATGGTTGGTGGAGGAAAATGGTACTTACAGTGCTTCAGGTGTGGTATGGTCTGGTGTCATTTGATTTTTTTTTAATATAAGAGTAGAGGTGTTAGATGTGTTGTGTATGGGTCGAAGTGTGAGAGAAGATGTTTGTTTACATTCCTACATTTTGAAAGAATTTCCGATATTTTGTTTAGCAGGGTGTTTTGTGAAGGGTCGGTGATGATCGCTAATTTTTCATGAAGGCAAGGGAGGCATTTTTTCAATGTCTTGTTGTATGCAGGTGCTAGCTTTAGTATGTCCCAGATGATTGTGGGAGAGATGCTCATGTCTTTTAGGTACCATATGTATGAGGATAAGGAGGTGTTAGATGAGTAATTTCTGTTTGTGAAAGTAAGTTTATGATTGTAAATTCTTTGTTGCGCCTATGTAATGCTTGACAGAGTTGTTAGTTCTTACAGTGGCTTTGTATACAATGTTTTTCTGTAAGCATTTTCCTAGTTGGGGGCATATGTTTTTAACCCTATAATTGCATTGGTTGTGGGGAATCCATCAACAGTACCACACATCTCCCCAATGTAGTTTAGTCCAATCTTTCTTTAGTCAGAATCCTCTTGATGATTTGTTTAGGCCAAACTGGGGTAGATTTCTTCTGATTCTCTCGGTTGGTTATCATTATAGGAAATGGACACAGCAACATAAGTTCAAACCCTGGATGAGGCTGATTGCATTTCACATAGCACTAATACCCTTGGGAAAGGTATGAATCCAATTATTCTCCCTCCACCTATGGGTAAATAGGAGGGCAGACTGTGTTCTTTAACTTTGGTTTGGCAACCAATCTAGGAGAACAGCTTTGTTGGCTGGGGCTGTGAAATACATCAACTGCATTTCTGTAGAGAGGTAAAACTCCCCACCCCTCTATGAGTGTCCTGTTATTGACATTAAACCATCTGATGGCAAGGCATCAACCTTGTAACTATGGAGAATATGGAGTACCTCTTCATTGCCATTGTTCCCAGATCAACTCTGACTCAGAGAGTTAGCACCTGATAGTGTCCTAACTATGGGTCTGATAGAACTGTTTGACATGTAAACTGTGGACAAACGAATGACTTATGCTAAGTTGAATTGTTTGAAATAGAACTGTTTGATCATTTAACTATCTATAAACAAATGACTGAGGTTTAATTGAATTTTTAGTGATACATAACAATACTCAGAACCATTTAACTGTGTAGAAACAATAGCAATGAAAAAAAACAAACAGTTGCAACTCATTTTAAAAATTAAATTCTCTATTCACTATTCACATAAAAATCATACATGTAAACAAATGACTGATGTCTGATTGTTTCTGTTACATAGCAATACTTGAAACCATTTAACTTTGTACAAATAAATGATTAATAGTAAATAGAATTATTTGTATTTGATAAAAGTACTTGAAACCGTTTAACTTTGTACAAAAAATTGTACCAAGTAGAGTTGTCACCGTGTCTCTCGACTGCAAAAACCCGCAATCACTAGCCAACACCTCCTTTTACTATTTGATAATTCTCGTCTCTTTCCTCTTTTTAAACTGACTGCCGCTTCTCCTAATCAATTTGTGTCCAATGCAGGAGCAAAAAACACACAAAGTGACGATGTCCATTGTTTTCATGTCCTTTTCTGCCTGCCTTCATTTGCATGCGCATCTTCACTCTCTGTAGTTTTACGTGCCTGCTGGCATAAAAATGCGTGACCAATTGCTATAAAAGCTCGCTCAGGGTAGCCATGTTTTTACTAGTCACAGAAACAGATCTTGCTGATTTTCTTCCCAATTTTAGCTACAAAAATGTTATCAAGAAAGTATGTTTATAAATCATATATTTCATATATATATATATATATAAAAACAGGATTTGGCATTAGATAACTTATGATGGTTGATATGGCATAAAGCCCAACCCAACCAAAGCAAATCATATATATTTAATATATATGTATAAAGAAGATTTGACATTAATTAACTTACAATGGTTGAAATGGCATAAAACCCTCAAACCAATCAAACCAAACTAGAAGTAAAACTTTGAATGCAAACCTATTAAACTCTGCTTAAAAATTGTCCATGTGTCACATCCTGCCCATGCAGAGGGGTTGGTAAATATATATATATATATATTTACCGAACATTGGCATAATGGTTAGAGTGTTCACCAAGGCCCGGGATACCTGGGTTCAATCCCAGATCAAGTGATGCCAAAGACTCAAAAAATGGTACTTGATTCTGCCTTGCTTAACACTTAACATTATAAGGTACAGATCAAAGGTAAAGTGGAGCAATCCTGGGAATGGAGTAGCGCCTTCCCCTTCACCTTGGTGTAGTAGCTATCAAAAAGGGAGGCTTCGGGTCGCCCTTGACTAAGGTCGCCAACTTATTCTAAGTATGTTTTAGTTCATTTTTTAAATGTGGTTATTATTTTTTGATTTGATCTTTTTAATGTTTTTTAAATTTTAATCTGTTTTGTCTTTCTTCTTCAAGCGACATTTGAAGTCAAAAGTATTTAAAAACAATTTTGGCAGTGAAATTGGTTTGGGCACCTTAAATCATGAATCGGTTGATAATGAATTGAAGTTCTTCCCTCCTTGCATGGCATATCACCATAAACAACTTCGTTTAAAACATAGACTGAAACATCAAGACAGGGTGAGTTGGCATTTATATTCTATGGATATTGAGCATTATACAAGTACGACATTCTCGGATAAATGATTCTCACCTGATGTTGTACTTTTTTTTCTTTTCCTTTTTTTTTTCTTGTTTAAATTGGTGGAATGAGTATCACTGATCTAACATTCAAATTAGAATCCAAGAGCTTGTCATCTATACTCTGCCATTATAACTACATGTGAATCATTCATTTTCAGATGACATTATAAATGGTTTCACTTTATATTTATGAGCAAATTTTTCAGATGTTTTTTGTCTTTTTCATGTTTTCACTTGTTGAAATTTTGTCATTTTTATTTCTTACAATATATATATATATATATATATATATATATATATATATATATATATATATATTACTGTTACATAGAATGAGATTGAAATAGGCAGCAATAGACAAATTTTAACGAAAATGAATAAATAAATAAAAAAAATGAGCTTGAATCATAGTTTTAATAGATTTTATATTTCATATGACCAGGGTGAATCAAAAGTTTCTCAATATTTTGATACATGCTTATTAGCAGTGTGTATATATATATATATATATATATATATAACATTACATGGTACTGTCTGTGGCCTTGGATTTCATGCAATCAGCAATCTTTGGACTGAGTAAGAGTCTTTAAAAAAAGGGTTAATATGGTTATTTTTGTTTGAAAAGTGGGTTTTATTTGTGTGTGTGTGTGTGTGTGTGTGTGTGTGTGTGTGCACCTATGTTTGTGTGTTATTGTATGTTCGTATGTTCGTGTATGTGCTATTGCTCGTGCGTACATATGTGTATGTACAGGAATGTATCTTTACATATTTCCATTGTCTGTTGGTGGGAAGGCTCTGGGACAAAGGAAGAGAGTGTCAGACAGAGGAGGTAATTGATTGTTGCAATCCGAATTTCTTTTTCTTTCTAACTTTATGGTAGCTAAAGGTTTATTTTTATTTGAATATGAAATGTCTGTTTTGTGGAGAATTTTGTTGAGTGATGATGATGATAACGATTGAAATTAAAATCATCATCATATTACGTTTTTTTAATGTGGTATTGTATTTATGGGCAGGTAATAAAAATGAGAGGTTTTGGGTATCTTTTGCAATAACAAAATATATATATAATAATAGCAATAAGTAAGAAAAGTTGGCGACCATTGTTGAGGGCAACCAGAAGGCTCCCTTTTCAATAGCTACTACACCAAGGTGTAGGGGAGGGCGTTACTCCTTTCCCTTGATTGCTCTACTTTACTCTTGTTATGTACCTTATATTGCTGAGTGTGAAGCAAGGAGGTATCAAGTACCATTTTTAAAGTCTTTGGTATGACGCAACTTGGGATTGAACCCAGGTCTTCCGGACCATTGCTGAACACTCTACCCACTAGGCCATATATATATATATATATATATATATATATAAAATTAAAATAATAAAATTAACAGTTATGGTCATTATGGGTTTTTGATAATACTTATGGTTGTTTATAATGTAATAATGTGAAAAAATAGTGCTTTCAATTCTTGACAATACTAAAATATTACTTAGATTTACTGGCAATAGTTGTGGGTGTTCATAATGTGAAGAAAATGGTACTTACAGTTGGTGGTTCTGTTGTATAATTAGTGTGGTGCAGGAATGGTTGATTGTTGGTGTTAGAGGTTCTTACCCCTCTACTGAGGTGCAGTCTGTGTATTCTACAGCCCCAGCCAACAGGGTGGATTAGTTATTTGTTGGTACATAGTGGTTTTGAGTACAGCTATCTATCACCAATAATTCAATTTGACATTAGTCACTTGTTTGCTCACAAATGAATGATAAAACAGTTCTTTATCAAACAATTCAATTTTGCATAAGTCATTTGTTTGTACAGAATTGAGATGTCAAATCGTTCAATTTGACCCGTAAGATAGGACCCTTATTAGGTGCTACCTAAAGATAAAAGCTTATCCCCACAACTCCCTGAATTTGTCAAAGGGTGTAGTGTGAAGCCTAGATCTCTCTCTCTCTGCACTTTAGATGAAATAAAAAGTAACCTCTGCAAACAAGGTGTCACTGATGCCAAATGAATATCTATCAAGAGAAATAAATAATCTCAACAAACACCAATATTCTAAATTTTAACACTCCAAAACCACCTACTAAAATAAAAATAGGATACTTAATAACAAAAGTTGAATGTATATTCAAAACCCACTGAGATGCCACAATTGCCCAAAACTTGGGCATCACCAAGAAAAGTGTACCAACCAACCCTTCACCCTAACTGAACTCCAAAACTCAATATCCAAATTTAATAACTCAGTCCCTGGTCCAGATGAAATTCACTATACCCTCCTCAAAGAACTCATAACAATATCTTCTAGATATATACAATATCTGGATCCCTGGCAACATCCCTATCATATAGAAGCAAACCATAACTATCCCTATCCTCAAAAACAAAAAAAATCCCACAAACCCTACCAGTTATAGACCTATGGCTTTAATGAGCTGCACCTGCAAAACCATCAAAAGGATGATCAATCTAAGCCAAAAGAAGTACCATAGACCAAATACTCCATATAGAAACTTTAATCATGGAAGCATTCATAAAAAAAACCCATCTGGTTGCAGTTCTCTTTGACCTAGAAAAAGCCTATGATTCAACCTGGCCATATGGCATACTCAAAGATCTCAGCCTACAAGACAGACTCCCCATCTTTATAAAACATTTCCTAAAAGACTGAACCTTCCAAACACAAATAAATAATACACTCTCTGATCTAAAACAAGAAATAGGTGTACCTCAGGGTAGTATCCTATCTGTGATCCTATTCATGATTAAAATTAATAA
The DNA here is from genome assembly GCA_963585895.1 of Sepioteuthis lessoniana. NCBI lineage: Eukaryota > Metazoa > Mollusca > Cephalopoda > Myopsida > Loliginidae > Sepioteuthis > Sepioteuthis lessoniana. The sequence goes on along the minus strand of OY757931.1, from coordinate 4,906,878 downwards.
AAAAAACCTTCCTAAATGAAATCAAAATCAATCCCAGAATAATACATAATACAATCTTCCCCAAAACAGCACCATGAACATAAACCAATCAATAATAAAGCTAGACCTAACTAAACTTTCCAAAACTGAAACACACCTCATGACCTTCCAAAAGAACTTCCTCAACATCCAAAATAACTTCCCAGACCACCAACACATCTATGCAGATGGATCCAAACAGGGAATGAAAGTTGGTTGTGCTGCTGTCTTCCAAAACCAAGAACTGTAAAAATGTCTCTCAAATGAATCATCAGTCAATAGTGCAGAAGCCATAGCTATTGACCTAGCCATGAACATTATAGCAAATCACAAATCCTCAAAATTTATCATCTATTCAGACTTTAAATCAATTCTCCAAGCTCTACAGAGCAAAGGTTCATCAACTCCTCTCATCACAAGACTACTAGATAAAATGAACACTTTCTAAAAATAATAGCATCATTCTTTCTTGGATACCTAGCCACATTGGCATACAGGGAAATGAAAGGGCAAACAAAGCTGCAAAAAAAGCCCTCCAGATACATATATCCAATACAAAAACTCCATACATCGACCTAAAACCACTCATTAACAAATTTATACTCAAGAAATGGCAAAAATCTTGGGATGATCAAACACAGAATAAGCTCCACCATATTCAAGATACCATACGTGAATGGCCAGCATGTTATAGAAGAAAAGAAGTGATAATCTCCAGACTTCATATTAGCCACACCGACATTACCCACTCATTCCTCCTAAAAAGGTTCAACATGTAAAGTACCTCTCACAGTCAAACACATTCTCATAAACAAACAATTTAAAGGACCTCTTCAAAAACTCCAAGCCAGAAAAAATCTTAAGCTTTCTAAAAGAAACCAACCTCTTCATCAAAATCTAGCCAAATATAATAAAACATAACCAAAACTTATACCCTAAATCCTAAAACATGCACAAAAAACAAAACCAATTTAACCGTTCTGGCATGAAATGACCCACAATGGTTGATATGCCGTTAAACAAAACTCAAACGACCTTGGCAGAAGCTGCTAAATTATGCTTCATATTATCAAAATATTGCAAACCTTTTGACTCACTCTCATATTAAAACAATATATATATATATTTGCCCAACCCCTCTGCATGCGCAGGATGCAACTCAAAGTCAATTTTTAAGTAAAGTCCTGTCTGCCCAAGTATCTATTGCTGAAGGTCTTTCATACCCCTTCAAGGTGAGTTCAATCAACTGAGGCTGCAGAATACATCGACTGCAACTCTGCTGGTGGTAAGCCCCTCCCCACCTCCAACGAGTGTCCTGAAATGACATTAAACCATCTCAGCACAGTTGACTGAAGCTGTAGAATACATTGACTGCAACTCTGCTGGTGGTAAGCCCCTCCCCACCTCCAACAAGTGTCCTGATATGACATTAAACCATCTCAGTGCAGTTGGCTGAAGCTGTAGAATACATCAACTGCATCTCTGCTGGTGGTAAGCCCCTCCCCATCTCCAACAAGTGTCCTGATATGACATTAAACTATCTCAGCACAGTTGGCTGAAGCTGTAGAATACGACTGCAAATCTGCAGAGGGGTAAGAACCCCCAATGAGTCTCCTGGATGTGACATTAAACAACCTGATGGTGAGGCTCCAGTAATACTGGTGCTTTGGAGAATACGAAGTACCCCTTCATTGCCATTGCTCCCAGGTCCACTCTGGCCTGGAGTGGTTGCACCTGATAGCATCCTATATATGTAAAAACAGGATTTGGCATGAATTAACCAACTCTTGTTGATATGCCATGAAACCAAACCAAACTAATCCTTAAAGGTACAAGTTACCTACTATTCTGCTTTATACTTTTTTTTATTTCAATCATCTAGTTGATTGTCACCTGTCTTCTGGCGTTGATTTGCTCAGTTGGCTGGGACTGTAGAATACACCAACTGCATCTCTGCAGAGGGGTAAGACTCCCCAATGAGTGTCCTGGGTATAACGCTAAACAATCTGATGGTGAGGTTCCAGTGTTGCTGGGGCTTGGGGGAATGCAGAGCACCCCTTCATTGCCATTGCTCCCAGGTTCAGTCTGGCCCGGCATGGTAGCACCTGATAAGGCTCTATCTATGGGTTAAATAGAATTAATGGCCTACTTATGCTGAACTGAATTGTTTGACTAAACTGAATAGTTTGAAATAGAAATGTTTTTAACAATCAAACCGTACTTACATTTGAATTGCGTGCTTATTCTAAACTGAATTATTTAAGATGGAACTGTTTTTTGACGTGTAAATAAAATTTGTACTTATACTAAACTAAATTAGCTGAATTAAAATTGCTTGACTAAACTGAATAGCTTAAAATAGAAATGTTTTTCACTATTAAACTGTACTTACAATTAAACTGTGTACTTATCCTAAACTGAATTTTTTGAAATAGAACTATTTTCATTAAAATGGATTTGGCGTTAAATAACCTACAATGGTTGATATGCCATAAAACCCAACCAACCATTCTGACCTTGATCTTTTATTGTGTCACTCTGGTTGTATCTTCTTGTCATCTGCCATTTTTTTGTTTCTATGTCTCTCTGTTATTGCAACTCCCGATAATTTTTTAGTTCTTTGATGCTTAGATGATAAACAACTCGGACAAAATTTTCATGTGCCCATTTTATTTCATTGAAGACACTTCTTGACTCATTTTGGCTTACAGGTAATTAGTAAGCAGAGATGGAACCTTCAACCGCTTCAGTTGTGCACTTCTCACTAACCGAAGTTTCTATCAAACTTCTAAACTTTTTCAGATCATGTGATTACTTGAATACAATGAGAGTCGAGCTTTCATTTGATCTCTGAGTCACCACACATTGCTCAAATTCAACAATTTTTTTCTATTAATTTATTAAACTAACTTTCACTTTATACCAAACAATAAATTACACCAATCTATTTAACGGAGGGAAAAATAATTGGATACATACCTTTCTCAAGGGTATTAGTGCTATGTGAAAAATAAACAGCTTTGTTCAGGATTTGAATTTGGGTCACCATGTCCATTTCCTAGATTATAACCATTACACCATGAGCGACTCCAAATTCAAACAATATTTTTGAGGAAAAAAAAAAAGAATGGAAAGGAAACAAAGAGAGGGACAATATAGAAATTTAAAAATCAGCTGCTGCAATAATAAGAAAGAATAATCCAACTATGATTGGAAGGAAAAGTGTGTGGATAAAGAGATTTATCTGTTGCATTCTTTCCATTGGTCATTAAATCCGTGAAAATTTCCAACTTGTTTTATGTAAACCTTCAAGTTTTATATAAGTGAGAATATACATTTTGTTCAATGTGAGTTTTCATATAAAGCAGTTATGCTCATCTGACCCCAAAACAATGCTTGTTTGTTTCAAATAATTTAATACTTATCAAGATATCTTCTTTGAAAGGAAAGAAACATCTTTAACGTTTTTTCTCTGTTGTTTTCAGATTCGTTACACTTTATTTTTAAAAGAAGCTGGCCTTTCTATTTGTGAAGCATTGATGTTTTGGAGAAATGAATACTCTCACCAATGTAAGCATAAAGAAATAAAATGTTTGCATAGTTGGGACAAAGATGCCAAGCGATTCATATATAATATTCGTCATCTGTATGGTCTGGAAGGAGGCCGTACAAACTACAGTGCACACACCTGTGCTTCACTACAGGTAAATAGTAATTTTATCCCAATTCTACATATTATTATTATTATTATTATTATTATTCCACTTGGATATGAAAGAATTCTCTTTCATGTCTATATTTATCTTCAGTGATATATAACACTATATTTTTTTAATTACAAATCTGCCCTGTTGGCAGGGTGGGGAATATGCAGACTTTATTCCTTGCAGATTGGTAAGTCTCCTCCTCCCGCCCTGCCAAAAAAGGGATGTCTTAGGTATGATACTAAACTGCACCTGATCCTGCGGGTCCATTTCTGGAGCTTTGGGGTATGCAGAGTACTCCTTCATTTCCATTACTCCCAGGTCCACTCTGAGTGGTAGTACTTGTTAGGATCCCATCTGTGGATCAAATAGATCTATTTGGAAATTGTATTAGATTGGAATGTTTTATTTCAAATAACCATGCGTGAAAAACTATTACACAAAAATATGCGAATCTAAACATACAGTGAATGCAATTCCCTAACCTCTGGGTATAAAATGATGCCAGATGGATTGCCATGCTTTGTTAAAGTCAATCATGAGATTAAAAATAACCTTTGACTGCTTCCTTTCTATGGTATGAGTCATGTCAAGCTCTGGATTATTTAGGCATAAAATGAGAAGGAAAAGTTTTGTTATTCTTGGTGTAGTATACTGCCACTGTGTCTTGACAAACAACAAGGAACGATTATAAAAATATAATCTTACGTTTTTATTTGTCAATGCTGATGCTTGTGTGAGGCAAAAGAGCAATCGGAGAAATAGTTTGCAGACATTGAGTTGCCATCAGGAGTCTAATGGCAACTGACTTCTGCCAAAATTCTAGACTTTATAGAGTCTTAAAACTCCCACGCAATCCACACGCAGTGCTTGTTTTTCATTGGTCACAGCTTACATCCATGCAATGCTTATTTTTCATTAGTCACAGCTTACAGCCATGCATTCCTTGTTTTTGGTAATCATTTTGTTGATTTTATCTACAGTCAGATGTATTCGTCAACAACATCCACTGAATTCATCGCAGGTAAAGGTGATATATTATGTTGGTTGGTTGGGTTTTATGGCATATGAAACCCTTGTAGGTTATTTAATGCCAAATCCTTTTTATACTTATATATTAAATGGGAAAGAAAATAGTTTTGTTATTTGTAACTGGTTGGTTGTGTTTTATGGCATATTAACCCTTGTAGGTTATTTAATGACAAATCCTGTTTATACATATATATTGAATATTTACTAATCTAATATCTACCAGCATTCACGCTACCAGGAAAAAAAAACACCAGGAACAAGAGATAAAAATATCTCGAATCACCGCCCAGGGTAAAAAAGAAAGAATATTATAGGACAAAAAGAAAAGGCCAACCCCGTCACACCCCTTAAAAAATTCAAGAGATATGCAGTCAGTTGGTCAAAAGAAAACTAAAACCTTCCGTGAACACTGCAATGCTACAATTACAAGAGTGTTCAACACGAGTGGAGCCAATTATAAAATTAACTTAAATCGCGAGTCGGAAATCTTCTAAAGTTTCACCTTAACGGATCATCAGGAAGTCTAACTCTGACTAATGCTAAAGGAGAAAACGCCGTTTTTTTATTCACCAAAAACCCACCTAGCTTAAAATTTACATAACAAAAGAAACAAATAAATAAATAAATAAATAATAAAAAAATGAACAAAAAACCTTACTTTTATTTAAAAAAAACAAACAAAAAAACCTCGTTATAAATACTCTGATATTGAATATATATGATTTGTAAATGAATAGTTAGTAATTGACAATTTTTAAACAAGCCAGGGTTTATTTATTTGCACACACTTAAATGGTTTCAAGTATTGCTATCTAATACTAATAATTCAGTTCACCAGCAGTCATTCGTTTGCACAAAATTTAATAGTTTCAAATATTGAAAATGATTAAATATTTCTATTTCCCTCATAGATGGGACCCTAACAGGTACTACCACTGAAGGTCAGAGTGGACCTGGGAGTAATGACTATGAAGTTATACTCCTGTGGTGTAATAATTATCGTTGGTATCAATCCAATTATTTTCCGTGCTGCTATGAGTAAATAGTAGGGCAGACTGGATTCTTTAATCTTGGTATGGCGACCAGTCTTGGAGAAGGAAAACTGAATTCAAACCTGTTATATTTCTTTTAAAAAATTGACTTTGTGTCACAGCCTGCTTGTGTGGAAAGGTTAGTAAATACACACATTCCCAAAAGCTTTAGGACTGGAGTCTCGCCATCAGATGCAGTTTTGTGTCATTATCCAGGACTTGTGAGGTGAGTCTTACCCCACTGCAGTCAGTGTCTTCTACATCCCCAGCTGACTGGACCATTTGTTATTCTTAACTGATGCTGCTAGGAATATGAAGAAATTAAGAAGCATAAACATTTTTCATGGTTACTGATAATTATAGCCTCCAAATAGGTGGGCCTTTTTTTATGTTTATGTTGCTGTTATATATCACTTCTTGATGTGACAGTTAATGATTTATTATTGAGACCTAAAAGGTAGAAAACCTGGGCTATATTTATCTGTAACTCCCACCAGGCAGGATTTGACACAAGGTCTTTTTTACAGTGGAGATTTAAGGGAGGGGGATATTGGGTATGTGCAAAAACTTGTATCCTGCTGGAGTACGCTGGTCATAGGATCCCGAGGTGCAATGTGAACTATGCTAACCTTTGCTAAGTCTCATGGTACATATGCCTGATGACCTTGCTGGTCATAGATTCACTAGACCCAAAGGTCTAGTGCTATGTGAATCTATGCTTGTTATTGATACTCAACTTGGTATGTATGCCAGGTAGCCCATCCAAGGTCTGGTACGCTCAGAGCAAGCTCCGGATGTTGGTAAGTAGGGTTACATTAGATTTTCTATTCTTGCTCAAAATAATTGACAGATAATGTCAATTCTTCAGATAAGCTGCTGCTATGATACAATAAATTCAGCTACTTTATCAGGCAAGAGGAATTTCTTTTTATCTTTTTATTCTTTTTAAAGATAGTCGTTACTGAAAAAGAGGTTATCTATTAAGCAAGCAAACATTTTAATGATTTATGACATTATATTGGAAGCACCAATGCTGTACCAGTATCATCATAGGAAATGAACAAAGCTGTTTGCATTTCCCATTGTGCTAATGCCCTTGGGAAAGGTATGAATCCAACAATTCTCCTTCCAGATATGGGTAAATAGTAGGGCAGACTGTGCTCTTTACCTTGACATGGCAACCAGTCTAAGCAAAGGAAAACTCTGAAGTCAAACTACTTGTAGACCTGGAGAGAGATGGGCTCCAGTAGGCTATCCCTACCCAAGTCATGCTACATAATTAGCACCCCCACAGTCAAAATAGGTTACTAGATCAGTGACGATGAGTACAATATTGCAAGTTTTTTTTCATTTATTTTTTTAATTGGATTTTTGCATTTTCCCTTGATACAATCTATATAATACTTAAATTCTCATTCTGATTGTTCATGCTTTCAAATCAACCAACACTGCATTTAAGATATAGAAAATAGTAAAGTTGGCGACTGTAGCCGAGAGCGATCAGAAGGCTCCCTTTTCAATAGCTACTACTCTGAGGTGTTGGGGAGGGCGCTAATCCTTTCCCTGGATTGCTCAACTTTACTCTTGATATGTACCTAATATTGCTGAGTGTTAAGCAAGGAGGTATCAAGTACCATTTTTAAAGTCTTTGGTATGATGTGACCTGGGGTTGAACCCAGGTCTCTCTAACCATTGGTGAATACTCTACTCACTCGGCCAATGATATAAGCATAAATGTATCATATTCCATTTGATGAAGGTCATTTTTGTAAACCTGAAATAAATTTATAATGGAACTGATCAACTGAATTTTTTCGTTAAATTTATAAAAATGTTTTTATTCTGCCCGTGAGTTATATATATATTTGATCTGAAATGAATTATTGATTCGATAATTGTTAACATTGAGCACTCAACTGGAGATTCCTATTCACCTTGGATTATTACTTAATAGTCTAACCCTTAGACTATTTTCCATGGATTTTATATATATATATATATATATACACAATATGAAGTAGCATGGGTTTTGAGTGCCCAGAATAATTTAAACTATTTTGTCTCTGCCTAAACTGTCAGCTGTTATGGTTATTCTGGTTTTCTAAAATTTTGTATCTATTTTCTTAACCTAATTACGCATACCAAAATAAGACATTAGGAAAAAAAAATTATATAGATAAAAATTATTAGAAAAAATATGAGCATTATAGTTTTAGTCACCTTGCACCTTTTGAGGTGACCTCCTCTGTATTTAATAAAACAAAACCTCTGAGGTCTGCTTTCATATTATTTTGCAATTTTTTGTAATTTTATATTTTTTATCTAACAATTTTATGCACCTCTGAAAATTTTGTGCCTGAGGCAATCATCCCTCTGGCCTTGACCAAACTACATCACTATATATATACATATATATATATAAGATATGATAACTTTAAGAAAGTGTAAAAACAAATCCAGGTGAAATCTGTCTATTTATGAGATGAAGCATTATTATTTTTCTGTTCACATCCACAAAACCTGGTGATTTGTAATCTAAAATAATTGTAGGGTCAGTATCAGCATTCTCTCCCAAACATTATGATGAACCTATTGTTCATGAGATGTAATTATTACTTGCTAATTATAGAGTCTTTACCTTCCCCAGATATTTGAGGGTTCCTACTTTTCACAAGGATATTAGTGTTATATGAACATAATATTGTTATTAGAGTTTGAATTTACTTGTGTTGTTGTCCAATATATTAGCCTCTACTTGATGAGGATTACTCTTCTCACCCTTATTTGCTAATGTGCCTGGGCTGTGAGTGATAAAGCTAATTAATATCTCTCATTTTCTAACACTTTGATTTATTTGAAATATCAAAACGAGGATTTCCTATAATTTTAATGAATAACCTTAACCTATAATGCTTCATTTTTTTTTTTTTTTTTTTTTTTTGATAATCTAATGTTTGTTTGAAATTTTCAAAGCAAAATGATTGCAATACCATTAAAAAAGAAAAAAAAAATTTGGATAAATATCTTTTCCAAGGTATTAGTGTATTTAAAATGCAAACAGTCTCATACAAGATTTGAGTTGTCATATCCATTTTCCTCTGACAATATCTTTTACACCAAGATTGATTGGAAATATATTGAATGCAATTCCTTAGCTTTAGAACATTAGATAACCCAAGATGGGTTAACATGCCATTAAAATCAATCAATCAATTCTTATTCTTTTGACATGTGAATCTCCAATAAACATTTTGGATTTTTGTTTTTAGTTTTGCCAACTCTTTATTTGAATATATATATATATATATATATATATATACAAATTTCGTTGAATATAATAGACATTTTCTTGTTGATCCTTTCATATTGCTGTATTGAGTTTCTAGCATTCAGCGGGAATTGATTGATATATTTTCCATAATTGTTTATTTCCCAAGTACTTTGTACTTGACTTTATGCCATCATCAGGGGAGGATGTATTACAAAAGTAATGTAACTTTTGTATGTATATTACTACTTTGTAAGAAGAAGAGCATCTGGGCCATTGCAGTGTGTAGCGTTTACTTTTAAAATTGTTCTATAAATAGTATTAGTAGCTAAAGTCTAATATGTAGTGCTTCAAGAATCTATAGTTTTTGTTCATTTTGATGTTCTATTATTGTTGTGTTTTCATTGAGAATTTTCTGTATTTCTGTTGTTGGGTATGAATGTTTTTTTAAGTGCTCTGCTATTGAACTTGTATCAAAAAGGTGCATTGTAAGTCTCCTCAATAGGGTAGTTGAGGTTAAACCAATATATATATTATTATTTTCGGAGATACAATCTCCTTAAGGACATTTGAATTGATATATAATGTTGGTTTTTGCAAAACACCAGTCGAAGGAGAGGAATTATTTTTAATGACTAAGTTGGAGGTTTTAAATTTATTATGATATATAAGTTTTATTTTTTTATTAGGATCAGTGGGGAGTATGTTTCTATGAATCAATGTCTTTAATATTTTTTCATCTGATTTATAATTGTAGTGCATTTGGTTACGGTAAAAAAGTACTTGGGAAATAAACAATTATGGAAAATATATCAATCAATTCCCGCCAAATACTAGAAAATCAATACGACAATATGAAAGGATCAATAAGAAAATATGTAGACAGAAAATGTCTATTATATTCGACAAAATTTGTATCAATGAAGAAATGCTGCCAAAATATATATATATATATATATATATATATATATATATATATAATTTAGTACTGTGGATTATTGTCTTTTTATAATTACTTTTTTTTTCCCTTGTTTTTGGTTTCTTTTTTTTTTTTCCAGTCTAGTTGTGATGGTTGTCCATTTGTTGATTTTGATGAAACTCATCTTCGAGATTTGTTGAGTGATGAAAATGTCTCTAATCATGAAAAAATCATGAAATTCGTTAAAGAAAATAAACCCTCAAATGCATGTTCTGTGTTTTTCTGGGAAAAATTGAAGAGCTCTATTCAGTCTGATCCAAAGTTTTTCAGTAAGAATATTGCTCAGTATCATTCTGCAAGTAAGTTATTTTTTATTCTTTAAAAGTTATTCAAAATGATTAAAAATTCAAATTTCTGTTCAACTCGGCATATATAAAATGCCTTTTATAATGACTATCTTTACTCTAGAATTAACTTCTCCTGTAAAAAGTTTAAGCTAGTTATATAGCATATGTCGTATACACTCATGTAATGAATGACTTTTTAAGACCAATCTTTCACCTTTGAAAAAAGATAAAAAGAGGGTGGTTCATTACATAAAAAAAAAATGATGTTTTTTAAATGTTGTAACTTATCTAGTATTTAGTCCTTACCTTGCCATAACTTAGTTAAGATGAAAAAATCTTTACTTAACATTATTTACTATTTATAACATCTGTGCGTATTCATAATGAGGGAAATTCCATGGTGGTTAACATGCTAAACTAGTGAGTTCAAACTCCAGTTCTATTATTATGTTCACTTTCGAACTAATATCCTGTGGAAAAGTATGAACCTCCTTAACCCCCCCTCCCAGCTAGGGATTAAATAGTACCATGACTTTTCTACAATGATGGCTTTGGTATTAAATAATCCAGGAAAGTTGATATGCCATTAAACAAAGAAACCAACCAGAAAATGCTAAGGCGTTAACTCTGTGGAGTTACCATTGTCACTTGCCAAAAATTTATGTGCACTTTGCAGTTGACAGTTTGAAATGTGGGAGGTATTTCTGCCACACCCTGTATAGAGTATAAGCCATGCATATATAAATATATTTATCATTATTTAATTCTGGCTAATCATTTTGATTTGGTCTTTTTAAAAGTAACTTGCATACTGAAAAACCTCTGCCCCCTTGCTCTATGTCTTCACATATTGTTTGTAAAACTTGTTAAAATTAATTGTTATTTGTTTGGAAAACATTGTTGGAAAACCTTATTAAAATTAATCATATTATTCTTTGACGGTTCAATCTTTTTTTTTTTTTTTTTTTTTTCAGCAGAATTTCCAATCTCCCACAAAACTCCTTTATCAGAAAAGAAAAGAATTTGTTCCCAAAACCAATCATTCCTGAAGTTAACGCCACCACTAATTCATAGTTCTAATTGCAAAAAACCTGCCACAAAAACAACAGAAACTAACTGTTTTCAAATTGAGAAGACACGAGAGTTCTTTTCAGATGGCAATTTAAAGTCTCCTTTGCTGATTACTGATCGTGAAAAAAAAGATATTGTTATTGATAATTCTTTACACATCGATAGAGTATTTACTGTTTGTTCTTGTCCACCTGATATCTATTCAAATAGCAAAAAATCTACCACTATTTCATGTGACTTTTCCTCCAGAGCAAATCTCTGCTGTAATATACCTCAGAAAAATGATCATAAACTATTCACGTCTGCTTCTAAAATATCTGAAAATATTTCTACAAATAGAGAATCTAAAGATATTGAACCCATTCAAGAAATTTCAGCCGCTCACTTAGTTGATAAGGACTGCACACATTTTTTCGATGATATAAATGAAATTAGAGATTTAACTTGCTGCGATTTTCATAAAAAACAGTTTTCTGTCACCTGTTTGTTATGTAATTTACATAAAGAACAACAAACTGTCTCCTGGGGAAAATGGTTGGAAGAAATTTCTAAGAGAAGTGAATCTGTATTGGAAGAGTCCATGACATCACTTCCCTCTGAAAAAGTATCTTGTTATTCCTCTTCTAATTGGCTTTCAGAATCCTTGCTGAAAGGTGGTAGCCAACCAAATTCTATCCTGAAAGTAGACTCAAATCTCCATCCTAATTTTTCAGATTTTGTTTTTCCACATCAGTTGCAATCATCTGAGTTGCAACAGAATTCATCCTGTCAGAACTTTTTGAAAGAACTCTCTTTTGCTCGACCTATTGAATTTTATAAATACTTTAAAAAGTTCTTTGCTCAGTAGGAAAATCAATAAAAATATTTTGCTAAAAGTAAGAAAATGCACTTGTTTAGGGTAAATCTTATTTTTAATTTGCACTTTAAAAAATGAGTAACTTTCTTCCTAACAATTATAAAACACTTTGTAGTACCATAGTATGATGTATGCAAATACTAAATGAATTAGTCTCATTTCTGACAGATACAAATACTTACTGGATGACCAAAAAATGTAAATTGATTTAGACTGTATATTCAGCTAAAGTTGCTAATTTTTAAGAATTTTTAAATTTAGTGTATTTATATTTATAATCTTTTTATATTCTGTAAACATTGTAAATAATTTTGCCATAATACTTGAATGTATTTCACACATGATTCTTTAAAACCTACTATAAAATTAATTTAAAAAGAAACTTATTTCAAAGAATGTAAACCTTTTATATCTCAAAGCCATGAAATACACAAGTTCCAGGTAGATCCATATTTTTTCTTTTTTTCAAAGAAAATTATAAATGCTTTTTAGTTTTTAATTTATTCATTTTAGTCTTTCTTGCTTTCATCTATATATATATATATATATATATATATATATATATATATAGCCCAGTCAGTTTGGGCTGTAGAATTTGTCGACTTCATCTCTGCAGATTGCTAAGACCCACCTAATGAGGGTCCTGGATGTAACACTAAACCATCTGATGAAGTGGTAGTACCTGTTAAAGTCCCATCTATGGGTCAAATTGAAATATTTAATCATTTTCTTTACTCGAAACCATTTTACTCTCTGCAAAAAAATGACTTCTAAATTGAATCATTAATATCAGATAGCATTTAACTGTGTGCAAACAAATAAACTCTGGTTTGTTTAAAAATTAATACCTTAAAAACTGCTTAAATATCATATATTTGAGATATATGTAAAAACAGGATTTGGAATTAAATAACCTACAAGGGTTGATATGGTATAAAAAACATCCAACCAACTGTATGTATACCGAGCAGAGGGCCTTGTGGTGCAATGGTTAAAGCACTGGGCTGTGGAATTGTAGTAAGCGATTTCAAACCCCAGTCGTGCTATTACATTCACTTTCAGACAAATACCCTTGGGAAAGGTATGAACCCCCTTATCCTCACAACTATGGGTTGAATAGTACCACTTTTGTCTTTCTAAAAGGTTGGATTTAGCATTAAATAACCCAAGAAGGTTGATATGCCATTAAACAACAAAAACCAAACCATATGTATACACACACACACACAGATGGGTAAATTGTCACCATTTTCAATTTCATGCATGCCCTTTTGTTTGTTTTCGATTTTGTCTACTGTGCAACAAACCAGAGTCAGTTGTGCACTGTCAGTGAGGAAAGCAGCATCATGATGCAATTCACACCTCCATCAATTTGGAAATAGCATGCTCTACTGCTTGGCATTCACACTGGAATCTCCAATACAAAGGCTTGTGCGAGTGTTTTGGGTGTCAATCTAAGGGTTGTGCAGTCATTACAAAAGTATGGCAGCTTGGAAGTCTTACTCTGACCATTCCGATGAGAAAAGAGCTCTTGAATTTGTGGGTGAGAACCAGGTTATGATTGACGATGATTGCAGTAAGTCAATCAAACCAATAGCCTCGGACATGGGAGTGTCTGAGTTTCTTATCAGGCATGTAGTGCATGAAGACAATTGATATTTCTCATAAAAAATGAGAAAAGGCCACTTTTTATCACAGGCCATGAATGACTAGAAGAAAGATTACAAACTCAAGCACCCATTCTAACCAAACATGCTTTGATTTTTCTCAAATAAGATAAATTTCTGCCAGGATCAGATAGTGAACTCTGAACAGTCATTAGCTTGATCTGTCCACCAAGATGTAACACATCACTCAATAAGTCTCGGGCCTGATATATAGATGGCACCACTAATAAAAAGTCCATATGATTTTTATAAAGTACTAACCTCCAAATGGCATGTGTCAAAATTTGAGCCCAATCAAATTTAGTTTACAAATTACAGTTATTTAAGTGAAGCTACTGTTGTAAATTTTTGAAACAATGGAAAAATCTGAATTTCATTGCTTTCTGGTAGGGAAAAAATACTGTTCAAGCAAAGCAATGGGTTGATAAGTGTTATTCAAACTCTGCTCCATCGGAAAAAACGGTTAAGACATGGTATGTTGACTTTAAACACACCCGTACAGACACAAATAATGCTGAACACTCTGGTTGCCCATATTCGGCAGTTGTCCTGGAAAACACCAAAAAACTCCACAAACTCATTTTGGCCGACTGAAAATTGAAGTTGCATGAGATAGCAGAGGAGTTGAAGATACCAGAAGGCATCATTTTCATTGAGAAAGCCGTGGGTGCTGTGTTTGCTCACCGTCGATTAAAAGCAACAATGCGTTGACAATTCAGAGCATTGTTTGCAACTGTTACAACACAACAAAAAGGAGTTTTTGTGTAAATATGTGACAATTGATGAAACATGGATCCACCACTTCACTCCGGACTCAGCTGAATGGACAAAAAAAGATGAAACCCATCCAAAGCAACCAAAGATGCAAACATATGCTGACAAGTTTTTGGCGTCTGTATTTTGCAATGCGCAAGGTATTTTGTTGTTGAAGAAAGAAATCACCAAAAAAATGGCCACAAATGAAGAAAAAAAGTGCTCTTTCATCAAGACAATGCACCGTGTTACAAGTTGATCGCAATGATGGCAAAACTATAAGAATTGCAATTTGAATTGCTTTCACACACACCCTGGTCTCCAGATCTGGCCCCCAGCGACGACTGGGTGTTTGCAGACCTCAAAAGAATGCTTCAGTGAAAGAGATTTGGTTCCAATAAAGAAGTGATGTTGGAAAACCAAAGACAAATTGTTCTACAAAAAGGGCATCAGATTGTTAGGGAAGCATTGGAATCAGTGTATCACTCAAGAAGGCGACTATGTTGATGAATAAAGTCGAATTTTGCCAAAAAGTTGTTGTTTTATTAGTTACCAATATTAATAAAAATTATACACCCTGTTCATATCATGATGTTTGGAGTGGTCACTAGCATTGGAGCCATAATACCTCCATTCATCTTCCCACTTGAGCTTAAACTCAACATGGAAGCCAACATCAAGTGCCTTGAGAAGGTAGTGCTGCCCTGGATTGATATGGTGGCTGCTGGAAGACCCTATGTCTGGCAATAGATCTAAGGCCTTCCTCTACTGCCTCTCATTAGTAGATGATTCACCTTTTTGTTTGCTTAAAGAAAAAAACTCAGTACTTGCATAAGTAAAATAATATCTTTTTATTTTGCGTGGATTATCTTTAAGCATAGAACTTTGTCTGAAATCCAAGAGAAAGAAGAAATCTATGTTCATCACCAGTGTTGGATAGAAAGAAAGAGTGAGTGTATCTTTTTCATTTGCCTATTTACATCATCTTAAGGTTGGAAGTGCCCGTGGTGTAATGGTTATCATCGTAGGAAATGTACACGGCGACACAAGTTCAAATCCTGGACGAGACTGATTGCATTTCACATTGCACTAATATCCTTGGGAAAGGTATGAATCCAATTATTCTCCCTCCAGCTATGGGTAAATAGTTGGGCAGACTTGGTTCTTCAGCCTTGGTGAGGCAACTCGTCTAGGTGAAGGAAAACTCTGAATTCAAACCTGTTAAACTCCGCTTAAAAAGAGAATTGACTTTGTGTCATATCCTGCCCAAGTGGAGGGGTTGGTTAATATGATACCACATATAATGGTCTTGTGACGCTGCATAAATAAGTATCTCTGGATGAGAGTTTATTTATGCGCATGTGACTTCAGGAACAGTCTGGCACTTGACCCTCCGCAAAATAAGTCTTTGTCAAGACTCCTTTTTCAGGCATATGGTAACTGGCAAATAATGTGGGGGTTAATTTGGGGCTTGACTGATCTCTGACACTGGCAAAGGGGTTTTCAATTCACTTTCACATACCCCACCAAGTCCTTTGTTTTCCTACCTCCTCGGATAATGGAAAGCATGGACTTCAGGGTTAAAAGAAATATTAACTGTAGTCAAATTTCCAAAAATTCCCTTATAATATTTTAAGGTAAATAAGACATTTGGCGAGAATTAATGAAAGCGATACGAAGCTGAAACAGATATGTGCAAAAGAAGGCGACTCAATAGATAAATAACACAAGCAAAAGATTTCAACACAAGGGTGCATTTAAAATAGAACAAAGTTTTAATAGGCGACGACCAAACAAATAATGATAAGATTTAAGAAACAAATTCCTTTTTCTTTTTAAAGTACCGGCTATGTTAAGCTAGCTGGCAGTGTCAAACACAAATTTCTCTCAACAGTCCTTTTCTTCTTTCTCCTTTTCTTTCTTTCTTTTTTCTTTTATTTAAGAAGATGCTTAAGTCACTGGGCTGAAAGATGTAACAAAGTTCATCCACTAATTTACTGTTGATGAAACAAAATCCTTTCTGTTTCTCTCTTTCCTTTTCTGAATACATATAATTCCACTATTTAGGAAGGGTAGAAAGAAAAACAGTTTAAGTTCTACTTATCTTTGACAAGGCTAGTTCTCAGGTTCCTTTCTTTTATGGGCAAGTGGCATCTCCAGAATCTGGCTGAAAGTTAGCCCTTTCTGCCAACTTCTGTCCAAAGATTCTGTTCCCGGAGCTTGGCTAAATTGGCTTTATCTCTTGCCAATGTCTGTCCAGAAGTAAACTTTCTTTTCGAAATTTCTGCTAACGAAAAAGATGGCGTTTGGATGAAGGGCCAATCATTTGGCTTTTTCCTTCTCCCACCATTCCATCCAGTCATGATATTCGAGTGACCTGCATTCCCTTCTTTGTCAAACCGATTATAGGTCATGGAGTGCGGGTAGCTTTTGACCTTCATTCTGACTGTTTAGCAGTCAGTCCTTGGGGCCTGTTGATTCAAACACCGTAGAGTAGGGGAATTGACCTTCTTTTCCCTATCAGATGCATACCACGTCACAGTCTCTGCACCCAATCTTTCTTGAACATGCCATGTTTTTAGGCCAGTGATGTTTTTGTGCATTTTAAATTTGCGCACGAGTGACCTTGTTTCACCCATGCTCAGTGTCAGCCCTTTGGTTCAAGTTTGGTGCAAAGTCATCCGCTCTTAGCCCCCTCTCTAAATGCATATATTATGTAACATGATGCTGTATGTATTGTCCTATGAGCTATCATAGAGATATTAGAAGATTTGTTTAATATACTCTATAAGCATAAATAAGAGCATTTCCCCTAAATTCTAAGTTCATCTTAATTTTAAAAATGATCAAAGAAGTGTGTAAAAAAAGTGAGAATGTACTTTATGATTTATGACCCAATGTGTGGATGTTTGGGGAGACTGCTGACTTAAAACAATCAGCAAACAGATTTTGGCTACTTAGTTCAGAATTTGTGTTTGTTCTTTTATATTTAACTTGTTGCTAACCATATTTATCCTGAAAGTTTGCATCTCCTGTCAACCGGGTTTAGAATACATAGACTGTATCCCCTTCAGAAGGGTTTAAGACTCCTTCAAAAGGGGTGTCCAGGTATGACATCAAACTGCGTCTGGTAACACCTGTGAAGCAAAACTTTTCAACTAACTTTTGTCTCATGCTCTAACAGTTCATTTAAAAACAAAAATGGTTACCTACAAACTATTTGCTTATAAATTGTTTGTGTTTGTCTATATATATATATATATATATTTGAATATTTTGCAAGGGGTACAAAATTTATTATCATATTTACCCAACCCCTCCGCTCAGGCAGGATATGACACAAGGTCAATTTTTTATGCGGAGTTTAACAGGTTTGAATTCAGAGTTTTCCTTCTCCTAGACTAGTTGCCTCACCAAGGTTGAAGAAATCAGTCTGCCCTACTATTTACCCATAGCTGGAGGGAGAATAATTGGATTCATACCTTTCCCACGGGTATTAGTGCTATGTGAAATGCAATCGGTCCAGGATTTAAACTCGTGTTGCCGTGTCCAATTTCTGCGACAATAACCATTACACCACAGGCACCTCCAAAATTCATTATAGTCTAGAAGAGACTAAATTTGATCATGATGAAAAAAATTCATTTATTTATATTTATTAATTTATTTTTTTAGATAAAATTGACAGCTAACCAGTTGCGGTCCTTGCTGATCACAGCTGTATTGAGAACAAACGATTAAGAAAAGACAAAGGGGAGGGACACTGTAATGTAGGCGGGGGAATGCATATTGTTTAGAAAGGAAAAGGGTCAATCAAATGGTTATCAAATTCAAAGACAATAAACATTCCCACTGTTTACAGAGGTGCGGTTTATGGGTGAGAATATGTATGGTCTCAAGGACCTTCTGATGAAAGTTAGAGTGGGACAGTGAGATGGTAAACAAGTCCGCACTTTAAGATGAAGCACAATTGTGGTTATTTATTAGGTGTTCCGCAGTGGAAGATCCATATGTATTGTTTATCTGGTCAGCAAGTTAGTTTCCTTGCCGTATTTTTGTAGGTACATACTATTTTATTCTAGAAACCAGATGTTGATTGGTTCTCCCGATGTATTGCAAACCGCAACCACATCTAAAGGAATAAATCAAAGAGCTGCTGTGTTGTCAGGGGAGAACGTCCTTTCAACCAGATATCAAAATAGCCTGTGTACGGAAGACCACACGCAGGTTAGCAGAAAAATAACACTTCCGCACACAAGAAGAGATCTGACTTGCAAACCTGTCACTCATATCACTAAGCCGAAGTAACCTGAGATACACAGGGCACCTCTGGACAGAAACGGATTTAATTTTATTAAAGTCTGATATTTTATCCCTGACGACGGATCGAACAATGTTTTCAGAGAAGCCATTGTTACAAAGTGTCCCAGTGATAAACTTGACTTCATCATCTATCTTAGATTTTGAGCATATCATTAATGCCTGGTGTGCTAGAGTCTTAATTAAAATGATCCTCCACTTTTTAGAACAAAATGAATTCCAACGAATCTATAAGTAGGCTTGCGGTACACAGTCGTTTAAAATGCAGAAGTCTCTTTACGCACTAATACATCCAGAAAAGGTAGAGTGGAATTATTCAACTTCTCCAGATTAAATCTAAGGGCATTTTTAGGCAACAAATCAACCTCATGGAAACCCACAAAAATACCAGTCATAGTAAGACCCAAAGCCGAGCCCATTGAAATTCAATCCACCTGTCTATACATGATGTTATCAAAACTGAATTCCACAGATGTAGTTGCAAATTTCATTAATTCTACAAATACTTCCTCTGGAATATCAGGTGGGGTCAAATAACTTCAGTACAACATATCTGCACATATATCAACGGTTTCCAAGATAGAAACACAAGTGAAGAGACTACAGATGTCAAAGGAACACATAAATTTGTTCAGTAGAGAACACTTTCAAATAAAACCTATATATATATATAAAATTTGCTGTTAGTCTAACAAAGACAAAAGTAAATATTTAAAATGAATAGGTCTACAAATGAATTTGAATTTAGTATTTTAGCTTTTTATTTCATATATCTGTGCTTCACATGTGTTTTAGACTTTGGGTTCAGTAGACTGATAATGCCCAGTATCATCTCTGCTTTTGCCCAGTTGGCTGGGGCTGTAGAATACGCTGACTGCTTTTCTGCATAGGGGTAAGACCCCCCACCCAATGAATGTCCTGGATATGACACTAAACAATTTGATAATGAGGTTCCGGTAATGTGGAGTACTCCTTCATTGCCATTGCTCCCAGGTCCACTCTGGCCCAGAGTGGTAACACCTGCTAGAGTCCTATCTCTAGGTCAAATAGAACTTAACTGTATACTGAATTGTTTGAAATAGAACTGTTTTTCACATTGAAACTGTGCACTTATGCTAAACTAGATTGTTTGAAATAGGACTGTTTATATGTATAAAAATGGATTTGGCATTAATATCGTCCAGTGGTTGATGTGCCATAAAACCAAACCAAAACATCTCTGCTTCTAGTCTTTATAATGGAGACTCTTTTGACTGGGGTATGATTCTTTTTTATTCAAGGTTTTTTTCTTTCATTTTTTTTAACGTATCGATTAACAAATAGCTACTTTGTGTGTTTCTGTGTATTTATATACATCCACTTACATCTGGTTGTTGTTTTTTCTTTCTTCCTCTGAGTTGAATGTGTGTGAGAATCTAAAATACCAAATTCAAATTTATTTGCAAACCTATTCATTTCAAATGTGTGTGTGTGTGTGTGTGTGTGTGTGTGTCTATATATATATATATATATAAAAGGTTGATATACATTTAAAAAAGAAACCAAACCGAAAGGCTGCAAGTTGGTCGGATTCTGTATTTGTATTTACTCTATTGTCTGTGGGGGTGTCCTCGTGGTGTAATGGTTAAAGCGATGGACTGCGGAATCGTAGTAAGCGAGTTCGTACTCTAGTCGCGCTATTACGTTCACTTTCGGGCAAATACCCTTGGGAAAGGTATGAACCCCCTTATCCTCCCAGCTATGGGTTAAATAGTACCACTACTGTTCTTCTAGGAGAATAGCTTTGGCATTAAATAACCTTCTAAAGTTGACATGCCATTAAACAAAGAAACCATCTATTGTCTGTGAAAATATCACTGCATATCACACACTAATCGTTGTACATCAATCAGATAATTGATATTGTTTAGCTTCTATGCTTAATGGCATATCAACTTGAGTGGGGGAGGGGGATTTAGCTGGGGGGTGATAAGAGGGACCATATTTTTCCTAAAGGGCATTAGTGTAACACTATATTGGTGGCCCGCCAAGCAGACGATTCCTTTGTCGGTTTTGGCACAAAACCAGACAAAGGGTTTTTGGACTTGAAATCTCGGCTTGAAATCTCGGGACGCGAGAAGAGAGTTGGTTGGGAAAAGGAGCGGACAGGTAGTTGGCGTGGAACCACGGACAGGGGCAGTCGACACCGGACACCAGAGCGGTGAGAACAGTAGCAGAGAAGATAGGGTCCAGAGAAGAAGATTGAGTCAAGATGTCAGCATTCCAGTTGCTTTGTGGAATTTTCACTAGTAATCCATGCTAGCGTTAGTCCATATATGCTATCGGAAATGTAGTGTTGCATACTCTCCTTCTGCTCTGAGTTAACCCCAAGCATTGTTCGTGTTTGTTCGTTTGTCCTATTTTCTCCGGCCCCCTCGATCGTATTCTTGTAGTAGCAAGAAATGTGTATTACCCCACTCGGAACCACTGGTTGATCACCAGCCGTAAGGAAGGGAATGGTTAGAAGAGTGATGTAAAGTGTGTGGGGGCTGAGGCGGTAACGTTACATTAGTCCGAAAGTAAATGTAATTACCCAACTTTAGTCATTGCACCATAGAAATTCCCTCTACCAGCCATATATATATAAAGGAAAATTCAGGAGTTTGCTAATGGTCTGGGAGACCTGGGTTCAATCCCATGTCACGTCATACCAAAAACTTTAAAGATGGTACTTGATACCTCCTTGCATAACTCTCAGCAATATAAGGTATGTATCAAGGGTAAAGTGGAACAATCTAGGGAAAGGAGTAGCGCCCTCCCCTACACCTCTGTGTCATAGCTATTGAAAAGGGAGCCTTCTGGTCACCCTCAACTATGGTCGCCAACCTTACCTTACCTACAATACCGACTGAAAATTATATTTTATATAATCTTGCTACAATTCACCAAGTGTCTTTTTGTCAGTCTGCCATCAAGAAATATAAGTTGTCTGGGGCTGTTAGATACAATGACTGCATCACTGCAGAAGTTTAAGACCGCCCACTCCCAATGAGTGACCTGGATATGACTATAAACCATCTGATAGTGAAGCTCCAATCTTGGAACTTTGGGAAATATGGAGTACTGCTTCATTGCCATTACTCTCAAATTCACTCTGACTCGGATTGGTTGTATCTGTTATGGTCACAACTATAGGGTGGAACGATAAAATTGTCGCCCTAGAAAAGATGACCTGATTCCATTTCTGTTTAATGAAAACCGTTTTTCTTTTTTGTTGCAGACCATCTACTAGTTGGCCAGTTGTGTACAAATCTTAAGAGTGATAGGAGCCTTCTATCATGTCTGAAAGTGACACAATGTTCAACGAGTGAGATCGGAGATGTGCTGCTGTACAACTCATGCGCTCTACTGATCCAAGTTATGACAACAGGACCATTGCCAGCACCCTCAAAATGCAAATCTGGATTGCCATTAATAACAGGGACATGCCCAGGGTGATGAAAACAAAGTTTCCGGCTACGGTTATGGTCTTTGGTGTGGTTTCAAGTAAGGGCCACATCATGCCACCTCTCATCTTCGAAGTCGGCTTGAAAGTCAACACCAACGTGTACCTGGATGTGTTGAAGAGTGTGGTGATCCCCTGGTGCAATCAGGTGGCCGGTGGCAGACCCTGGGTGTGGCGGCAGGACTCGGTGCCGGCCCACAAGTCCAAAGAGACCCAGACTTGGCTTCAAAAGGAGTGCTATGACTTTGTACCCTTCTCTCACTGCGCCCCTCCTCCCCCGACCTGAACCTGCTGGACTACTTCGTTTGGTCATACGTCGAGAACATCGCCAACATGATCTCCCACAACACCAAAGCCAGCCTGATCGCTGCCATCTGCCGAGTATTCACCGAGCTCCCACCGGCAGTTGTGGAAAAGGCATGCTCCCGGTTCTGGATCCGTATCAAGGCGGTGATTGAGGCTGAAGGTGGCTACATTGAATAGATGTCTGCTCTACTACATAAACAAGTTACCTGAATTGGTTTTTTCAATAAAAGTTTTAAAATAAAGCTGTAGTGTTGTTTTCTTTAGGACGACAATTTTATTGTTCCACCCTGTACGGGTCAAATAGAACTGTTTAATCATTTCTTGTACTGGAAACCATTTAATTGTGTCTAATAGAACTATTAGTGTTACATAGAAATACCTGAAACCATTTAACTGGGTACAAACAAATGAGCTCTGGCTCGTGTAATACAAATAATTTTCTAAAATCTAGTACTATAAATACTACCACTCCGGGCCAGAGTGGACCTGAGAGTATTGGCAATAAAGGGATATCCTACGCTCCCTCATATCTCCAGAACTGGAGCCTCACCAGATGTAGTTGAACGTTATACCCAGGAGATACCTTTTTTTGGTAGGAGGTCGTCTTATCCCTCAGCATGGTGATACAATGTATTCTGAGTTCCACCGACCAGGCAGTACCCAATCATTGTGTGGGTTGTCTATTTGGTGCCAACCTCAGACATGAAGAAATACCTCCTTGGGTATGTGGATGTGGTAGAAACAATTGCGAACATCCTATGTTATTTTTGACAGGTTAAAGGAACTCTGCATTACTTTTGAAAATTCTAAAAGACAGGTCTATGATGATGGAACAAATATGAAAGGTAAGAAGCAAGATGTGCATGCTCGACTGCTGCAGCTAAATTTAAGACTACTGATTGTTTCTTTGTTTTTGTTTGTTTTTTTTTTTCCTATTTGGAGCACGTATAATGACTCTTGGAAATAGCTGATGCTGCCAAATCATCCCAGGATGCAAAAACCTACTTTGGCTATTTCTAGATGTTTCTTTTCAGGAGTCACACAAAGATAAGTTATCTTGACAATGCATGTTAAACGAATGCTGAAACCTTCAAGTGATGGGAAAGAGTGTAAAAGCTGTCAGAGAAGCTCTTAATGGAAGTTGGAAAGACAGTAAGTCTGAGTGATCCAGTTGCTAAAGTAGAGACTTAATCCCTTGCAAAAATGGCTTCATTCAGATTCTTGATTTGCTCTGTCGTATGATGTGGCATTCTTAACCATCACAAATCTGGTGCACAAGCTGATTGAGTTAAGTACAAAGCAGGCTGACATTGTGAGATTGCAAAATTCTCCCTCAACAAATACTGCCCAGTTGGCAGGGCTTAGAATATGCTGTCTACTCTGCGAAGGGATAAGACCCACCCACAAAAGGGAGTGTCTTAGATACGATAATAAACTACTTTGATGTTGAGTGTGGGGAGTACCCCTTCATTACCATTACTCTCAAGTCTACTCTGATCTAGGTAGGAATCTCTATGACGTAGTGGCTAAAATGTTGAATTGCAAAATCATTTAAATGATTTCGAACATTCTTACGTTCACTTTCGGACTAATACCCTTGGGAAAGATATGAACCCCCGTATCCTCCTGGCAAGTGATTTAATAAGTACCATTACTGTTAGGCAAGAATGGCTTTGGCATTAAATAACCCATGAAGGCTGATATATCATTTAACATAGAAACCAAACTAAACTAAACCACTTGAAGTGGTAGCACTTGTTAGGGTTCTGTCTGAATCAAATAGATCAGTTTTAAAATTATTCATATTCGATAAATCTGTGCAAAGAAAAAACCTTTCATGACACAATGACGCAACAAATGAAATTATAAATGTTCAATAAATGAGATTCCCTAAAGTCTGGTCATAAAATAACCCTAGACGGTTTGACATGGCGTTAAAATCAATCCCTCCCTCACCAAATGCATGTTGTCTGGCCGGGGCTGTGTTAACTGTCAAGGACCTCTGTGACACCATGAATATAGAATCCGAGCTGAAGAAGAAATATTCAACAGCTGTATAAAGAAGTCGAAGCTTCAGACTAGCCCTTTACTTATGCCCTGGGCGAATTTTTTTCTGATGAAATAAAACGGGATTTCTTCCAAGCAGTGGCTGTGTCGATTCTATTGTATATATCCAATTCCTGGATTCTAACGAAAAGCAAGATCAGAATGACAAGAATATCGCATGCTATTTTGAACAAATCCTGGAAGCAGCACTCCCCATAACAGCAGCTCTATGGTCACTTACCTCCCATCTCACAAACCATCCAAGTAAGATGAGCACGACCTGTGGGGCACTGGTGGAGAAGTAAGGACGAACTTATAAATGATATTTTCTTATGGACTCCAACGCATAGATGCTCCAATGATGGCCCAACAGCAGAGATTTACATCCATCAGCTCTGCGCGGATACTGGATGTCGTCTAGAGGACCTGCCTCGAACGATGGACGATAGACATTTTGTGATTTGATGAAGATGATGATATGATTAGCAATCCAGTTCATAATTATACTGGGGTGAAGCGCCGTTCATGCATGTGCAGACGAGAGCTATAATACGTCATCACTTAAAGCTCTAAATTTTATTTTGCCTTTACTCTCAGGTAATTTTTTATTCTTTTTCCTCTTTTAATAATTTTAGTATTTGTTGTAAAAATAAGAAATTTTTGTTTTGTTTTTGTTTCTTAAATTCAACTAAAAAAACGCTGGATTTGGCATTAAATAACCTACTAAGATTGATATGCCATAAAACCCAAACACCCAAACCAAACCTTAACAGTTTGCGAACAAATGATTGATATCAAATAGAATTATTAATGTTGGATAATAATACTTGAAGCAACTAAAGTGTGTACAAACAACTGGTTCGTTTAAAAATACGTTTACCTACAAATCATATATATATATAGTCATCCACAGACAGTTTTGTTGCATCATAACTCTCCGGTGTTGCTAGACACGTGCGACGCTTGAAGCTGGGATCGAAACACACACAACTTTACGTTAGACTTAGTATCATACCGCTCAGCCAGCAAGCGAACCACGTCAGCTCGGGAATTATAAGGCATTATGCAGTAGCTTTCGTTTGTTTACATTTCTGCCTTACCGGATACCAGAGTGCTCAATTCATTCGAAGAGCTTTGCATTAGGCGAGTGGCAGCCGTTTATTTCTTCGCCAGAGTGCTCAACCCCCGTGAGGGAGCGTATATATATATATATATATATATATATAAGATTTGGCATTAAATAACCCACAAGGGTTGACATACTATAAAAAGCAACCAAACAAAATCAAACCAAACATTTTTTCAGGAAAGTCTGGCGGCAAAGAGTCAATTTCAAATATTTCTAGAACTTCTAATCTGGTATTAGGGTTCTTGAACGTAAGGAAGATATTTAATTGAGTCTCCACTCACCAAAGACAACTATTAGAATTATTATGTTCGTGATATACTAACATTGCACACCATTGAAGGGAAGACAAAATAAACGCAAATGAATAACATTTTATATACATACTATGGTATTAAGAAGGACAAATACACCAGCATGTCTCAACTGGTAGAAATATGCAGATATTGTTCTTTGAACAAGCAGTATATGGAAGGACAGCTCGTCTGCCACTAGACCTCCCCTGGCACTCAGCTCTCACCTGTGGTTCCCCATAGCTGTCGCATGCAACAGCGGCCACACTGGGTACTGGCTTTGGTGAGCTTGCTAAACCGACGGGTCTCAAACCCTCGGTAAGTTTGAATTGGGCAGTGTCAGCCCTACTGCATGCGAAGCCTGACTCTTGGCAGAACAAGCGGAAGAGTTCACCTGAAGAGCCAACGGTTGTGAAGGCGGTGGCAGCAAATGTCGTTGGTGCGCCTAGAGCAGGACGTGGCACCCAAAGAAGTCCTGGTCATCCACTGCAGCCTGGCAGTCTCCCGTCGTAACGGTTCTTCGTGCCACTGGATCCAGACTTCCCTGGCCGAGAGTGGGATTGCCCCTGTGCACCGGTCTTCTCACTATAAAACTTTCACGCACAGGTTAGTTTTGCAACTCACCACGTCATCATCGGATCCGATGGACAACTACTATATGGAAGGAATACAAAAATGGAAAAAAATGCTTAATAGAAAGTAAGATAGCCATATGTGGCATTACTGTTCCGTATCAGGACTGAAGAAAATGTCTCTACTGTTCTAAGAACAAAGGCAAAAGAGGTCGAAAATTGATTTCTCGGACTCTCATGTGATACCCCATGAGGCACCCAATGCACATGCCCATTCTCTCAGGAAGATAACCATTAATAGATTTTATACAAGGGTATTGTTGCTATTTTTTTCTTAGCCACGTTCGTTTGTGTGTTGCATTTAATTCTCTTTCTTATCATGCCCTGCCATGTACCCCTGTTGATTTTATTGTTACTCGTACCCGCATTAACTTTGACAGAGAGTTGAACTCCCTCAATGACTACAACATCGAAGACTGCATGCAGTTTGCTTTCTTTAATATCAAATGCGTAAACATCGTCCTACATAGCATTGAATACATTATTATAATGTCTACGGCATGGTTGAGTTGATGGCATTTTGTCTTATTCTCTTTCGTAAGACATTTGGAGGTCTCTTAAAAATGTCCTATATTTCCGCATTGAAAATAAACATTTTAGTCTCGTGTTTCTTTCGTTAGCCGAACACGTGCACTGTATCACAAAGTGTCTAATTTTTATATCGCGAATGTTGTTTCTCAGAAGGTTTTTGATTTTCATTCTACTGAAAACTGTCTCAATAATTCAATCAATATTGGTTTTATTATTTGTAGTATTTATTGATCAACTGGTTTTTATGGCATGTCAACCTATCTAGAGTTATTTATCCCTAGAGGTTAGGGAATGGTGGTCATTGTACATTTTTGGGTGGTTGCTACTGAAGTGATATTTTTGTGCCCCCGCTTATATGATATAAAGTATTTCTATTTGATTAAAATTATTTGCACACAGTTGTATAATTTCAAGTAACTAATGATAATAATCCTTAGTAAATAATTGAACAGTTTTATTTAACCATTAGATGGGACCTTAGCAAGTACAACCACCCCGGGTCAGAATGAACCTGTAATGGTAATGAATGGGAACTTCACACTCCCGAGATCTTCAGATCTGAGGCCTCACCATCAGACTTTTCGTGTTATACCCTGAACATTTTGGTATTGGTGGGTGCCTTACCCATCTGCAAGGGATATACTCTGCGTATTGTAAGTTCCGTTGATAGGACAGGTTTATATTGATTATTTTAGTAACAAGTAAAACCTCAGTGACCTACAAAGGGAAATAGATCACAAACTCTGATCTTCTCAAAGGCGAAACAAATTTGTACAAAAATCATAAACAATTAAGAAAGAAAGAAAGTCGAACAAGTTATTACTGATCTTATTCCCTACAAGTTTTGTTTCTTACTTTGTTCCAACAGAGATCAGTTTGATTAGTTCTTTTTTATATAAATACTACAATTACAAATAATAACTTTTGTGATTTGTTGGATGTTGCCTTTCAAGTTACATTAAACCACATTAAATTCATCTGTTTCCCCAGCTATGGGTAAATCGTAGGGTAAACTGTGGTCTTAAGCTTTGATTAGGCAACCAATTTAGAAGAAGGAAAAAATTAAAATACACTTTATTCCACGAAGAAATTGACGTTGTATCACATCTAATCTAAGGGGGAAAAGTGGGGAAAATTTATTTTTTATTAAAATGAATGCTCAATATCAGAATCATTTTCACATAAAATATTTCCTAGGTTGACACTCTGATAACCATGGCCGAGTTGGTTGGGGCTGTAATATACACCAACTGCATCTCTGTCGATGAGTAAGACTCCCCCAACGTGTGTCCTGGATATGACTCAAAATAATCTGATGGTGAGGCTCCAGTAATGCGGGAGCTTTGGGGAATGCGGAGTGCCCCTTTATTGCCATCGGTCCCTAGTCCATTCTGGCCCGGAGTGGTAGCACCTGATAGGGTCCTATATATAGTTAAATATAATTAAACTGCGTGCTTATGCTAAGCTGGATTGTTTGAAATAGAACAGACTAAACTGAATAGTTTGAAATAGAAGTGTTTTGAAATTTAAACTGCGTATTTATGCTCAGTTAAACTGTTTTTACATTTAGCTGTTTAAATAAATGACTGATGTTTAACTGAATTGTTCATGATACATAGAAATACTTGGAGCCATTTAACTTTGTTGACTAAACTGAATCGTTTGAAATAGAAATGTTTTGGATTTTTAAACTGTTTACTTATGCCAAACTGAATTCTTTGAAATAGAACTGTTTATATGTATAAAATGGATTTGGCATTAAATAACCCACAAAGGTTGATATGCCATGAAACCAAACCAAACTAAAACAGTTTTTATCAAAATGACTTGATTCGGCATTAAATTACCCGCAAATAGTTGATATGCCGTAAAACAAAAAAACAACCAACTGTAATATCACATATTCTAATGACACTTCTCTCACAAGAAGAGACCACTTAAAGAAAACAACAATAAAAAATGAAACTAAAAAACGCTGATTAAATTGGTTTATAGTAATGGCACGTTAATCCATTTAGGGTTATTTTATGCCTCGAAATTAGGCTTCATTGTTCGTTCATGTCTCCATTTTTTGTGTAGTTGTTTCATCAGAGTTCTCTTTGTGCATACGGTTATGTGATAGCAAGAATGCCTATCTAATACGAATAATTTGCATACAGTTGTTTGGTTTCATGTAACAAATTATAATAATCCTTAGTAAACAGATCTATTTGACTCATAGATGGTATCCTAATAGGTACTATCACTCTGGGTTAGAGGGGACCTGGGAGTAATGGCAATGAAGGGGCACTCTATACTCTCCTGATTCCCAGAACTGGAGCTTCATCACCAGATGCAGTTTACTGTGATATTTTTTTGCGGGAGTGATTTGGTTTTGTTTTATGGCATATCAAACATTTTAAATAATTTAATACCAAAACCTCTTTATGCATACGATAAGTTTCCAGACTTTTTTTCGTATGGGCACTTTTATTGATAGAACACACATGAAACTCTAGTCCCCTTCGAAGTAATCTCCTCCGGATGCAATACACTTGTTGTACTGTTCCAACAACTTCTGGAAGACCCCATGGAAGTCCTCTTGTGCAAGCGAGTCAATGACCTTCGTCACAGCCTCTTTCATCTCCTCAGTTATCTCATAACGACAGCCTCTGAGCTTAGGAAATAAGCAAAAGTCACAGGGAGCAAGGTTTGGACTATAGGGAGGGTGAGGAACTGTGTTGATGCCCATCTTGGTCAAACAGTCTGTGACAAGGATGGAGTTGTGGACTGGTGCATTGTCCTAGTGGAAATGCCACTGACCCGATTTGAAGAGTGCTGGCCTCTTCCCTAAGAATCTCTTGCTGAACTCCCTTAAAACCTCAACATAGTAACCCTAACCCTAACCCTTTCACCAATCAACTGTGGTGTATTGACTTCCTTACTCCTCCCACACCTCGCATCATCCCTCACAGACTCTCTGCCTCCCTTGAATCTCTTATGTCACTCAAAAACTGTTGCTCGATTCATGCAAGATGGTCAAAAAGCAGTGTGAAGCATTCCATACGTTTCTGTGGCATTTGTTCCAAGTTTAAAAAATAATTTTATTGCATATCGTTCTTCTTAAGTATCAGATTGCATTTTTGAAATTCACCAGCTGTGACAATCAGGCTTTAGTAGGATGTATTCTAATTGCTGCTGTAGCTGTTCATTTGAACCTGAAATTATAAAAATTGGTCATAAGGGTATTTTCAAGAGTCTACGACAATTTTAAATGCCTGTACAAAAAAGTCTGGAAACGTATCGTATGCACCTCGTATATTAGATATATATGATTTGTAAAAAAAATTGTTGATAGCGTTTTTAAACGAACCTAAACTCATTATTTTACGCACTGTTAAATGGTTCCAAGTATTCCTATGTATCACTAACAATTCCTTTGAACATAAATGATTTGTTTACACATTGTGTCGTTGGTTGAATATGTATGTTTATATGTATGAATGAATTTGGCGTTGAATGACCTACAAGGGTTGATATGCCATAAAACCCCAACAACCAACCAACCAACCAACTACACATTGTGAAAGGATCAAACTGTTTTATTTCAAACAGTTCAGTTTAGGATAAGTCAATTGTTTGCACACATTTTAAATGTCAAACAGTTCTATTTGACCCAATAAATTGAACCTTTTCAGGTACTACCACTCCGTGTCAGAGTGAACCTGTCGGCGATGACAATGAAGGAGTACTCCGCATTCCCCAAAGCTCCAGCATCACTAGGGCCGCTCCGTCAGTTGGTTTAGTGTTATATCCAGAACACTCATTTCGTTAGGGTTCTTATCTCTCTACAGAGATGCAGTTGGTGTATTCTAAAGCCCTAACCGACAGGGCTATTTTTGTAGGGTTAAGAGGTATCCGTCTTCAAGGGATGCTGTTAGCGTATTCTAATCTTTACTGAAAAGGTGAAATATTATCTCAATAATGTATGAAAGAAATCTAAAAAGTTATTTGATGAAAATAAAGAAAGGTATTTGTTAAAAAAAATTGTCGCAGTGATTTTTTACCCTTTAATTCCTACTGAGACACAAGTGTTCAAGTCAGATTTCTTTTTCCTTTTAACCCTTAAAATATCTTAGTGAATAATTTTGCATATTCAAAACTTCAACAAATTTGTTGATAAAAGGGTTAAATGACTCAGATGGAGACTCACCATCTAAATTTATTCTTTAATATTTTTTTCCATAAATTTAAGCTCTTAGTTTGTAACTAGTTTAATCTTACAAAAATATTTTTTTTGAGGCTATTCAAATTGGTAGTAAATCAATGAAGTGCTCCAAGACTAGAACAGAGGTCTGCTATCAAATTTTTGGTTGTTGAGAAGTGCAAACCATGTGAAATTTACAGAAGAATGTGTGATGTGTATAGAGAAGCACATTTTAGTCACAAAAATGTTTATAAATGAGCTAAACATGGGTTTGTCACTACAAATAGAACAGAGGTCTGTCATCAAATATTTGTTGGCTGAGAAGTGCAAACCATGTGAAATTTACAGAAGAATGTGTGATGTGTACGTAGAAGCAGGTTTACGTCAAATAATGATTACTTATGGGCTAAACATGAGTTTTCCACCATAAATCTGAGTCAAAAAGACAGTTCATGGAGTGAAAAATTCTCTGACTATCCGGAAAAGAAAAGTTCTGGGCGCAGCTATCAGTTAAAAAGGCCATGCTGACAATATTCTGTGACATGAAAGGACCCATCACTATTGATTTCCTTGAAAAAGGGTGCAACTGTAAATAGCAGTTCCTATTGGCAAATCCTTAGGCAAAATTCACCATATTTATTGTTTGATCCTTGTATATTAATTCAATGAACCATAAATGTATATGTAGAAATATTTTCGTACTAACATTCATGTCAAAATTTAGACCGTGCTCTGTCTTGGTCTTTATACCCCTAACTATAAATGTATATTAATAAACGAATAAACTATTAATATATATTGAAATTATAACCTATAAAATAGTCTCCTGGGCATGACGTTAAACTGCTTCTGATGGTGAGGCTAGAGTCTTGAAGTCTGGGGAATGTTGAATATCTCTTCATTACCATTACTCTCAGGTCAACTCAGATCCGGTTTAGTGGTACCTTCTAGGATCCCATCAATGAGTCAAATAGACCTGTTCAATCTTTTACTAGGGATCATTATTAATATTGAATAGAATTATTTGTGTTGAATAGCAATACTTGAAACCATTTAACTGTGTGCAAACAATAAATAACAACACTTGAAACCATTTATCTGTCAGCAAACAAATGAGCCCTGGATCGTTTAAAAATGTTATGCATAAAATATTCACTCTCAAATCATATATATACATGAGGAATAGTTGAAAAAAAATAATCCAAAATTTGATGAATTTATTACGAAAGTTGACGTTGAACGTTTGGGTTGTAATAACCTTCGTCAGGACTTTAAATTCATGAAAAATGTTGTTGAAATAGCGATCAGCGTTTTTATTTTATTGTAAAATACGAACGCTGAATATGCTGTTAGGAATCTCTGTTTTTATGCACACTTTCTTTTCTCCTGTTATTTCCTCAAACACCTATCGTTATTTAAACCAAATTTTACATAAATTTAAAGTCCTAAAGAAGGTTTTAAAAAATCTTAATATGAGCACAGATAAAAAAAAATCATACATAATCGTAGTAATCCTTGTCAAGCAAGAACATTAAGTTTATAAGTCCCAAAAATTCACTCTGATTTGTTCTGCAGGACACATGGCGTAACGGTTATAGGCGTTGATTCCGTAAGCTTCTAAGGAGACTATCATCTGAAGGTTGCAGGTTCAATCCTCACTACAGGCGAGTAACAATACAGGTTATGGCTAACGGAATTAGACAACCACCGTGGATTCAATAAAGGACGTAATTCGAAGTTTCGTGAAGGTTCCCGAGTTTGACAAACACCTGAAGAAGGCCGGAGGACATTTCGGCCGAAACGTTGTGGAAATAACAATAAAGATGAAGACAATAGTCCGAAAACCCTTAATGATAAAAATTATCAAGCTTCGTCTCAGAAATTCAGACACACATTTTTTATGAATTTAAAGTCCTAAAGAAGGTTATCCCAGCCGAAACGTTCAACATCGACTTTCATAATAAATTTATCAAATTTTGGATATTTTTTCAACTTTTCTTTACACTTACCTATTTACTTCTTCCTATATATATATATATATATATATATATATATTTATATTTAATGTCATGGAATTTAGACAGCGACCCCTGTTTTTTAAAAAACTCCATGAAACCCAGGGGTCGCAGTCTAAATTCCATAGCATTAAATATATAAATCTAATATTTATCTATTTATTATTATTATTGTATAATAGGTCTATCCTAGATATTGAGCACTCTCCATATTATATTGCACTTGGTTCGACACAAACCCACATAGTGATTTAGTGACAACCAACAGTGTTATAACATATATATATATATATATATATATATATATATATGTATGTATATATATATATAACCACAAAGATTGATATACTATTGATTGAACAAACTAACCCAAACCTATAAATAAATAAAAATATATATTAATGAATATGATTTTTTTCTATTCACATAAAAACAAAGTGGATAACGTTATAGAAAAAGGGAAAATGAATGGTGGAAAGAAAAGAAGCTAAAAAAGAAAAATCAGGATTGTTTTTTAAGGAATGGAAACCGTTATCATTTCCAGACCAATGATTAAAGTTGATGTAAAGAAGGGCAACAGTACCCCCTCTAGCTTTCAAACATTCCTGTTCATCTCAAACATCAGGAAATTCTCTACTACATATTTGTAAGAACCATTCAATGGTTTATTTATACTCTCTAGCCATAAAAAGAGCGCGCTTGTGAAGCCACTGGCTGAGATTGTTGCGCACGATGAAGCCACTTCAAATATTGCTGAAAAAAAAGGACGAAAACAAAACAAAAAATCCGCAGGAACACATCTAACACATAATCATTTTGTATACAGATTGTGTTTTAAAAATTACAATTTTGGAAGGTGTTTATTTTGGTGTATAAGGATAAAACAATATTAATGTCGTTATAAATGTAATTACACTAATAATAAAAAAACAACAAAAAACACATACAAAAAAAGACCCCCCCCCAAAAAAAAACAAACTAAACAATGCATGAAGAAGTATTTAAAGAAATCTACTCGCTTAATAACATTTAATTTTAAATGAATATTTTGAAATAATTTTGAAGTAGCATCCATATAAAAATTTTAACTGTACCCTGTCTTGGATTACACCTCAAACTTAAAAGATATCTATAAATATCATCATCATCATCATTATTATCATCATCAAATCACGCTAACAGCACGGAGTTCCCTGACTATCTATCTTCCTCCTATCATCCATCCCACTCAGCAGGTTTCCTTGACCGCATCCAATGTCCGCCCTGAGCTGATGTAAGTCTTTACTAGTCAGCCAACACTGGTGTGTCCGTGTATAGGAGTCCATAAGAGAACTTCGCTTATGAATTTGTTCATACTTCTCCAGCAATGCCCCGTATTATAAACAATAAATGAATTTATTGAGATATTTTTATAGTTGGTCCATAGAAATAATTTGGCGTACACATCATTTTAAAAATAATATGCTCATTTTTTTTTATTTGTCATATATGTTTTTAGAAAGTTATATTCTTACAATAGAGAAAAAACAAAACGAAATCCTTCAGTACTAAGAAAGGTTTTAATCTCTTTACCCTACAGCTAAGGGTTTAATAGTACCACAGTTGTTCTTCGTCAAGGCTGGCTTTGGCAGTTAATAACCTATGAAAGTTAATATGCCATTAAACAAAGCACTTACCCAGTCGGTTGGGGCTGTAGAATACACCGACTGCTTCTCTACATAGGGGTAAGACCTCCTAACAAGTGTCCTGGATATGACACTAAATAATCTAATGGTGAGGTTCTAAAAATGCTAGAGCTTTGAGGAATGCAGAGTACCCCTTTATTGCCATCGTTCCCAGGTCCACTTTGGTCCGGAGTGGTAGCACCTGAAAGGGTTCTATTTATGGGTCAAATAGAATCAAAATGTGTTCTCAAGCTTAACTGAATTCTTTGAAATAGGACTGATTTTTGACATTAACATTGTGTACTTATGCTAAACTGAATTGTTTGAAATAGAATTGTTTTTATGTATAAAAATTGATTTTGTATTAAATAACCTACAATGGTTGATATGCGATAAAACCAAAGCAAACGAAACCAAACTAAACAAAGTACCCGGATGAATTCAGTACGAAGACACTTTAAAGGAAAGCAGTTAACTTAATTACATTCCGGATAAGTAGAGTTGTCGCCTATAGCCTGGGAGACCGGGGTTCAATCCCAGGTTGAGTTATATCTAAGACTCAAAAAATGGTACTTGATACCTCCTTGCTTAACACTCAGCATTATAAGGTACGTATCAAGGGTCAAGTGGAGCTATCCAGGGAAAGGAATTGCGCGTTCCCTACACCTCAGTGTAGTAGCTATCGAAAAGGGAACCATTGGGTCGACCTCGACTAAAGGGAGACAACTTTAGTTACTTCACTTTTGTAGTTACATTGATAAAAAAAATTGGAGTTGTACCCTTTTATGATCTATATCCAGAACAATAAATAAATGAGCTATGAATATACATGAATACAATAACATATAAGTAAAAGTAAAGTTAGCGACCATAGTCGAGGGTGACCCGAAGGCTCCCTTTTCGATAGCTACTACACCAAGGTGTAGGGGAGGGCGCTACTCCATTCCCAGGATTGCTCCACTTTACCCTTGAACCGTACCTTATAATGCTGAGTGTTAAGCAAGGTGGTATCAAGTTCCATTTTTAAAGTCTTTGGTATGACTCGACCTGGGATTGAACCCAGGTCTCCCGGGCCATTGGCTAAGGGACACATTTCATCTATTTTGTCAGTTCAATAAACACTGTTGTCTTTCGTCTCAGTCGGCTAGGGCTACAGAATATACCGACTGCATCTCTGCTGAGGGGTAAGAGTCCGCCAACGAGTGTCATGGATATGACACTAAACAATCTGGTAATGAGGTTCCAGTAATACTGAAGCTTTGGGCAATGCAGAATATCCCTTCATTGCCATTGCTCCCAGGTCCACTCTGTCCCCCAGTGGTAGCACCAGATAGGGTTCTATTTATGGTTCAAATCAAACTGTTTGACATTTAAGCTGTGTACTCATGCAAAATTAAATTGTTTGAAATTCAACTTGTTGTATACTCAAATGCAGATGCATGCATAATCATAACGACACACAATAAGACGAGCGACATAGTTCTTTAGAAAAATATACCTCTCACTTTATTTGAAAGGGTTGTGTGTTAGAGGGAGTTGGAGACCGAACAGAATTGCAACATATTGGCCCCCACTCTATTGGCCATAACCGCGTTTCTTTCCCGTCCTTCTGGGCTGCTCAAGCGGGGGCTTGGGGGCCCAGCCTCTCTAGGTACTGGTTTTCTCTTCCGCATCTCATCTTCAACTCGTCTGATCCCCAACTGATTAATCGGGGGCCTGAGAGCTCCCTCTGCTGGGTGCTGGCTTTCTCTACCGCATTTTGTCCCCAACTCGTCTGATCTCCAAACTGATTGAATTTCCTGTGCACTGAGTTATATAATAGTTCAACATCCACCTTCTTCTTGTGGGCGTCACAAATTGCACTCATTCAACCCATCCATGGTCAAGGTTATACTCTGCTATTCCTCAATCGGATGCACCTGTTATTTACACATGTGCATTTCCTATTTTGACAGCCCGGCCGGGTAGTAGGTCAATATACAACAAACTGTTTTTACATTTAACTGCGTGTAAACAAATGTCTGTTTAACTGAATTGTTAGTGATAGATAGGAATGCTTGAAAACATTAAAATGTGAGCAAACAAATGATTAATGGTAAATAGAATTATTCGGATTAGATGGCTATAAGTGAAGACGCTTAAATGTGTGAAGAAAATTAGCTCAGGTTCGTTTGAAAATGTTTTCAAAAAATGTTTGTAAATCATATATTTAATATATATGTATAAAAAAGATTTGGCATTAAATGACCTGCAATGTTTGATGCGCCATAAAACCAAACCAAACTGTTGTCTTTATAATTATTTTCTCCTAATACTGAAAATCTCGTTTACAAAGGTTTTATTTGTGAATTTAAAAAGAATTTTGTCATTAAAAAAATATATAAAAATAATTTATGATTGTTCTATTTTTGGAATGTTCGTAATTATTTACACTAACTTTGTGGGAAAAGTACAATATTTCGTCGTACTAGTTCGGTTAAATAAAAAGAAAATAGGTAATTGATTTTAATGGCATGTCAAACAGTGAAGGGTAATTTAAACTTCGGGGTTACGGAATCGCATTCATTGTAGGTTCATATTTGCATTTTTTGTGAAGTTATTTTTACAAACAATTTTATGGTATCAAGTATTCCTATCTAATATAAAATATTAGCACACAGTTGTATAGTTTCAAGTATTCTCATGTAATTCTAATAATTCTGTGATTTCAAGTAATTATTTCTATTTAATAAAAGTCGTTCGTTTGCGCACAGTTATATTATTTTAATTAACTTGAAATAATCCTTTGTAAACAATTACAATTTCAAGTAACTAGTCTTAATACAAATTAATTATAGTTATGTGGCATCAAGTATTGTAATCTTTATCGAATAATTCGCATAAAGTCATATTATTTCAAGAATTCTTATATAATACAAATATCTTATACACAATTATCTCATCATCATCATCATCATGTCGTGCCGTAGGCACGGATATCCCCGACTCTCTCTCGCCACTTCTCCCTATCATTCATCGCCTCCGGCAGGTCTTCAGGGTTACATCCTGTGTCTTCATATAGCTGCTGTATGTAAGTTCAAGCTGGTCGTCCTGCTTTTGCTTGGCCATATTTGGGGGTCCATAGGAGTACATCACTTACGAGTTCGTCCTTGCTTCTCCAGCAGTGTCCTGCGTGTCTGGTTCGTCTAACTTGTATAGTTTTCGTGATGGGAGGCAAGTGGCCATACAGTTGGTGTCTCGTGGGGTGTTGTCACCAGGACTTGTTCAATATTGCTCTCAACATTCTTGTGTAGTTGCCGTCCAGCTTCCTCTCCAGTCGCTTAGTTAGCGTCCATGTAGTGCATCCCTGACCGATAAAGTGAAACACAGTTATCTAGTTTCAAGTAACTATTTCTATTTAATGACAATGTTTGGTTTGCTCACAGTTATATGGTTTAGTGAGTAGAGTGTTCACCAATGGCCCGGAAGACCTGGTTCAATCCCAGGTCATGTCATACCAAAGACTTTAAAAAGGGTACTTGATACCTCCTTGCTTAATACCCAGCAATGAAAGGTAGGTATCCAGGGAAAGGAATCGCGCCCTCCCCTACACCTTGATGTAGTAGCTATTGAAAAGGGAGCCTTCTGGTCACCCTCGACTAAAGGGAGACAACTTTAATTTTTACTTTATATAGTCTCAAGTGATTATTTCTATTTAATGATAATGTTTTGTTTGCACACAGTTATATGGTTTCAAGTGACCAATCATAATCCTTAGTGAAAAATTAAAGCTTTAAATAATTATTCTTACTACAAATTGATTACAATAATTAGGCATTAATTATTCCTATCCAATACAAATAATTTATAAAGAATTTTTTGATCCAGTAATGACTATGAAGGAGTATTATGATAAACTTCCAGAATTATTCCAGTGACTTCTTGGACTGGTAAGAACTACTTCTCTCTTGCTGCTGGTGAAGACCGCGTGTCTGCTTAGCGGCACGCTGGCTCACTCTTTCACCAGTAGTAGCTTCTGCTGAACATATCTACTATACAACAGACTTTCAAGCTCACAACTCAACAAAAATGACTAATATATCTTAACGCCTTGTTGGAGAAATATGACTGTTTTCTAATAGTCTAGGAAAGCATT
Source organism: Sepioteuthis lessoniana (assembly GCA_963585895.1). NCBI lineage: Eukaryota > Metazoa > Mollusca > Cephalopoda > Myopsida > Loliginidae > Sepioteuthis > Sepioteuthis lessoniana. The sequence continues at coordinate 4,867,474 of OY757931.1, read as the reverse complement.
TCCCCGCTACAGAATAACCGTATTAAAACAAGAAAAAAGATTGAGTTAAGAGGTATCTTCTTCTCTTTTCTTTCATCCTTCAGTTATTCTTTTGCTGGCTTCTAGAGACAAAGAAGAAGCCAAGTCAGATAGGGAGAGAAAGAACAAATGGACTCTGATACAACAACCAACAACCTTCGAAACCCAACAAAACTAATAACCGACACCAAATCTTCTATTTCCCATAACTCCACACTCTGGTGTTTTAAGTATCAGATGCAGTTTAGTGTCATACTCAGGACAACCTTTTTTTGTGGGGGGTGTCTTACCCCGCTGCAGGGTATACAGTTGGAGTATTCTAAGGCCTGTCAACAGGGCGAAGGAAAGAAAAGAACACGAAATAGAAAACTCTTCAAAATATCCTCTTTCATAAATTAAAACTTCTTAGTTTCACAATATTTACAGTACTACTACTGTTTTTCATTCATGTTTTCTTATTGGCTTCTTTTCCTATGGTGCCAATACCCGCCGGCCGGCCTCGCTATCGCAGCTTCCTTAAACCTCTAATGGCCATTAGATCAGATCGTCTAGTGGTTTCTCTCATCTCCGACCAAGGGTATTTCACATTTCTTTACGGACACACAAAACACAACCCAGAGAGTGAAAAAAAAAAAAAAAAAAAAAAAAAAAAACACGGCTTGGGTTAGCTCCAAGCGCAAAAAAATAAGAAGTTTGTGACACTTTTGTGCATTTTCTGAACTAACGCGAGAGTGTACTCGAGCGAAAACTCCCACAAAGCCACTAGCGATGCTGACTTGTCTTCTCGCGTTGGTCAACCCGGCTTCTTTTGGTCAACAGGTCTTAGCAGTCGTCTGTCTGACTTCTGTTCTTCTCTCCTCTCTGTCATGCTTTCATCTCCTGAATGCCTCCTGCTCTCCTTTGTCGATTGTTCTCTGCTGCTCCCTTCTGCCGACTTACCTTCTCTTAGACCTTCCTTCCTTCGTCATTCCGGTCTCGTGGTGGATATTGGAGGACTTTTAAATCACCTCCATTTTTCATACAACAATCAATCCAGAGGACTACCTGCAATTGTGAGCATCATCAATCTCAGCAGTTGTCTATGTGTTGCATCGGGAGAAACCCCCTTGGCTGGGTCATAGCATATGTGGCCCCTGGCCCCGTCATTCCAACCCGGTAACAGTTGATCTAGAAACACTTTTCGCCATTTTAACATCTTGTCAGTAATATCCATGGATTTTCAAAAGTATATATATATATATATAAACAATTGACGTCATCTCCCAGATAGGCCCAGCATGGCCAGCCAGCGGGGTAGCAATCGGACACCGCCCCGCGCCCTGGCATCATCCTCCCAACCCCGTCGTTAACCGTTTCTTTAAAGTACAACATTCATTTTCCTCTGACAAAGCTCGTTTCTTAGGCTTCCTTATCAATTGCATAATTGATGCCCAATTTCGAAGCGGAGGCGCGATGCAACCGACCGCCAGGGCGGACATGACCAAACGAACCGAAGAAGCGTCAAGAGCAATTAAACTTACCAAAAAATATCCACGAAGGTAAAAAACAAACAAGCAAAGCAAATGACAAGGCAAGCTCAACCCCCAAATCAACAAAAACAAAGCAAGGCATAACAAATAATAATAATAATAATAATAATAAACACTCCAATGAAAGCAACAAAAAATAATTCACACACAACCAAAAAAAATTAATTAATTAAACAGCCAACATATAAAAAAAAACTATGAAATAACAACAAAAAATAATTTTCATGGAACCTTTGTCACATACTCACTACCTGTCTCGCCTCTCCTTTCTAACCTTTGTTTCTCTCTTTCTCTTGGGATCTCTGTCCCCTCCACCCTTTCTCGTGGTTTGTTTCTTTTCTTCTCTCTTGTCCACCTTGGACCTCTTCCCTCTACCAGGGTCAGGGCTGGGTGGAGGTGACAGCGTTTACCACAAACTGTTCAAAGAACCATTTAAAACAAATTCTACAACAGAATGGCAAAAAGTGTTCCTTAAGTTTTTTTTTTTGTTGTTGTTTTTCCTGTCCTTCCGCACACGTCTATTCTTTTCTTGTCTTCTGGGCTTTTTTTTCTGTCCGTTTGCTCTCTGACTCCCCCACCACCTCGGTTCCTTTTCCTTTCTTTTTTCTTTTCTGGAATCATTTTCGGTCGTCGTGATTCTTTTTCTTCTGGTTTCCTTTTTAGCCAGATGTGTCAATACCCGCTGGCCGACCCCACTATCTCAGCTTCCTTAAACCACGATTGGTCAGTGATTCGTCTCGTGGTTTTTCTCATCTCCGGCCAGGGGTATATCACATTTCTTTACAGATATGCAAAACACAACTGAGAGGGTCGAAGAAAAGAACAAACAAACAAACAAACAAACACGGACTTGGGTTAGCTCCAAGCGCAAGAAAGGGATACGTTTGTGACACTTTTGAGCATTCTGTGAGCTAACGCGAGCGTGTACTCGAGCGAAAACTCTCGCAAGCAACGCTGACTTGTCTTCTCTCATTGGTCAACCCAGCCTCTGTAAGTCAACAGGTCTTAGCAGTCATCTTTCTGACTTCTGTTCTTCTCTCTTCTCTGCCCTGCTTTCATCTCCTGACTGTCTCCTTCTGCTCTCCTTTGTCGACTGTTCTCTACTGCTCCCTTCTGCTGACTGACCTTCTCTTGGACCTTCCTTCCCTCGTCCTTCCGGTCACGTGGGAAATCTCAAGCGCCGGCCCTTTGTGTGGGTTTCGCGCCAAAGCAGCCAAAGGGATTTACTGACTGGCTCCCATGCACACCAACACAACGAATACCCAACATAGTGTCACTCTATTTCAGTCGCGGGCAGGAGATGTCCCTGGATTTCCTAAGATATATAAAATGTTATTCCGTGTTTTCGGACTATTATTTTCATCTTTATTGTTGTATTCATGGCGTTTTGGCTGATATGTCTTCCGGCCTTCCTCAAGTGTTTCATGTCGAACTCGGAAGCCTACACCGAACGTCGAACCACGGTCGCTTTCTCTGATTCCGTTAACCAGGTACACGTGTTAAGTATTCCTATGTTGCTTCTCGCCTGCAGTCAGGATTGAACCTGCAAACTCCTGATGATTGTTTCTCAAGAAGCTCAGGGAACCAACGCCTAGGAATACTTAACACATGTATCCGGTTATAGTTGACAGAAACAGAGTTATTGACACATGTGGATTAAATAAAAGACGTGGTTCGAAGTTCCTTGCTGGCTACCGAATTCGACATGAAACACCTGAGGAAGCCCGGGGGTCATATCGGCCGAAACGTCATGAATATAATAATAAAGATGAAGAGAATAGTCCGAAAACCGTGAATGATAAAAATCATCAAGCATCTCGGAAATTCAGACAATTGATATATCATATAGTTACGAGATTTAAACTGTTTCGTGTAAGTCTTCCTTTGTTTATAAATACTTCAGTAATGTCGTTAATTAAAAAAACAAAATGCTAAGCAAAGAAACAAATAATTGCATTTCCAGAGGATAAGGATTGTGCTGAAAATCAAACTAGCGGCAATAGTTCCTGACCAGATGAATTACCTGTTTACGCCGGATAAGAGGTCAACACTTGGCGAATTTTTATCACTATTCAGGAAATCTTAGCCAGTTTACCATTTTAATATGCTAGAACTCCCGCAGCAAAAAAAAAAAAAAAAAAAAATACAAAAGAAAAAATAGACAACAAAAAACCCACCCTAAAAACACCTGAGACATCATTATTGACCGGTACTCCAGCTGGTGCTACATCAGACTAGGTCCCCACACCCCTAATAATTACCCCCCACCTCCGAGGAGTGGCTTAGATCATATTGGGAAATGCGTATTAAGAAGGTAATTATATAGTGGCATAACAGCTATTGTCTTAGGAAATGGACACTGAAACCCGAGTTCAAATGAGGCTGTTTGCGATTCACTTTACGCTTATACCTTTGAGAAAGAGATGAATCCATCACTCCCTCTGCACCAAGTCCCCGTGGCGTAATGGATAAAGTGCTGGACTGCGGTCTCGAAGTAAGTGAGTTCGAGATTCAGTAGCACTGTTAAGTTCACTCGGGCAAGGCATGAACCTCCTTGTCCCGCCTAGCTCTGGATTAAATAGTACTACTATTCTTTAACAAGAATGGCTTCGGCATTAAATAAGCCTTGAAGGTTGATATGCCATTAAGTAAAGACAAAGATACCAAACCAAACCAAACCTTCTCTCTTCAGCTATGGGTAAACAGCTGCTGAGACTAGGTTCTTTAGCCTTTGCACAGTAACCAGTCTCGTATAATGAAAACTTTTGAATTCAAACCAGCTGTACTCTGCGTAAAAATTGATAAGTGTCACATCCTGCTGTTGCATATTGAATCACTGGACAAACAAAGAAAAACTTGTAGATATATAAAAATATGATTTATATTTTATTCTTCGACGGCGACGTTTGTGTGAAATAGGAATACAGTCAGAGAGAGTTCGCACATATCTTTCTTCTGTGACGGGGGCTCTTTTTGTGCAGTAGTGCGACGGCCGGAGAACACATACGTAGGAGCTGACAGGTTTGCTTGAGAGACCAGCGGGTCTCTGCCTTCAGTCCAAAATTACAGTCATATTGTCTTTTCAAGTCCCATGCAGAAATATGAACCCCCTCTTCGCCTCTCATATTTTTTGTTTATGGCTGGTTATCGGAACTTACATACTTCCGTTTTTCCGGTAATTTGTTGATCTTATCTACGAACGGAAATATCTTTCATTCTATCCACAGGTAATGAATTACATTCTCACTATCATCCTTTATCTTTCTCTTTCCTGTGAAACCACTTTGTTGATGTTATCTTGCGACTGCATTGAATCTGCTAAGTTTATCCCCGGCACTCTGTCGGTAGCTAAGCTAGTATATTACATTGCCTTTGGCAGAGAGGCAAAAGTAAATATTACACTTAGTACTAAATAGTTTATATTAAATAAAGCTTAAAGTTTGTTTTATTTGTATTCAAGACTTTTTTTTGCTCAAAAGGTGTCTTTATTTTATGCACAAAAAGTGTCTCGTTTTTTAACGTTAAAAATTTACTTCTTTTTTTTAAATATAGTCATTAGATACAGATTAATATATAAATTAGTAAATGAATGGATGAATAAATAGATTAACGAATAAATAAATCCAGTATAACAACGAATAAATCGACTAAAAGAGATTATTAGAAAAAAAAATTGAATATTTTAAAGTTGAGTGTAAATATATATGAATAAATAAACTATAAAATACAAATAAATACTAATGAATCGCCCAGCGGTTAGAGTGTTCGCCAATGGCCCGGGAGACCTGGGTTCAATCCCAGGTCGAGTCATACCAAAGACTTTAAAAATGGTACTTGATACCACCTTGCTTAACACTCAGCATTATAAGGTACGGTTCAAGGGTAAAGTGGAGCAATCCTGGGAATGGAGTAGCGCCCTCCCCTACACCTTGGTGTAGTAGCTATCGAAAAGGGAGCCTTCGGGTCACCCTCGACTATGGTCGCTAACTTTAACTTACTTAATACGGTGAACATTAAACTATATTTATGTTCTAATAAATAGAATATAATTATGTTCGTAGCATCGCGAAACACAATGTTCTAAAAATCGGTGGAGACATGAATGTCCAGTTAGGTAAAAATGTTAATAACAAATTCAGCTTACAATTGTGGTCCTATAAGTGCATGTCGCGCTACGAGACACTTATAGGTCGAAGTTTCCGGTGGATCTGCTTGTCAAGATTTCCGTGTCCACGTTGTGTTGTAAGACGCACAATAAAGTTGGGGGAAAAGGGTTAGTCTTTTAGTTAAGGTTATGTCGGAAGACATCCAACTTTACCGGTGCTGTTAGCTGGTCAACCAATTCAATACATCAGATACGCTTGTTTACAGTTGTAAAAAATAACATTTATTTATTATACAATGACAAAAAAAGAACCATGTACAACAATAACAACAACAACAACAACGAGGGGCTTTAGTTCGGTGATAAGTTGACAGGCGATAACAGGTAGCCCCGAGTCCGTTTTGAGCAAACTAATCTTGCTAGGGACGGTCAAATTAAGGACTCTGGGTAAAGCGACGGAAATTGGGAACACCTAACAGATTTCATAGTTGAAAAAAGATTAACTTGCCTTAATTCTAAATTTCCGAAAAGAAAGGGAAAACTATGGACCTACACTTATGCAAAAAACGCTAAAACACAGATAGACTACATCCTCATTAATAAGAATGAATGGAATAATAGCGCATTGAATTGTGAGACATATTCCTCGTTTGAGTGTGTGTCCTCCGATTACGGAATTGTCGCGGGTAAGATACGATTGAGCCTACGAAGAAATGCAGCCCGAACAACCACAACCGTATACTATGACTGGTTCCTGTTTAACTATAGAGATATTAGCAATAAATATACGTTAACATTAAGAAACAAATTCGATGAACCTCAGGAGATATCAGAAACACTTACACCGAATGACAAATATAAGAACTTCGTCAATGCCCTCATAGAAGCGGCAGCAGAATGCATACCAACTAAAGAGCTTAACCCAGAGTCCCATGGGAGACATTAGCGGTTAGAAAAAAGCGTGAAGACGTGAAAATCACCTCCCTATGCAATAGGAGGAACCCAACTAATATCAATGCTCAGAAACTTAGGAAGGCACAAAGTGAACTAACTAACGTATACCTAAAAGAACAAACAGAATAAATACAAAATCAGATCAATGATATTAGAGACTCAGTTGAAGATAGACAATCTAGGATAGCATGGCAGACAGTAAACGAAGTGAGGAGAAGGAAGAGTACTGCTAAAACTAAACTGAACGCTACCAGCCAAGAAAAACAAATTCACCAGTGAAAACAACATTTCGAGAATTGGCTTACAAAACTTACAAAATTACGGATGAACCTATCGTGAACATTTTTAGTAATCAACATGATATCAAACTAGGACGGCTTACGCAAGATAAGTACTAAGAAAAATTTAAAATCGGAAAGCTGCAGGGCTTGATGAAGTATGGAAGACATGAAAATTCGACGACATATTGCTCCGACACTATAATGCCGTATATAACCAAAACACAATAGACAGATGGATAAAATAATCCATCCTCCCCTTCCCTAAGAAGGGTGACCTCGGAATAGCCAAGAAATACCTAGATATAACCCTTACATCCATAGTGACCACAATCTACAATGCTCTACAATGCAACTGTTGAGAACCCAAGATTAAGAAGATGCTTAAAACGGCTTTCGGAGAAATCGATCCACGACATCACAAATTTTGACAATCAGTCGAATTCTAGGTGTTCGTGCAAAAAACCTCAAGGTAACACTATAATTGGTAGACTTCTCCAAGGCATTTGACTCCATACCCAGAGGGAAGATGGAGTAAATACTTCTCGCCTTCGGTCTCCCCAAAGAAACTTGCAGCCATAATGTTGCGATATCAAAACACGAAAGTAAATGTTCGCTCCTTGGATGGAGACATAGACTACTTCGACATTGTAGCAGGTGTGAAACAAGGAGATCTATTAGACTACGTGCTTCAAACGTTTATAGATTTAATGAAAGAAAACGGCTTCACGCTGGCAAAAAAAAAAAAAAAAAGAATCAGAAGATACCCCCGCTGATGACATAGCGCTTCTGGCAAATACACCCACCAAAGCCGAAACCCTGCTACATAGTCTGGAACGGGCAGCAGGTGGCATAGGCCTTAATGTGAACGCAGACAAAACAGAATACATGTGCCTTAATCAAAGAGGTGACATTCCCACACTAAAGGGTGGTCTTCTGAAACTAGGAGACAAGTTCACCAACCTTACAAGCAGCGTCTCATCAATCGAAAATGACATCAACACGCGACTAGCAAAAGCATGGACAGCTATCAATATCATATGGAAGTCAGACATGTCAGATGAAATAAAACAGTTTTTTCGAAGCAGCGGTTATATCAATATTGCTATATGGGTGCACCACGTGGACAGTAACTAAGCTTATAGAGAAAAAGCTTGACGGCTATTCAGTTTAGTTAAGCAGTTCCAATTCAAACAATTCAGTTTAGTATAAGTAGGGATTTTGTTTACACACAGTTAAATGTCAAAACAGTACTATTTCAAACAATTCAGTTTAGCAAACAAAAACAGTTTCGTTCAAACAATTCAGTTTAGCATAGGTATGTAGTTTAAATGTGTAAACAGTTCTATTTCAAGCAGTTCAGTTTAGCATAAGTTCGCAGTTTAGTTCTATTTGACCCATAGATTGGACCCTATCAGATTCTACCACTCGGAGACAGAGTGGACATGGGAGCGATATATATATATATATATATATAGGGGAGAACCACTTTGACATTAGATCATATCCGTTGAATTACCAATAAGGATCGAACTCAGTGGTAAAGGTTTGCGTGAAAAGTATAAATCGTTTCAGGGTAGCAGGCGCTTTATCAAGATTGCAAGATGGTGAGAAACAGATGTGAAGCGTGGTAGTGGTGGTGGGGGGTGAAGTAGAAAAATAGTGATTCATAACTTATACATACAAGTACACTGTGCGTGATTCGTTTACATCACGTAAATACTCCTGCCATAATTTATTCCCAAATGGCAATAAAAAGCAAATGGTTTCCCTCACATCTTTTCTATTGAATGGCTGCCCGCGATGTTTGTGAATGTTAAATTCATCACTTCTTTCCATTTTGCTTCAGTCTAGAAACTTCTAATTTTTTTATAATCCCACATCATATCTTCAAAGAAATCTTTTCCAGTAAAATTGTCCAGCGGGAGAAAGAAAATCATAAAGTTCTTCTTATTGAATTCTTGCAAACTCCTTTTAATTTCTTCTTCAAACATACATTTTTTTAAAAATCTTTTGATTTCCCTTTTTTGTTTTTTCGTCTCTTGGTTCAATGCCTGGTACGAATAAATTACACTTTTATCCTTTGTTTTATGTCTGTCAAATTTTGTATTTATTTTCTAGAACTGTATATTTTTTCTATTTCTGTCAAATTTTGTATTTATTTTCTAGAACTGTACATTTTTTAGTTCTCCTAAATTTTGTATTCATTTTCTAGAACTGTATATTTTTTCTAATTCTGTCAAATTTTGTATTTATTTTCTAGAACTGTATATTTTTTCTATTTCTGTCAAATTTTGTATTTATTTTCTAGAACTGTATATTTTTTTTCTGTCAAATTTTGTATTTATTTTCTAGAACTGTATATTCTTTTATTTCTATCAAATTTGTATTTATTTTCTAGAACTGTATATTTCTTATTTCTATCAAATTTTGTATTCATTTTCTAGGAATGTGTATTTGTTTTTAATTTCTGTGTCATTTTCCGAAACCATCGGCTATTTGACCATAGTGACTCCTTTAAATGTTTTTTATGAGATATCCATAAGTAAGAACTCGCTTAGTATAAAAATACAACCCTTTCATATTAATACGGCTTATTTAGTAACCGCTTCAAAGCATTTTTCTGGCCCAGTCGACTGGGACTGGATAATACACCGACTGCACCTCTTCAGAGGGGTAAGACTTCCCCAACGTGTGTCCTGATATATTACCGTAAACAATCTGATGGTGTGATTCCCGTAATGCTGGAGCTTTGGGGAATGCGGAGTACCCCTTTATTGCCATCGCTGCCAGGTCCACTCTGTCCCCGAGTAGTAGCACCTGATAAGGTTTTATCTATGGGTTAAATAGAACTAAATTGTGTATTTATGCTAAACTGAATTGCTAGAAATAGAACTGTTTTGGCATCTAAACTGTGTACGTATGCAAGACTAAATTCTTTGAAATAGAACTGTTTTTGATATTTAACTGTGTGTAAACAAAAAAACTGTACCTATGCTAAACTTAACTGTTTTAAAAGAACTGTTTATATGTATAAAATGGATTTGGCATTAAATAACCAACAATAGTTAATATGCCATAAAACCAAACCAAAGCATTTTTCAATGTTTTTTTTAAATATCATTGCGTTCAATCAGTATAACTGAATTCAGCCATGCATTCCAAACAAGTTTGTACAGGGTTATGAGAAAAACAAATGTATAATTAAAATAGTTCTTGAAAATAGATCGAATCATTTAAAGAGATATCAAAATATACTAAAAGATGTTGAGATTTTTCTCTTTTGAGTATCAAAATTAAATATCTGAAACTTCCATTTGTGAAATATCTCACTTGATTTTGCCCTGTTGGTAAAGCTTAGAGTAGGCTAAATGTATACCCTGCAGAAAAGTAAGACCCCCACCAAATTAGGGTGTCCTGGGTATGACACCTAACTGCATCTAATGGTGAGGCTCCAGTTCTGGATCTTTTAGAAGTGTTGAGTACCCCTTCATTGCTATCACTCCCAGGTCCACTCTTAACTGGAGAGTTAGTACTTGTTTGGGTCCTATCTATGGATGAAATAGATTTCTTTAAAAATTATTCGTATTCGATAGGACCGTATGCAAAAGAAAAACTTCTAAAAAAACATCAGTACAATAATGTAAATATGACTGTACAATCAACTCAATTTTCTAACATCTTGGCATAAATATCCCTTGATGCGTTGATGTGCTGATAAAATCAATCAATCATTCTGATCTGATTGCATTGAAAAAATCAAGTAAATCTTTTGGAGAATATTTTCAAGACATTTTCTTTTCTTTCACCGTCTAAATAGGATTCAGGTTCATCATATGGCCAGGAGAATAAAGTTTTACACTTGATCTCGTCGATTTCTATTCAGCGTGATATATAACTTTGCTCTTATATATATATATATATATATATATATATATATATATATATATATATATATATAAAAAGAAAATACAAAAATAAAGTAATTCAAAAGTGATGAATTTATTATAATGGAAAGTCAATGTTAGAATTTTCGGTTTTAGTAAAACTTTATCAGGACTTTAACATTAGCTTTACTTTATAATAAATTCTTTACTTGTTAATTTTTTAAATTCCATCGGAATGCCCAACTACGAAACCGCATAGAACCCAAAATCGACAACATACTTAGGAAGAACCAAAATGGCTTCCGAAGAAATAGATCCACGACCTCACAAATATTAACCATCCGTAGAATCCTTGAAGGTGTACGGGCAAAAAACCTACAAGCGACATTAATATTTGTCGACTTCACCAAGGCCTTCGATTCCATTCACAGAGGAAAGATGGAACAAATCCTACTAGCGTACGGCATACCTAAAGAAACCGTAGCAGCAATAACGATTCTCTATAGAAACACCAAAGTAAAAGTACGATCACCATATGGAGACACAGAATACTTCGACATAGTAGCAGGAGTACTACAAGGGGACACGCTAGCTCCATACCTCTTTATTATTTGTCTAGACTACGTACTTAGAACATTGATTGATAAAATCAGAGAGAACGGCTTCGAGCTGACAAAGAAAAGAAGCAGAAGGTACCCCGCAAAAACAATTACCGACGCCGACTACGCCGATGACATAGTGATACTGGCAAATACACCTAACCAAGCCGAAACACTACTGCATAGTTTGGAACGAGCAGCCGCAGGCATAGGTCTCTATATCAATGCACGCAAAACGGAATATATGTGCTATAATCAAACGGGTGACATCTCCACTCTAGACGGAACCCCTCTTAAACTAGTAGACAAATTCACTTACCTAGGAAGCAGCGTTGCATCAACCGAAAAGGACATCGACACGAGGTTAACGAAAGCATGGACAGCTATCAATAGGCTATCGATTATATGGAAATCAGACCTAACCGATAAAATGAAACGCAGCTTCTTCCAGGCAGCGGTCGCATCGATACTGCTATATGGATGCACTACTTGGACTCGAACAAAACAGCTGGAGAAGAAGCTAGACGGCAATTACACAAGAATGCTGCGAGCAATATTGAACAGGTCCTGGCGGCAACACCCCACAAGACACCAACTGTACGACCACCTGCCTCCCATCACGAAAACTATTCAAGTTAGACGAACCAGACATGCAGGACACTGCTGGAGAAGCAGAGATGAACTCATAAGTGATGTACTCTTATGGACCCCCACACATGGTCGTGCAAAAGCAGGACGACCAGCACGAACATACATTCAGCAACTATGTGAGGATACGGGATGCTGTCCAGAAGACCTGCCAGAGGCGATGAACGATAGGGAAAAGTGGCGATAGAGGGTCAGGGATATCCGTGCTACCGGCACGACATCATGATGATTTACTCACACACACACACACATATATATATATATATATACAAGGGTCATTCAATAAATAAGAAGAATTTTCTTTTGAAGAAAGCAAAATAATTTCTTTGGAACAGGTTTACAGCAAAAAAATATTTTAATCTTGAAAAAAATATTTATTTTAAGGCTGTTCAGATATTCAAAATGGCGGCAAATCAGAGTGCTCCAGGCTTGAATAGAGGTCTATCATCAAATTTCTGGTGGCTAAGTAGTGCAGAACATGGGAAATTTACAGAACAATGCAGGATTTATACAGGTAAGCATGTTTCAATTAAAAAAGGATTTACAAATAGGCGAAATATAAATTTGCCGCGGGAGCCTAAGAGTAAAAATCAGTCCATTGAGAGGAAATCTACAAACTTTCTGGTAAAGAAAGAATTCTGTGTATGGGATTTAGTGAAGGAGATCAAGTTGACAATCTTTTGAGAAATAAAAGGATCCAACAGTATTGGTTTGCTCGAAAAAAATGTAACTATTAAGAGAGAGAGAGAGAGAGAGAGAGAGAGAGAGAGGGTAGAGATAGGATATATATATATATATATTATATATCAGCTTCATCATCAAGAGCTGCTACCAGACTCTCTTTCTTGACATTCATTTCTATCGTCCATTGCTACCGGTCGGTCTTCAAGACCACATCCTGTGTCCGTACAGAGCTTTTGTCGATAAGTTCTAGTTTGTCGTTCAAGATTAGAACGTCCGTGTGAAGGGGTCCCTAGGAGAACGTCCCGTATGTCTTGTTGGTCTTATTTTGGTGGTTTTAGAAATGGGCGGTGTGAGGTCATACACCCGTTTTACAGGATGTTGCATCCAGGATTTTTTTTCAATATAGCTCGTAGTATCCTTGTGTAATTCCTGTCTAACTTTTTCTCAATATGCTTAGTCAGCGTCTATGTGGTGCATCTCTCTAGCTCTTTCTCTCTCTCTCTCTCTCTCTCTCTATATATATATATATATATATATACATATATATAGTGTATGAGTGTGTGCGTGAGAGAGAGATAGAGAGGGAAAAAGAAAGAGGTGCTCACTGTGTAATGGACACGGCAAAATGAGTTCAAATCCCGGACAAGGCTGTCTGCATTTCACATAGCGTTAATACTCTTGAAAAAGCATCAATCCAACTACTCTCCTTCCAGTTATAAGAAAACCAATCGAGCAGACTGGGCTCTTTAGCCTTAGTATGGCAACAAGTCTTGCAGAATTCAAGCCTGTGAAAAACCGCAACAAAAATGCGTCGCATTTTGCTGATGCGGCAAATGGATATAAACACACACACACGCATATATATATATATATATATATAGAGAGAGAGAGAGTTCTGATATCTTTCATAAGAGTTGTCTTTGTTCGATGTTTAGAGATGCACAGCAAGACTGAATTTCAAACATTGATCTCCGCAAAGTGCGATTTCGGAGACGCTGAGAACTTCTTCATACAATCACAATCGAGATAGGCTGGACATGTTATCCGAATGAGAGGCAACACAATTTCAAAGATCCTCATCTGTTGCCAGCTTCATGACGGAAAGACAACTGTTAGAAGACCATTTTTTTTGTACAAAGACCATGTCAAACAATCTAATAGTTATGATATACCAGTTGATACATTCGAGCAAATTGCTTTGGTTCTTACTCTTTTGAGGGCTGAATGTTGCAAAGTCATCAAGAACTTTGACAATCACAATCTTCACATCTCAAAGTATAAAGGAAGAAGACAAAAATTATACCAGCTTCTTCATCTGATGAATTTCCTATATGATATTATCAACGTATTTGCGTGCAAGTCGGTGGCTGACTTGAAATGTCATGTGAGACACAGGTAAGAGTTCTGACGAGAGTTATTTGGATCTAACACATTGAAACCGACGAGTCCATAATATATATATATATATATATATATATATATATATAAAGTAAAGTTGGCGTCCCGAAGTTTCCCTTTTCAATAGCTACTACACCGGCGTGTAAGGGTGGGCGCTACTCCTTCCCTTGGATTGCTCCACTTTACACTTGATCCATACCTTATAATAATGAGTGTTAAGCAAGAAGTGATCAAGTACACATTTTTAAGTCTTTGGTATAACTCGAGCTGGGATTGAACTCTAGTCTCCCAGGCCATTGCCGAACATTCTAACCATTATGTCAATGGTCGATATATATAAGTGCCATTTTTTCTCCAATTAGAGCATACTAGAAGAAACGACGGCCTAAACCCCTGGGTGTATTTTTGGTATGGAGAAGAATGAAATAAGTCCTATAAATTTCAGTAATAGAAATAAAAAAAACTAATGAAATTAGAAAGTGAGTAGAGACCTTTTATTCTTTTAAAAGAGAGAGAAGATGAATATTAACACTTACAGATGAAACAGAAACATAGCACTTTCAGTTGTGATTGTGTGATTATTAATTTTGGATTTACTAAAATCATAAATTCAGAATTTTTCAATTTAGACAATAGTCTCCAGGAAATGCTGCAGGGATTCGGTTTGAGTTGGTGTATTTACAAACAACCTTTGGTGAACTACTTTTGATAGGTTATCGATCTTATGGAAATCTGGTCTCTCTGATAAAATAAAATGAGATTTCTTCGAAGCTGAGGCTGAGTAAGTACTACTGTATGGATCCACCGCATAGATGCCAAGGAAACGCTTGGAGAAAAAGCTAGATGGGAACTACACACGAATGCTGCATGCTATTTTGAAGAAATCCTGAAAGCAACACCCAGCAAAAAAAAAACAACAAAATAAAAAAACAACAAAAAACACAAAAAAAACAGCTGTTCAGACACTTAGCTCTCACCTCACAAACCATCCAAGCGAGACGGCATGCCGGGCATTGATGGAGAATTAAGGACGAACTCTTAAGCAACGTTCTCTTATAGACACTTATATATTGATGCTCCAGTGCTCGTCGACCAGCACGGACTTACATCAGCTCTGTGCGGACACTGAATGCAGTTTAGAAGGCCTGCTTAGAACGAAAACGATATGTGCGGACGGCAAGAGAGAGAGAGAGAGAGAGAGAGAGAGAGAGTGAGAGAGTGAGAGTGTGTGTCTGTGCGTGTGTGTGTGTTAAGAAACTTCATGCCATCAACAAGACTGGATGATGATTATGATGATTATGATGACTCTAGCCTCAAATCTTGGGAATGAAAAGTTTTAAAACAATAAAAAAAATAAATTTCACAGCTTTACAGATTAAGAAAAATTAAATAAGAATTGCAATCGATATTCAAATTTTTAAAAATCAGGCAAGAACTGTTGTAAATAGACTTAAATAAATGTTTTTCCCTGTAAAATTCGCACAAAAAAAGCAAGAATAAAGTTAATAGAACAAAACTGTGCATTACAAAACGTGTAACATTCAGAATTAGAGAAGAAAACCATAAACCCGTATGTAAATTAAATCAACTGTTTTATTGACTTATAATACTGAAATAGAATATTTAGAAGACATATACAGCTCATGACATTTAAATATTTCTGTACATTCACTACATGATTTTATTAAACCTTATTGTTACGGCTTAGAATACGTAGATTGTATCACCTGCAGATAGGTAGTCCCTCTTAAAGTGGTGTCCTGAGTATGACATTAAACTGCATCTGATGGTGAGTCTCCAGTTCTAGTGATATGGTGCGTGTGAAGTACTCCATTATCGACATTACTCCCGGGTAAACTCTGACCTGGAATGGTAGTATCTTTCCCAAATCAGTCATTGTCATCAGTTTCCTTGCTCAAACATTATCACTGTTAATCTTCCAAAGATTATCAATTGGACAGAGATCTAGACCAGACAAGGGCAACCTTTTTCGAGAAGCAGGCGACAAGAAACATGGATCCTCATCAGTCGAACAGCACTACTGAAAAACTTCAAGTTGATTTTACGTTGAAGATTCCTCAGTCATTTTCTCTACAGAAAGCCATATTCGTAAACATTAACCTTATAAATAAGGAATTTATTTTCTTCGGTAAAAAGATCTAAAAAAAATTGACGTCTTCCACTGGACATTTATGATTGATTTAGCTTTTGGTTAGAGTGGGTGAGTGTGTTTGGAGGCATGCTATAATCTCAACATTTTCAGTTTTGAAGAATGGTTTTACCATTTTTCAAGTATCGTAAGGAGCATTATTGTCTCTAAAGATGGACACGGGTTGGATATTTTCCCAGAAAGACGGACATATTATTCTCGTGCACTTGCGTACAGCAATGAAGTCGTGTAGTCGTAGAATAAAATAAAAGTTTTGCCCTAAGTATATTTTCCAAATATTTTGTATAAGTACCTGAGCGATGAAATGAAACGCAGTTTCTGCCAGGCAGCGGTCGTATCTATACTACTATATGGATGCACTACTTGGACGCTAACTAAACAGCTGAAGAAGAAGCTAGACGGAAATTATACAAGAATGTTGCGAGCAATATTGAACAAGTCCTGGCGGCAACACCCCACAAGGCACGAACTATACAGTCACCTGCCTCCCATCACGAAAACTATCCAAATTAGACGAACCAGACATGTAGAACACTGCTGGAGAATCAGGGACGAGCTCATAAGTGATATACTCTTATGGACCCCCACATATGGCCGGGCAAAAGCAGGACGACCAGCTCGAACATACATGCAGCAGCTATGTGAGGATACGGGATGTAGCCCAGAAGACCTGCCAGAGGCGATGAACGATAGGGAGAAGTGTCGAGAGAGGGTCAGGGATATCCGTGCTAGTGGCACAACATGATGATGATGATGATTATAAGGTTTGGTTTGATTTGTTGGTTAGTGTTTTACAGCATATCAACCCTTTCGGATTATTTACTGCCAAATCCTTCGTATACATAAATGAATTGCATTCAAATAGTTTGTCGGTGACTTTATTTTCATAAAAGTTGTTAGAGCTCATGGTATTTGCATGCAGTTAAAGGGTTTCAAGCATTCCTATGAAACACAAATAATTCTATTATATATTGATCATTGTTTGCACACAGCTGAATGGTTTTAAATAACTAATAATAATAACAGAAAAAAAAACTATAGAGTAGGAAAGTGACAGTGATACCAATTATGATTGGTGCACTCAGCACGGTCCCAAAATGTTTGGTACAGAGATTGAAAGACTTGCAAATAAGAGGATGAGTGGAGACCATCCAAATTACAGTATTATTAAGATCGGCCAAAATACTGAGAAGAGCCCTGATGATTTGAGGAGACTTGCTGACACTCAAACTCCAGTGAAAAACTATCAGCTTACGCTGGTGTGAAAAACTCTCAAAACAGAAAATAATAATAATAATAATATCTCAGGAGAACCCGGAAGCTCCTCGAGACAAAACTATGTAGCAGAAACCTTATCAAAGGAATAAATACCTGGGCTGTACCCGTCGTTAGATATTCGGGACCCTTTCTCAAGTGGACCAGAGAAGAACTTAAGCAAATAGATCAAAGAACAAGAAAACTAAGGACCATCCATAAGGCATTGCATCCCAGAGACGACGTTGACAGACTATATGTATCAAGAAAGGAGGGAGGAAGAGGACTTGCCAGTACTGAAGACAGCATTGACGCATCGATACAACGACTCGAGGACTACATATAAAAACACGAAGGAAGTCTGATTACAGCCACCAGAAATGATACTGACAACAAGATGGCCAAGAGAATGACAATAACTTGGAAACAAAAATGGGAAGAAAAATAACTCTATGGGCGTTTAAACGATTAATAAACAACATCTCACACGAGAAAACCTGGACGTGGCTAAGAAAAGGAAATCTTTAGAAAGAAACAGAATCTCTCCTAATAGCAGTACAAAACAACGCCATTTGAACCAATCATATCAAAGCGAGAATAGATAAGACGCAACAAAATAGCAGATGTAGGTTATATGATGATAGAGACGAAACCATCAATCACATAAAAAGCGAATGCAGCAAATTAGCACAGAAGGAGTATAAGACTAAACACGTTTGGGTGGGCAAGGTGATCCACTGGGAGATATGCAAGAAATTTAAATTTGACCATACGAACAAATGGTATATGCACAGCCCAGGACCTGTCCTAGAAAATGACACCCATAAACTTCTTTAGGACTAATTTCGGCATGTAGACCAGACCTAATAATAATCAACAAAAAAAAAAAAAGAAAAAAAAAAGAGAACTTGCAACATTGTGGACTTTTATGTCCCAGCTGACCACAGAATAAAACTGAAGAAAAGTGAAAAGAAGGATAAGTATCTTGACCATGGTATGGAATTGAAAAAATTATGGAACATGAAGGTGACAATTATACCAGTAGTGATTGGTGCTTTTGGTACAGTCGCCAAAAGATTATTAAAGGGACTGGTGGACTTGGAGGAAGAAGGACGAGTGGAAACCATCTAAACTTCAACATTAGTGAGAACGGTCAGAATATTGAGAAGATTCCTGGAGACTTGAGGAGACTTGCTGTCACTTTAACTCCAGTGAAAAACCATCAGCTGTAACTGCAAAAAGCTCTCAAAGAGTAAATGATAATAATAATCCTTAATAAATGATTGAACAGTTCTATTTGATTCATAGATGGGACCCTAACAAGTATTACCACTCCGTACAGAGAAGACCTGAGAGTAATAGTAATGAAGAAGTTCTCGATATTTCCCAAAAGGTCCAGGACTGGAGTGGAGTGCAGTTTAGTGTAATACCCATGACCCTAGTTGGAGGGTTTTACCCTCAGCAGAGATGCAGTTGGTTTATTCTACAGCCCCAGTCAACAGGGAGTAGTTATGGTTTGGTTAATTTGTTCAATGGCGTATCAACATTTATGGGTTATTTAATTCTACGGCCACCCCTGCAGAAAGATAGTAGCAGTGATATTTTACCTATTGCTGGGCAGAAGAGTATTAGTCCAAAAGTGATTTTAATAGCTCAGCTGGAGTTCGAACTCAGACTACAATCTCGCAATCCAGCACGTTAGGTCTCAGGCTTGTTTAAGAATGTTATTATGTATCGACAAATATTATATATTTGTTGTCTAAATTTCTGAGACGAAGCTTGATGATTTTTATCCTTAAGGGTTTTCGGACTATTGTCTTCATCTTCAATGTTATTTCCACATCGTTTCAGTCGATATGTTCCTCGGCCTTCTTCAGGTGTTTGTCGAACACAATAACCAACACGGAGCTTTGAACTACGTCCTTTATTGAATCCACGGGGATCGCCTGTTCTGATTCCGTTAGCCATAACCGGGTACAGGTGTTAAATATTCCTGTATTGTTACTTGCCTGCAGTCAGGATTGAACCTGAACCTCCAGATGATTGTCTCCTTAGAAGCTTTGAGAACCAACGACTATAACCGTTACGCTATGTGTCCTGCTGGGCACAGCGTAACGCTGTGGAAATAACAATAAAGATGAAGACAATAGTCCGAAAACCCTTAGTTATAAAATATTATATATTTTTATATATGTATAAACAAGATTTGGCGTTAAATAATTCACAGGGGTTGATATACTATAAAACCAAACCAAACCAAATTGAGTTGACTGAATTCACGAAAAGGAAAATTGTTAACCTTAAAATATTAATTCCACAAAATAACTTTTTTTAGGATTGCGTAAACATTTTTTTACCTCAAAATCTTTTCTTTTAGAGTCAAGAATGTATGTTAAGAGAATATCTTCTGCAAAGTAAGAACAATAAGATATTTAAATAAGTACGAAAGTCATTTAATGAATAAGGCGAATTTGTTTGAAGAAATTTTTTTTTCTGAATTTGTTCCATAAATATAAGCTAAGTATTGTTTGGAACTGTTTTATGGCAAAAATTAATTTAATTTTGAAAAATATTTGTTTTGAGACAATTCAAAATGGTGGCAAATCAAAGAAAGTGCTCCAGGCTTGAGCAGAGGTCTGTTATGAAATCTTTGGTGGCTGAGTGGAAACCATACTAAATTTACAGAACAATGTGTGATGTGTACGGAGAAGCATGTTTTAGTCAAAAATATTTTTACAAACGGGCCAAATATGGGTTTGACACAGAGCTCGAGTTGAGAAGACAGTCCATGAAGTGGAAACACACTCTCCGGTAAAGAAAAACTTCAGGACGCCGCGGTCGGTGAGATGGACATGCTGATAATCTTCTGGGGCATGAAAGGATCTATTCCTATTGAGAAAAGAACAACTATAAACTGTGGTTCCGATTTGCAACTCTTTAGGCAAAATTCACCGTAGTTATTGAATAACCCTCGTATTTTCTCTTAACGACTAGGAAATTGATGAAGACCGTGAAAGAGCAACGGTAAATCCAACTGCTTTTCTACAAAATTTACTTTGATCTATGCATTGTATATGGATGTTCTCCCAGTAAAGATATACGTTCTTAACATATAGTAAATAGTCCTGTCAGGAGGCTTAAGAATACTTAGGGTGGGTAAGACCCCCATTCAAAAAAATAAGGGGTCCAGAGTATGACACTTAACTAAATCGGATGATAATACTCAAGTTCTGAAGATCTGAGAAGCGTGGAGAACCCTTTCGTGGCGATTACTCGCAGGTCAAATCTGACCCGGAGTGGTTGAACCTTTTAGGGTTCCATCTATAGGTCTGATAGATCTATATAAAAATTATTCGAAATCTATAGGAATACTTGTTACGATGTAGCAATAAATTACGTGGTGCCTTCAATAAGTTTACAGACTTTTTTTGTACAGGCATTTAAAATTGTAAACTCTTAAAAATTCAGTATGTTATTGCTATACATCTTATGATATGACTGACCAATTTTTATGATTACAGGTTCAAATGAACAGCTACAGCATGAATCGGAAAACACCCTACTAAAACCTGATTGTCACAGCTGGTGAATTTCAAAAATGCAATCTGGACTTTAGAAGAACGATATGCAATAAAATTCTGTTTTAAACTTGGAAAAAATGCCATATGGAAGCATGCTGGCTCTCCCAGACTCAAGAAGGCCAGACAGAGCAAATCCACCCACAACTTTTGATGATCCCTTTTTTTTGACAGCACTGGCATGATGTACATGCACTGGGTTCCCACTGGACAGACAGTCAACAAGGAATGCTATGTTGAGGTTTTAAGGGAGTTCAGGAAGAGATTCCTAGGGAAGAAGCCAGCACTCTTCAAATCGGGTCAGTGGCATTACCACCAGGACAATGCACCAGGACAATGCACCCTTGTCACAGACTATTTGACCAAGATGGGCATTAAGACAGTTCCTCAGCCTCCCTCTATTCCAGACCTTGCTCCCTGTGACTTTTGCTTATTCCCTAAGCTCAGAGGCTGTCGCTATGAGACAATTGAGGAGATGAAAGAAGCTATGACGAAGGTCATTGACATGCTCACATAAGAAAACTTCCATGGGGCCTTCCAGAAGATTTTGGAACGGTACAAGTGCATTGCAGCCGGAGGAGATTACTTCGAAGGGGACTAGAGTTTCATGTGTGTACTATCAATAAAAGTGCCCATACGCAAAAAGTCTGGAAACTTATCTAATGATCCTCGTATTTGTAATAAAAATAGTTAACTGAAGTTATAGAGGGAGTTCTCGCGGCGTTGTTGCTAATGTTATAAAGTGCGATATCGTAGTAAGCGAGTTCGAATTCCATTCATGCTATTTCATTCACTTTCGGACTAATACCTTAGGAAAGGTATGAAACTACTAATTCCCTAAGCTATGGGCTAAATACTACAATTATTGTTCCTCTGTAAGATTTGGTCTTAAATAGACCACGAAAGTTGATATGCCATTAAACAAAGTAAGCAAACGAAAACAAATCATTGATGATATAATTGTTTCCTAACGATTATTATTATTTATTTGAACTATATAACTGTGTGTAAACAAAATTCAGTTATTACAGAGGAATAATTACTTGAAAACATAATTATTCAGATTAAATCAGGATATTTGAAAACATACGACAATTTGCAAATTATTAGTATCAGATGGTAATGCAATAAGCTATATAACAGTGTGCAAATTGTTTTTATTAGATAGGAATACTTGAAGCTATATAACAGTGTGCAAATTATTTTTACTTGATAGGAATACCTTAAGTTATATCGCTGTGTGAAAATTATTTGTACAAAGCTCTAAAACAGTGCAAATTGTTCGTATTTGATAGGAATACTTGAAACTATCCAACAATGTGCAAATTTTTTGTATAGGATAGGGATACTCGAAGCTTTATAAATGTGTGCAAATTATAATTATTCGATAGAAATACCTGAAACTATAAAAATGTGTGTAAATTATTTGTATTAAATAGGAATACTTGAAGCGATATAACTGTGTGCAAATTGTTCATATTAGGTAGAAATACTTGAAACTATCCAACTGTGTACAAATTGTTCGTATTAGATAGGAATACTTGAAGCTATATAACTGTGTGAAAATTGTTTGAATTAGATAAAAATACTTGAAACTGTCCAGCTGTGTACAAATTGTTCGTATAAGATAGGAATACTTGGAGGTGGCCGTGGTGTAATGGTTATCGTCGTAGAAAATGGACACGACGACACGAGTTCAAATCCCGGACGACACTGATTGCATTTCACATAGCACTAGTACCCTTGGGAAAGGTATGAATCCAATTATTCTCCCTCCAGCTATGGGTAAATAGTATTCGATTGGAATACTTGAAACCATCCCACTGTGGGCAAATTGTTTGTATTCGATAGGAATACTTGAAACCATCCCACTGTTTGCAAATTGTTTGTATTCGATAGGAATACTTGAAACCATCCCACTTGTGTGCAAATTGTTTGTATTCGATAGGAATACTTGAAACCATCCCACTTGTGTGCAAATTGTTTGTATTCGATAGGAATACTTGAAACCGTTCCACTGTGTGCAAATCGTTTGTATTCGATAGGAATACTTGAAACCATCCCACTTGTGTGCAAATTGTTTGTATTCGATAGGAATACTTGAAACCGTTCCACTGTGTGCAAATCGTTTGTATTCGATAGGAATACTTGAAACCATCCCACTGTGTGCAAATTGTTTTTATTAGATAGGAATACTTGAAACCATCCCACTGTGTGCAAATTGTTTAAATTCGATAGGAATACTTGAAGCTATATAACAGTGTGCAATTTTTTTCAATTCGATAGGAATACTTTAAGTTTAAGTTGCAAATTATTTGTATTAGATAGAAAACCATGAAGCTATGTAATTGATCATTCCATAATTGAGTGCAATACAATTTTATTTTTCTCTGAATTGCTTTGAAAAAGATTTACCATAAATTGAAATAATTAAATCTAGTTTGTTCAAATAATGTTTTATTAAACCATTTGCTCAAATTTGTTGTGGCTGTAGAATACACTGACTGTTTCTCTGCAGAGGGGTAAGACCCCCCCACTAACGCGTGTCCTGGATATGACACTAAATAATCTGATGGTGAGGTTCCAGTAATGCTGGAGCTTTGGGGAATGCGGTGTACCACTTCATTGCCATCACTTCCAGGTTCACTCTAGCGCGGGGTGGTAGCACCTGATAGGATCCTATTTATGGATCAAATAAAACTAAACTGCGTACTTATGCTAAACTGAATTGTTTCAAATAGACCTTTTTTATGCCTAAGTGGATTGTTTGAAATAGAGCTGTTTTTGACTTGGAAACTGAACTTTTGTTAAACTGAATTGTTTGAAATAGAACTGTTTTGACATTTAACTCTGTGTAAACAAAAACTATACTTATACTAAACTGAATTTTTGAATTAGAACTGTTTGACGAGACTGAATGGCTTGAAATAGAAATGTTTTTGACAATTAAACTGTGTACTTACATTTAAATTGCGTACTTATGCTAAACTGAATTGTTTGAAATAGAACTGATTATTTGTATAAAAATGGATTTGGCATTAATTAACCTTCAAAGGTTGTTATACTATAAACCCCAAACAACCAAACATGTAAATATGGACGTACAATGAATGCGATTCCGTAACCTCTTGGCATAAATAACCCGAGACGGTTTGACATGCCATTAAAGTCAATCACTCAACATCGTTGTAAAGTAGGTGATAAAATTTGGAAAATATTTTCGGTGAGTTTTGTTGAAGTAAAATCTGTATCTTTGTCTATTAACTGTAAAGAAAAACCCATTTCTATAAATAGACTGTGGCGAAAGATGGTCGAGACATTTAAAAAGATTTTTTCTAGGTTAATCAGAAGGACGTACAGACTTTGCATGATAACAAAACAAAAAGAATTAAATATAGAAAATCTCATCTTTCTCAGAATTGGGGAATTTCAGATTGAAGAATTGGTTTACAGATGTTGCTGCACAGACAGAAAACTTACCGGTCGGTCGGTGAGTATTTGTTGCAATAAAGTTTACAATTGCTAACCAGGAAGGTGTGAAGAAAAAAAAAAAGTAAGAATGTATTGGAAGAGTGAGGGGGCGATAAGGGGGTGCCAAGCGACAAAAGTAAAGATAAGCAAAGGAGGAATGTAGACATTGCTTAGTAATTAGTCATGAACGTTTGTTAAGAAGAGAGGGGGGTAGGAACGAAGAGAGTAAGAAGAAAAATAGAGATAAGAATGAACACCGAAGAAAAATGAGTTAAAGAAAATATAAATGAAGAACATTGAATGAAATAAAGGACAAATTCAGAAGAGATACAAATGAAATGAGTTCGAATATAAAAATAGTTTGGTTTGGTTGGTTGGGTTTTATGGCATATCAACCTTTGTAGGTTATTTAACGCCAAATCCATTCTTATGTAAATAATCTGTTCTATTGAAAACAATTCAGTTTAGCATAAGTACACAGTTTAATTGTCAAAAACATTTCCATTTCAAACTATTCAAGCAGTTATATGTAACAATTCAGTTAAGTGTAAATACAGTTTTAATGTCGAAAAACAGTTCTATTTGAAATAATTCAGCTAAGCATAAGCATGCAGTTTAAATGTAAGTACGGTTTAATTGTCAAAAACATTTCTATTTCAAGATATTTAGTTTACTCAAACAATTCATTTTAGCATAAGTATTCTGTTAGTTCTATTTAACCCATAGATATCAAGTGCTACCACCCCGGTGTATTCTACAGCCCCAGCCGACTGGGCAAAATATAAAGAAATGAAATTTAAAAAAAGAAAAGAATAGAGTGGTAATTTATTAAGCTTTTTTTTTTTGCTTAGATGTGGCACAAGCCATATGAAAGGGGCATCCAATGAGACTCGAACTCACTCGTGTAGGTATGCTAGCCGAGCTTGTTAACCATTACACCACGATTAAATTAACAAATTGACAAATTTATGGACTTATACTAAGTTAAAATTTAATACTGGCCGAAGAGGGAAGGATTATTTTTATTTTTATTTAAAGACGACCTGTTTACTGAAAATCGACACATGTTGTTAACACAGCTGAAGAATTAATATATTACTTTTTTTCATATATGGATGTCAATCTAATAAATTGACACATGAATGGACAAATTTTATTTATTGTCTTTACGCTTTCACAATATCTTGCATTATCATCATCATCATGATCATGTCACGCTGCCAGCACGGATTTCCTTGACCCTCTCTCGCCACCTGTCTCTATCGTCCATCGCTCCCTGAAGGTCTTCAAGGCTACATCCTGTATCGGCACGGAGCTGTTGTATATAGGTTCTAACTGGTCGTCCTGCCTTTGTTCGTCCATGTGATGGGGTCCATAGGAGGATGTCACTTTTGAGTTCGTCCTTACTTCTCCAGCAGTGTCCCGCATATCTGGTTCGTCTAACTCGGGTAGATTTCGTGATGGGTGGTAGGTGGCCATACAGCTGCATTTTTGTGGGGATGTTGCATCCAGAACTTGTTCAATATTGCGTGCAGCATTCTTAAAAGAGAGAGAGGGGGGAGAGAAGAAAAAAAAAAGGAAATGGAATAACTGAATGACCCTCAACCCTACACAAGAGCTAAAAAATACGTGTATATCTGAATAAAAGGGGAAAGATTTAGTATCCCAAGCGACAGTAGAATGGATGGACTGTAATAAAGAAGGAAGCTGGGGCTGCGACCAAAAGCAAGGCAAATCCTCTGTATCTTTGGCAGAGGTCAACTGACGGTCAGATATTTTTTGTCTTTCACTATATTGTCACTTTAAAATGCATGAAAGATTTTATTTTTTTGTAAAATCACTGCTTTGCTTTAAATGCAAAAAGCCAAAAACTGTAATTTCAAGTAACAGTAAAAGGAGGTAAAAGAGGCTAATACTTTTGGAAATTATTTGAGTTTGAAAACCTAAGTCAGTGTAAAACTAAAATGCCAATAAGGATACAATGAACCATAAACAAGGACGCTGATGAAACTTTAATAAAAGTATTTGTGGACTTGTACTAAGTTAAAACTTAATACAGGCCGAAGAGGGAAGGAATAATTTTTTTTTCCCGAACGCCATGAGAAGCAGCATGGTGGACGTAAAGGTGAGTGATTGGTTAACGCCATGCCTAACCAGGTTCTGGACATACGAATCATACGCAACAACGACCAGAATCAAATAGTTCGATCGGGAAACTACTGCTGCTCATCAATAAGGGTGGCTTCTAGAGATAAGAATAAAAACAGCCATATTTTTCTTTAATCGAAGATAATCTTATGCAATGTGTCGAATTTCATCTTATGAAAGATTTTATCATTAAATGTAAATAATTAAGCATATATATATATATATATATATATATATATATATATATATATATGTGTGTGTGTGTGTGTGTGTGTGTGTGTGTGTAATGGAAAAGCGGATCTGAAACAAAAATATCCAAATATGTTCTCGTAGAATCCGTTACTTAAATTTTCTTCTCGTTTCGTCAAACGATTGTGTGATCCATATGAAAGTTTAAATAACGGACTCGATAAGAACATATATATATATAGATAGGGATAAAGAGAGAGAGAGAGAGAGAGAGAGAGAGAGAGAGAGAGAGAGAGAGAGCAATGATTATCTTTATATATATTGTTTTCTTGGTTTTAATGGAATATCAACCTGCGTGGGTTATTTAAGGCCAAGTCATCCTAGTAGAAAAATACGGGTTCTATTTAAGCTGTCGGGTGATAAAGGGATCCATACCTTTCCTAATTGTATTAATTCAAAATTGAACGAATGAACGCGAGTGGAATTCGAACTCACAACGATGTTGCAGTCCAGCATGATAGCCAATAAGCTACGGGTACTTCCCCTTGCACTTATTTGTCCATGATTTCTTTGCACACGGTTATATGATACCAAGTATTCCTATCTCATACAAATAATTTACACATATTTGTATGGTTTCAAGTATTCCCATCAAACCCAAACAGTTATACACAATTATAGTTAAGGATATCATGTACAAAAGTGTAGTTTAGTGTCTATCCAGGAAACTCTATGAAATTAAGGATTAGCACCATTAAGAAACTTTCCAAAGAACTTAAACCCACAAATATTTTAACATAAAAACTCAGGAAACTTTTTCTTACTAACCAACCCTTTTGCATGAACTGGATTTGACACAAGGTCAACATTTTAAGCGGAGTTTGAACAGGCTTAAATTTAGAGCTTTTATTTTTCCTTGACCGGTTACCATACCAAGAATAAAGAGCCCAGTCTTCCGTATTATTCGCCTCTAGTGAGAATAGTTCGATTCATGCCTTTTATAAGGATAATGGCGTTCTGCGAAAGGCAAACAGCCTCGACAGAATTCGAACTCAGGTTACTGTGTCTATTTCCTACGACCACGAGCATCCCTATTTATATCGTTGTGTTTATATTTTCATCATCATCATGTCGTGCCGCCAGCACGGATATCCCTGAACCTCTCTCGCCACTTCTCCCTATCACTCATCGCCTCCGGCAGGTCTTCAGGGTTACATCCTGTGTCCTCACATAGTTGCTGTATGTAAGTTCGAGCTGGTCGTCCTGATTTTGCACGGCCATATGTGGGTGTCCATTGGAGTACATCACTTATGAGCTCGTCCTTGCTTCTCCAGCTGTGTCCCGCGTGTCTGGTTCGTCTAACTTGTATGGTTTTCATGATAGTGGGCAAGTGTCCGTATAGTTGGTGTCTCGTGGGGTGTTGTCGCCAGACTTGTTCAATACTGCTCTCAACATTCTTGTGTAGTTTCCGTCTAGTTTCTTCTCCAGCCGTTTAGTTAGCGTCCATGTAGTGCATCCATATAGCAGTATCAACACAACCGCTGCCTGGAAGAAACTGCGTTTCATTTTATCGCTTAGGTCTGATTTCCATATGATCGAGAGCCTATCAATAGCCGTCCATGCCTTCGTCAGTCGTGTGTCGATATCTTTTTCGGTTGATGAGACGCTACTTCCAAGGTAGGTGAATTTGTCTACTAGTTTCAGAGAGGCTCTGTCTAGTGTGCCAATGTTGCCTGTTTGGTTGTAACACATATATTCAGTTTTGTGTGCATTGACATGGAGGCAAATGCCAGCTGCGGCTCGTTCCAGACTATGCAGTAGTGTCTCTGCTTGATTAGGCGTATTCGCCAGTAACGCCAAGTCATCAGCGTAGTCGGCGTCCGTGATTGTTTTTGAGGGGTATCTTTTGCTTCTTCTCTTTGTCAGCTCCCAGCCATTTTCTCTGATTTTGTCGATCGAAGTTCTAAGCACATAGTCTAGACAGATGATAAAGAGGTACGGGGCTAGTGTGTCTCCTTGTAGTACTCCTGCAACAAAGTCAAAATATTTCGTGTCTCCATCTGGTGAACGTACTTTCACTTTGGTGTTTCTGTAGAGAATCATTAAAGCTGTTACGGTTTCTTTAGGTATGCCGTATGCTAGTAGGATTTGCTTCATCTTCCCTCTGTGTATGGAATCGAAGGCCTTGGTAAAGCCGACAAATAGTAATGTCGCCTGAAGGGTTTTTTGCCCGAATGCCTTCAAGGATTCAACGGATGGTCAGTATTTGTGAGGTTGTGGATCTATTTCTCCGGAAGCCATTTTGGTTTTTCCTAAGAATGCTGTCTATGTTGGGTTCTATGCGGTTTCGTAGTAGGGCATTGTAGATTTTGGCTGCTATGGATGTAAGTGTTATCCCTCTGTAGTTCTTGGCTAGTCCGAGGTCGCCTTTTTTAGGGAAAGGAAGGATGCATCCCTTCGTCCATCTTTCTATCCTATTTTGACTATAGACTGCGTTGCATTGCCGGAGCTGTATATCGTCGAATTGTCTAGTCTTCCACACTTCTGGGGGGATCTCGTCTAGCCCTGCAGCTTTCCTATTCTTAATTCTTCTAAGAACCGAGTCGAGTTCTTCTTTGGTGAAAGGACCTAGTTTTATGTCTAATTGCTAACTGATAATTCTGGTGGTCGGTTCATCCGTTATTTTCGGTTGGTTTCCTAGTAGATTTTTGAAATGCTGTTCCCACAGTTTTACTCTTTCTTGTTGGGTTTCAGCTTTCAATTTTGCTTTGGCTGTGCTCTTCCTTCTACTTACTTCGTTTATTGTTTGCCAGGCTATTCTGGATTATCTATCTTCTACTGAGTCTCTAATCTTATCTATCTGATTTTGTATGTATTCTGCCTGTTCTTTTAGGTATATTCCTGCTAATTGATATTGTGCTTTTTCTAGTTTTCTGGCATTTGTGCTTGTTGGGTTCTTCCGATAGCTTTTGGAGGCAGTTTTCACGAGTGCACGTTTTTCTCTAACCGCTAGCGTTTCCCAAGGGATTCTATATTTAGTTCTAGGTTTTGTTGGAATACACTTTGATGCCACCTCAAGGTGTGCTTCTACAAAATTTTCATATTCGTCATTTGGAGTACCTTTTTCTGCCTTCTCTTGTAGTGCTTCGAATCTGTTTCTTAATTCTAATGCATATTTGTCTCTAATATCTCTGTTGTTAAGTAGGGCCCAGTCATAGTGCTTGGTTGTTGCTTTTCGTGTGGCGTTTTTTCGTAGGCTCAGTCGTACTTTGGCCGTAACTATTCGATGATCGGAGGACACACCATCGAAAGAGGAGTATGCCTCGCAATTTATCGCACTATTTTTCCATTTCCTATTTATAAAGACGTAGTCTATCTGTGCTCTACTATTATTCGCGTATGTGTAGGTCCATAATTTTCCCTCCCTTTTTTGAAAGTTTGTATTGAGGCATGTTAATCTATTTTCTATCATGAAATCAATTAGATGTTGTCCATTCCTGTTTGACGTGTTGTGTAGGCTGTATTTGTTGTTTCTGTTTTTCCCGATTTGTGCATTCATATCTCCACCGATGACTAGCAGGTTGTGTTTCGGAATGCTACGTACTAGGGAGGATAGTTCTTCGTAGAAGGTGTCTATTTCGTTTTCTTCGCTAACGTTGGTAGGGCTGTAGCAGGAGATAATTGTTGCTTTTGGGGTTGCCATTAAACGTTGCGGCCATCATCCTAGGTTGTATTCTCTCAATGCTATTTAGTGTTTTTAACGCCCTTGGTCCTATAAGCATTCCAACCCCTCCTACCGATGCATTGACAGAGTTTTCCCATGCCGATGCAGTCACCAGCATCCATCCATTGCCAATTTCGTGATATTTGATATCTTCGGTGTGCGTGTATCGGTGCTCTTGTATACAAATTACGTCTATCTTATGTTCTACGGCTGATGCAGTTAGCTCTGATAGTTGACCTATTCTATTTAGGGTTCTAACATTAAATGTCGCTATCTGTATTGTTTGTTTGCATTTTAGTAGTTTTTGTTTGAGCTCTGTAGCTGATTTTTCGAACACTGAGGCCAGGGCTCCCACCTCAGCAGGACGTGCCCCTTTTTTACCCGTGCGAAGAGCGATGCAGTTTATGTATGTGGTTTGAGTACGAGTCATGGTTATCTTTCGATGGCTGTTTTTGTTCTCATCTATAGAAGCCACTCTTAAAGATGAGCAGCAGTAGTTCCCCGATCGAACTGACAATCCTGAGCGTTAAGCCGCAAGACTCAGACGTACATCATGCTGCTTTCCATGTGCACGTGATTTTAACTTAAGTAAAGTCCAGGACTGCTGTATATTTAAATTCATCGAAATTTTGGGGTATATTTTATCCTATCATCCGATTCAGGCCCTAACAGGTTTTCATTTTATCGGCAGAATTTGATTTTGACTAGGGTTTTTTTAATTTTTTTTTTTATTACTGCTATGAGGGTGTGCAATCGGACTTCTAAGCCTTACAAAAGGTTCTATTCCTATTTGTCTTGTATACTAAAGCATTCGACGAGGGTTGTTATACTTTCTTTTTTTAATTTTTTTTATTAAACTGCTAAATATGTCTACATATATGAAATACACTATATTCCTCATTTAAGAACACAATATAGTAGGGACGTAAGACATAACTATTTTAAATCAGATATGTGCATTTTTTTTTGCATTATTTTAGTAAAAATTAAAAACACAGCAATGAACAAATACATTAATATAAAATAGAAGAAAAGATAACACAAAAATGGCACAAAATAGTTATTTAAGTAGCATGAAGAGGTTGTTGTTCGAGGCATGTATCTTCTTCTTCTTTTTTTTTTTTTTTTTACATGAAACTAAACTCTGTGAATTAAACCCTCACAAATTGTAATTTCACTTCTCACCCTCACAAATTGTAATTTCACTTCTCACCCTCACAAATTGTAATTTCACTTCCCACCCTCACAAATTGATGTAAAATGTAAACTTTTTCAGCGTAAAAAGGAACAAAAAATCTTGCCACAAAACTATTCACTTTTTAAATTGTTTCGGCCACAAGAACTTACATTTTTAAATGTTATTTATGCTTTTAGTTTTTCCTAAAGTAGTAGCTTAGGATTTGGGCTGTGATCAGTAAATGAGACGAAATTAATATTAATTCTTTTACCTCTTAATTTTTAAACAGTAACAGTTAAGAGTTTTATCTTTTTGTCTCATGTCTGCCATATGACAATCCCAAAATAATGGCATGCCCTGTCGGTTAGTCTTAGAATAAACTGAATGTGAGGTCCACTCCTGGACCAAAAAAAAGGTGTCTCCTGGGTCTGACAGTAAGTTTCACCTGATGGTTAGGCTCCAATCCTGAATATTTGGGTAGTGTCATTGACATTATTTCCGGGTTCAAGCTGAGCAAGATTGGTTATAGCTGTTAGAGTACCATCTGTGGGTCAACTAGATCTGTTTGAAAATTATTTGTATTTGATAGGAATACTTGACATCATGTAACTGTAAATTATTTGTATTAAGTTTATTTATTTCAAGCTCTAATTGTTTATTAAGAATTATAATTTGTTACTTGAAATTAAATAACTAAGCACATACCAATTACTATTAAATGGAAATGATTAAATTAAAATTATAATTAGATTGGAATATTTGAAACTATAAAACTATGTGCAAGTTATTTGTATCAGATAGAAATGCTTTATATATAACGGTGTGCAAAAAAAAAAAAAAATAAATAAATAAAATAAAATAAAAGGACCCGAAGAAACAACAGCACAAAAATATAAATATAAATGAACCATGAACGCGATTTCCCTAACCTCTTGAGATTAAATAAGTCTAGATGGGTTGACATTCCGTTAAAGAATAATCAATCAATCAAATAACAAAATAAATGATGTACAGTCTGTTTTTTCAATGTTTAGATGGATTATTAATATTGAAACTTTTATCATTTTAAGAAATTGTTTCTTTATTTTCTAGACATGGACAGTTTGAGTTAATTTCAGGATTTCGACAGTCAACAAGCAAAAAAAGAAAAGCCCACATGAGCAAAAAAAAAAAAAAAAGAAGCACCCCACCAAAAAAAAATCCCAAACAAACCCTAAAATACGTTTAGACTTTTTGTTTGTCGGTCGACTGATGAAATGAAATAGATACTCTGGCTGTAATAAACAGAGTTCAAGTGCATACAAACCATTTGCCTTTAATAACGATTACCAAGAGAGTGGGTGGTCGTCACTGAACGCGAGACGAACACCTTTTCAACGGCAATGGTGAGACGATTTCGCCACCCAGAAAACAGTCTGGGCTGGATCTTCTAGAATAGTTTACAATCTTTCCCTTCATGACATCGGAAAATTTAGCTGAAATTGGGTCTCAAATAATCTTTCCCGTTTTTCTAAGTTGGGGATGAGCACAATTAAAAAAATATTATTTATCAATACTTCGTTTCTAATAGATTTCAAAATGGGACAGCAAATCTCCAAAAGAATTGAAATATTAATCTTAAAATGCAATATTACTGTCGGCTGGGGTAGTAGAATATGCTGACAGTATCAATGGCGAAGTGTAAGACTCCCAACCAAAATGGGTGTCCTGGGTGTGACACTAAACTGCATCCGATGTTGCGGTTCGAGTCCTGGAGCTTTAGAAAATGGGAAGTACTTTTTCATTGCCATGACTCACCGGTCCACGCTGAGTCTGAGTGCGAAAACCTGTTAAAGTTCCATCAACGGGTCCTCTACCACTGTTCAATTATTTACAAACGGTTATTATTATTGGTTTTTTGAAATCATACGAGAATCATTAGTTTCCAGACTTTTTTCGTATGGGCACTTTTATTGATAGTACACACACGAAACTCTAGTCCCCTTCGAAGTAAACTCCTCCGGCTGCAATGCACTTGTTGCACCGTTCCAATAACTTCTGCAAGGCCTCATGGAAGTCCTCTTGTGTCAGCGTGTCAATGACCTTCGTCACAGCCTCTTTTATCTTCTCAATTGTCTCATAACGACAGCCTCTGAGCTTAGGGAATAAGCAAAAGTCACAGGGAGCAAGGTTTGGAATATAGGGAGGCTGAGGAAGTCTTGATGTTCAAATAGTCTGTGACAAGGATGGAGTGGGAGACTGGTGCATTGTCCTGGTCAAAATGTCACTGACCCGAATTGAAGAGTGCTGGCCTCTTCCCTAGGAATCTCTTCCTGAACTCCCTTAAAACCTCAACATAGTAACCCTAACCCTAACCCTTTTGCCAATAAACTGTGGTGTATTGACTTCCTTACTCTTCCCACACCTCTTATCATCCCTCACAGACTCCCTGCCTTCTTTGAATCTCTTATGCCACTCAAAAACTGATTCTCGATGCATGCAAGATGGTCGAAAAGCAGTCTGAAGCATTCCATACGTTTCTGTGGCTTTTTTTTCCAAGTTTAAAACAGACTTTTATTGCATATCGTTCTTCTAAAGTGTCCTCACGTCTAGACTGCATTTTTGAAATTCACCAGCTGTGACAAGTAGGGTATATTCCAATTGCTGCTGTAGCTGTTCATTTGAACCTGAAATCATAAAAATTGGTCAGTCATTTCATAAGACGTATAGCAATAACATAGTGAATTTTCAAGAGTGTACGACAATTTTAAATGCCTGTACAAAAAAGTCTGGAAACTTACTGAAGGCACCACGTACATCTGTGTGCAAATTATTTATATTACATAGGAATACTTGATAAATAGAATTACTTATGTTAATAGCAATACTTGAAACCATTTAACTGCATGCAAACAAATGCTAGATCAAAATGCAATCAGTTA
Source organism: Sepioteuthis lessoniana (assembly GCA_963585895.1). NCBI lineage: Eukaryota > Metazoa > Mollusca > Cephalopoda > Myopsida > Loliginidae > Sepioteuthis > Sepioteuthis lessoniana. The sequence continues at coordinate 4,832,742 of OY757931.1, read as the reverse complement.
GATTTTTAAATTAAACGTTTAGACGCTTTACATAAACAATTTTTCTTCCTTCGTTAATGTGGATTCATTTTTGATGGTACCAGACTTCAAGCGAAACATGTCAATCAGATTTTCCTAATTGTCTTTTTCTATTTCACTCATTATAAGCCAAAAAATGAATTTTCGTCCATTTTTAGAGAGAGAGAGAGAGAGAGAGAGAGAGAGAGAGAGAGAGAGAGAGAGAGAGAGAATTTGCTGGAATTACGATCTTTTTTTCAGTTATCTTGAATTTGATTTGATTTTTTAGCGGCGTAAAAATTATCGTGGGTTTGTCTGTTCTTACACGCGTTTGTACAGATGAGAATATCTATTAATATGAATGCATCAATATCCCAGACTTGTTACAGAAAGATAACTTGAATGATATCATAATCAAAAAGTCAATGAATGATTGATCGACTTTAACTGTTTGACAATTCGTCTAGGGTTATTTTATGCCAAGACATTAAATAATTGCGTTCAGGGTACGTTTAAAGTTACCGTTTTTTGTTTAGTTGTTTCTTAAGAATGTTTTCCACTGTTATATGGTTTCAAGTATTCCTATCGAATACTAATAATCAATGCACAATCGTATGGTTTCAAGGAATCATTTCTATTTAATAATAGTCATTTGTTTTCTCGTAGTTATAAATGGTTTCAAGAAACTAATAATAATCCTTAGTAAACAATTATAGGTTCCAGTTACTATTTGTTATAAAAAAATTGACAATTACATGATATCAAGTATTCTTAGCTAATATTAATAATTATGGTTTCAAGTAATTATTTTTGTTTAATAGGTTATTTGTTTGGTTTTAAGAAACTAATAATAATAATTCTTAGCGAATGATTCTATCGTCAAGTTACTATTTTAATTCAAATAATTTACAGTTATTTGGAAATTAAGAATCCCCATTTAATATTAATAATTTTCCAGTAGCTCTAGTTGACCTATCGATGGTACCCTAACAGGTCTTTCCATTCTGGGTTCGAGGGGACTTGGGAGTAATGGAAATATTGGTGTACCTCATACTCCCCAGACTTGAAGCTCATTCTGATACTAAACTGCATCGGTTTAATATAGCCAAGATACCTCCGTTTTTTAGGTGGGTGCTTACCTCTCCCCAGAGGATACAATCAATGTATTCTTTGCCTCACCGACAGGGTGGTCAAAAAGTTAAGATAAGAGTAGCACAAAACTTCGTTTCATGTGTTTTGTGGACTTAAAAAAACAATAAATCCTGAGTTCCTGTTAGGGTCCAATCAATGGATCAAATTGATTTGTTTAAGAATTATTCTAATTCGATTGAACCGTATTCAAAATAACCCCAAAAACTTTAAAGAAACAATCACACAAAAAATGTTTATGTGGACATATGATGAACACGATTTCTTAACCTCAAGGCACAGAATAACTCGAGACGGTTTGATATGCCATTAAAGTCAATCAATCAATCAAGTGTGTTACTGAAAAAAAAGTGACGTGAATAAATAAACAGATTAGGCTGGCTGGCTGGCTGGCTGGCTGGTTGTATTTTACGGCATATCAACACTTGTAGGTTATTTAATGCCAAATCTTGTTTATAGAATATATATAATTTGGTTTGGTTGGGTTATATGGCATATCAAACCTTGGAGGTTATTTCAGGCCAAATCTTGTTTATATATATATATATATATATATATATATATATATATATATATAAAATTTGTGAACGAATAGTTTTAAGATAACGATTCTTAAACACGCCAGGGTTCATTTGTTTGCTCACAGTTAAATGGTTTCAAGACTAATATCTCTATTTAATATTAATCATTTGGCTGCACACAGTTGAATGCTTTCAAGTATTGTTGTGTAATACTAACAACATAGATATGTATGATTTGTAAATGAATATCTTTTTCACGACAATTCTTAAAAGAGCCCTGGTGTCATTTGTTCGCTTACAATTAAATTGTGTCTAGTATTGCTGTGTAATGCTAATAATTCAATTCAACAGTCGTTTGTTTGTACATAGACAGATGGTTTCAAATATTAAAAAAATGATTAGATATTTCTATTCGACCTATAGATAGGACCTTAACAGGTACTACCTTTACAGGTTAGAGTGGACATGGGAGTAATTGCAACGAAGGAGCGCTCTACGTTCTCCAAAGCTTCAGAACTGGAGCCTTACCATTAGATGATCTTTATTGTCATATCTAGGACAGGCGTTGGGGTGTGCAGACCTAACCCCTCTGCAGAGGTGGAATTCTTCAGCCTCAACAGAAGGGGTTTCAATAAATAAGAAACGGATGAAAGCAATGGATGCGTATTGTTGTATGAAATGGCATCTTGTTAGGTATACTTTAATTCGCATATTCTTCAATTAGCATATACTTTGATTCGCATATTCTTCAATTCGCATATACTTCGATTCGCATATTCTTCAATTCACATATACTTCGATTCGCATATACTTCGATTCGCATATTCTTCGATTCGCATATACTTCGATTCGCATATTCTTCAATTCGCATATACTTCGATTCGCATATTCTTCAATTCGCATATACTTCGATTCGCATATTCTTCAATTCGCATATACTTCGATTCGCATATTCTTCAATTCGCATATACTTCGATTCGCATATTCTTCGATTCGCATATACTTCGATTCGCATATTCTTCAATTCGCATATACTTCGATTCGCATATTCTTCAATTCGCATATACTTCGATTCGCATATTCTTCAATTCGCATATACTTCGATTTGTGTATTTTTCAATTTGCATATACTTCGATTTTCATATACTTCAATTCGCATATCGGGGTCTTCTGTGTAGCGTTAGATATTTCTTTTACTGTAGTGTTGCAAATGTATATCGAATATCATTTAATTTCATTCCCAACAATTCATTTATATTTATTTTTAGAGGTTATCGTATTGTATGTTTCACCTATTTTCTCGTAAATGCCACACACTGGTCGTCTACCTATTTGACCTCTATGTCTCCTCCAACATTTCTTCTCAGATGTATGTTGCTTCGCTTATCACTTTAACCTTTCTTATTTTATATAATTTATTTTAGGAAGAGAATTTTTGAGGTTAAGGAATTAGCAATATGTACTTCTCTACGGAAAAATGTATTGGTTCTTATTCAGACTCGAATGTAGATATTCTTTTGGAAGATTCTGAGAACGGTAGGAATACTTAAACCCACAGAACTGTATAAGCCTAACCCGGAAGAATAGAAAGAACTTTGTATATGCGATAAATAATAGTTAGTTCAACCTCCTTTTGTACTGTTGACTTATATTTCAATTGCTACTGACATAATGTAAAGCATAGATATTACTCTTATCATCGTTACAGTAACGACCATCGTCATCTCTAAATACATTGCTTGCAAGGAAATTGGAAAATACTCGGTGTATGTTTGAAATATGTTTGTGTGTGTGTGTGTGTGTGTGTGTGCACGCGCGCTCACGCATGGGCCTATGTGAGTGTTGCCTGTTGCTGTTAGCTACCCGACGATATTATCTCAGTTCCTCACTACATGCCTCATATGGACAGGTAAAAATTTTGTTTGGTCTTATTGAAAACTGCTGCTGTTGTTGGTATTAGCGATTTTGGCACTTTTCCATGATGGAAGAAAGTAAAAAAAAAAAAAAAAAAAGAAATATTTAAAAAATAGTACAATATGGAGACATAATAATGAAAGAATGTACGAAGAAAGAGTTGGTGAAGGAAGAAGAGGAAGAAGAAGATGAGGAAAGGAAGGAGGGGGAAAGGAAAAAAAACTTTTTTTTTCTATCAGTTAAACATTTATCACGGATTGCAATCCACGAATGGTTACACACACACACACACACACACATACGGACAGAGGGGGTGTCCTCGTGGTGTAATGGTTAAAGCGATGGACTGCGGAATCGTAGTAAGCGAGTTCGTACTCCAGTCACGCTATTACGTTCACTTTCGGGCAAATACCCCTGGGAAAGGTATAAACCCCTTTATCCTCCCAGCTATGGGTTAAATAGTACCATTACTGTTCTTCTAGGAGAATGGCTTTGGCATTAAATAACCGAAAAAGAGTTGATATGCCACTAAACAAAGAAACCAAACCAAACCAAACACACATAGACATAGACGCACGCACGCACACACGCACACCTGCTCACATGCACACATACACACACAGAGTAATACGAGTATATGCAAATGCACAGGATTTCCATAAGGACAAATGATGGCACTCTGTTGAACATTTGCCGACATATTTATGTTCACGAGTAGTGAAATGCAAAAAATAGTACACGAACACATACGAAAGAACGTCTGTGTGAGTCTTTCTGCATACGTGTGTGTTTAAGGGTGTGTGTGTGTGTGTGTGTCTGAGTGTCTGAGTATGTGTGTGTGTGTGCTTATATGCACACAAACGTACATGTATCAATTCAAAGTGAAGCCACACTCACATTGACGTATCGGAAATGCACCAATTCGTAAAGATTCAAAATCACTCATAATCTTACATATATATATATCTCTGTATACAGAACCATATAGAGACGTCCATTGCATCACTTGTTTATGCATTGGAAACATGAGTGTATTTACCCAACCTCTCTATCACGATTAGGATATGACACAAGGTCAATTTTTAAGCCTAGTACAACTGGTTTGAATTCAGAGTTTACCTTCTCCTAGACCGGTTGCTTTACTAAGGTTAGATAGCCCAGGCTGCTCTAATATTTACCTATAGCTAGGGGGAGGAGCTCTGTGAAGTGGAAACAGCTCATCCAGGGTTTGAACTCTGGTTGTCGAGTCCATTGGCTGCGACGTAACAATATAACAATGTACAAACAAATGACTATTATGAAACAGAAATAATTACTTGAAACCATATAATTATTAGAATTAGATAGGAATACTTGAAACCATATAATTACGTCACAAATGCATCTTTGTGAACATGTAAATATATAAGTGCATTAATTAACTTGTAAACATATATATATATATATATATATATATATATGCACATTTGTAATATCATCAGTAATATGTTTTATACAATAAGCTTCATTATATTAAAATAAAACAGGATTTCTTCCAAGCTGTAGCGGTGTCAATACTATTATATGGAAGCACTACATGGATGCCAACGAAACGCATGGAGAAAAAGCTATGTAAGAACTACATAGAATTTTACAAGCGGTTTTTAACAAATCCTGGAAATAACACCACATAAAAAAGCAGTTGTACGACCACCTACTTCCCATCTCACAAACAATCCAAGTAAAACGAACAAAATATTCTGGGCAGTGCTAGTGAAAGGGCGAACTCATAAGTGACATTCTCCGATGGACGCGACAGAGTTAGCCGGTCAGTAAAGATTTACATACATCAGCACTGTGCGGACACCGGATGCAGCCTAGATGACCTATTGGGATTGATGGATGATAGAGAGAGAGAGAGAGAGAGAGAGAGAGAGAGAGAGAATCCTGTGCTGTCTGAACGACTTGATGATAATAATTATGATGTTAAAATTGGACTTTGGATATTCTGTTTATTGTGTCTGTGCAAAAGGTTAAGTTGTTACGATTCGGCATGAATTGGCTTTTTTGTCTAATGACATATTAACTTTTGTGGGTTATTTAATGCCAAAGCCGTCTTTGTAGAAGAACAATGGGGGAATATTTAACCCTTAGCTGGTGGAGGGTTACGATTCGGTTTTGTTTCCTTTATCAAATAGTATAGCCACCTGTATAATAGACTTTGAAAAATGGACACACCAATGGTGGCCGACCATTAATAACTTATATACATCAGCTCTGTTCAGACACCACATACAGTCTAGAGAATCTGCCAGGAGTGATGAATGATTGGAAGGGTGAAGAGAGAGAGAGAGTTGGGGAGTCTGTGGTGTTAGCACGACTTTATAATGATGATGATGATGATGCATTATGAATATTAAAATATTTTACCACATAGAAAAACGCAAATTAAAGTTTAATCCAATTCAAGACTGCTACGTCAGATTTGTGATTATCTTAAGTTTCATCATACGATGAAATGGTAGCATCAAATTGGAAAATCGAGACCACATTTTTCATTGCTTATGTTAATAAAAAAAAGTTAAATAGTTCTAAACTTTTTGAGTCAATATTTTCTATCACTCTTTAAAAAATCCTGTCTGACTTCATAGACATACACAGATGCATCTTCATATTAACAGACATGCAACGATGCATCTGCATATTAACAGACATACATATATGCATCTGCATATGTGCATATTTACTGAAATATAAGGGCACACAAGGAAACAGTAAAAAAAAATATTCACATGAATTATGAAGAGAATGGAGTTTTATGCTCTTTTATGGAGTCTGAATCATTTGATATCTTCACCAATTTTGAATTGGTTGATTGTAGAAATAATGATAAGAAAAAGGATTTAAGAGGGTTTCTTTGGGAATTATTGGATGAATAAACAGAGTTTGAACTGCATATCATTATCATGTATTGCTGCTCGCACGGATTTCCCTGACTTCCTCTCACCATCCATATCTGTCATCCATCGATTCCAGTACGTCTTCCAGGCCACATCTTGTGTCCGTACCGAGCTGTTGTAGATAAACTCTTGCTGGTCGTCCTACAATTGTGAGTCCGTGTGAAGGGGTCCATCTGAGAACGTCGCTTATGAGTTTGTCCTTGCTCCTCCAGCAGTGTCCCGCATGTCTTGTTCGTCTAATTTGGATGGTCTTCGAGATGGGTGTTAGTACGGTAAATTAATATTGTATTGTGTGTAAAAAGATTTCCTTTTTTTCTAAGGTGAGAAGATAATAAAAAGGTGATATACTCTTGGATGCATAACAAACAAAACCGGGAACATGGCAAGTGTGAACACATGAGTCAAGGACCTAGTCGAATAAATTCATTAACAAGAAAAACAAAGATTCGACCGATCTGGATTTTAGAAGAATAAAGTAGTAGATTACGACAGTGAAAATTAACGGAAATGAATTTTAAAAGAAGCTGTCAAAACGTATTATTTGATGAGAAAGAAAAAGAAATATATCGTTTTGAATTCAGGAGAATAGTTATATCAACGAAATAGTGGGAGGCAAAATCGACGGTAGATTTGACCCAAGAAGCCAGGACCAGTCAATCATCAGGTGACGGAGTACAATTTTCCGGTTGAGACACGGGATTTGACAAAAAATTTTGAAAAATTCAAATGCCGAAAATTTTTTAAAAAACATTTCTGATGTAATACAGTGTAACCCGGATATAAGAGACCCGGATAAAGAGAGATTTTCTCTGGTCCCGTCGTCCCCGATATAAGAGAGTTCGTTTTAAGTGACAGTGTGATGTTGTAAATCGGTCAAATAGAGGTCAGTTAGAGAGAGAGTGAAGTTCAATGAATTTATCTTGACTAGTCTAGAGACACGGTGTGTCCAATCTGTGTCTGTATGCGCTTGAAACTCTGACAGCCTACTTTGAAGCAAAAAGCAGTAATCCCGATGGCGCAGTGAAAATGATTTACGGACTGTATGAAAGTGTTCATGATGTTAACAAAGAGATTTCAGTACAATCAAAAATGACTGACTTTTTTAAGAAAAATTAATTTTTGATTGAATTATTTGTGAAAACTGGTTGAAAATGTATTTTTGTCTGTGTTTTTGTGTTTTTTTAATGTCTATAACTGTTAAATAAACTAGTGTTCTGTATGTAAAAAGCGTTATATGAAGTGTTCCCATACTTACCTAAACAAAATAGACCAAATCCGGATATAAGATACTTCTTCTACGGTCCCGACAACTCTCTTATATCCGAGTTACACTGTATCACGCGAGCATAAAATTAGTTGTAATTCTAAATAACTTCTTATGGGTGAATCAAATAATAAAAGTTGCTGCAAATCAAGGGCATGGAATTAATTACTGAAATCCAAATTAGGAAAAAATTGACAATGTTAATAGCTTCGCTCACCACCACCCCTCAGATGAGAGAAAAAGCATATATACGATACTTAAAGAGTCTAGCGAGTGACCAGCGAAAAGCATCTACTAGATTTCACGTCGCTTTGGGTTCTGTGACGTGGTATGCCACCGAGAGAGGAAAAGTAAGACATAATTTTCCCTACCCTCTGTGTTTGAATTAACGAGTCCCAAGACTGACCGTTAAAAGGGAGGTATGAACGAAAGTCAAATTACTCACACTCCATGATCTATAACGAATCCAGGTCAGAATGAAAGCCAAGGGCTGCTTGCACCCCATGACCTGTGACCTGGTGGACGGAGAAGGGAAAGTAGCTCACTGAGTAGCATGACCAGATGATATGGAGGAGGAGGAAGGAGCCGAATGATTGGCCGCGCCTTTAGTGCTGAAAAATAGTATCTTTTTGTCAGAGGAAATTTGGAAAAGGATTTTGAGTTTTAGGACATAAGTCGGCGTGAAAAGATGTGCTGATTTATTAGCCAAAACTCCTGGTCGCTTACCCACAAAAAGGATCTTTAGTTCTGTACAGATATTGGTAAGAGATAGACACCAAGTTAGCCAAGTTCCAGGGAGAGAGTAGAACAGAATCTTTGGACAGAAGATAAAAGGTGCCTTCTGCCAGATTCTAGAGAAATGCCGCTCGCCCGTAAAAGAAAGGAACCTAAGAAGTAAACTATTCGAAAAGATAAGTACAACTTAAAACTGATTTTCCTTCCACCCTTCCTAAATATTGGAAATCATATATATATTCAGAAAAGGAAAGAAAGAGACTTGTTTCGTCCACCCAAAATGAACGAGTGGACTTAGATACTTTCTCAAGTAAAAGAAAGAAAAGTATAAAGAAAAGAAAGGAAAAGAAAGAAAGAAGAAAGAAAGAAAAGAAAACAGAAGAAAGAGAGACATTTGTGTTTAACACTGCCTACCTGTCTTAACAAAGACGATTGTTTAAAAGAAAAGAAAGAAAGAAGACAGAAAGAAAAGAAAAAAAGAAGAAAGAGAGACATTTGTGTTTAAGACTGTCTGCTGGTTTAATATAGCCGGCACCTTAAAAAGAGAGAAAGAAAAGAGAAAGGAATTGTTTCTTAAATCTCATAATTATTTGTTTGGCCGTCGCTTATTAAAGCTTTGTCATATTTTAAATGCCCCCCTTAGGGTTGAAATCTATTCGTTATGTTGTTTATCTATCGAGTTGCCTTTTTTTGCGCATATCTTTTTCAGCTTCGTATCGCCTTCATTTATTCTCGCTAAATGTCTTATTCGCCTTAAAAGCATTACAAGAGAATTTTGGAAATTTGGCTACAGTGAAATATATTTTGTTTTAACCTAGAAGTCCCTGGTTTCCGTTATCCGAGCAGGTAGGAAAACGAAGGACTTGGTGGGGTATGTGAATGTGAAATCGGGAACCCCCTCGTCAGCATCGAGATGAGTCCAGTCCCAAATTAACCCCCACATTATTTACCAGTTACCTTATACCCTAGTCTTGACTAGAACTTATTTTGCGAAGGGGTCAAGTGCCAGACTGCCCTGACGTCACATGTGCATAAAATAAACTCTCGTCCCGAGATAAATATCTATGCAACGTCACAGTTCTGAAAAAAGCCTGCAATAATACGACACTTTGAGAGAAACGGAGAAAGTTTAAGATAATACGATACTTTGAAAGAAGCGAAGAAAGACTGAGATAATACATTACTTCAAGATTATGCGAAAGTAGAAAAACGAAGTGAAGCCTGAAATAATGAGATGCTTTGAGATAACCTTGTTCCAGACCCGTTGAGACAGAGATGCGAAGAAAAATCGAGATAGTATGATACCTTAGAGAGAACGCGAACCAGCTAACTGGCTTCACGATAGTTTGTGTTTTGATATTTTACCAGACTGCCCTGGGTAAAGAAAGCGACAATAATTAAAATAATAAGACACATTTGTAGAATAATAACAATAATACTTACCGCCGTAAGGATCCCAGCTAGCGTCCAGCTGACAAACAAAAATAAAAAAAATCATAATTCTAGCTTGTCTGGGATCTAGCTTTGGTGAGAATGGGACGACATATGCGTCCATTTTCCTTATTTGGCTTGTGTCTTTTGATGTGTATGTGCTCGTTGTTTGGTTTAATGTGGTATGAGCTGTGTGTGCCGAGAGATGCACTCGGAGCGGAGGGCCGTATGCTAATCTTGGACGAGGAGCACCCGCAATACTGTACCTGGAAGCTGGCCGACCTTGAACGCAGGTGACGCGAAGACGTTGGCGTGCAAACTCGAAGCGCAAAGTTAGAAGGATTCCTGGTGTGCAAATTTAAAGCATGGGGTCAAAAATGATTATTTTACGCGGTGTCATACACACGTGACACACGATTGATTGGTTGTTTGGGTTTTATGGCATATCAACTTTTGTAGGTTATTTAACGCCAAATCCATTTTTATACAAATAGTCAGTTGTATTTCAAATAATTCGGTCTAGCATGAGTACACAGTTTAACTGTAAAAAAACATTTCTATTTCAAACTATTCAGTCTATTCAAAAACTTCCAATTCAGTTAATTTTGTTTACGCACAGTTAAATGTCAGAACAGGTCTATATATAACAATTCAGTTTAGTGCAAGTACAGTTTTAATGTCAAAAACAATTCTATACTAAACAATTCAATTTAACATAAATACAAAGTTTAAATGCAAAAATCAGTATTGTGAAGGAAGCACGGTTTAGTTCTATTTAACCCATAGATAGGACCCTTATCAGGTGCTACCACTCCGGGCCAGAGTGGACCTGGGAGTTATAGCAATAAAGGGGTACTCTGCATTCCCCAAAGCTCCAGCATTACTGGAATCTCACCATCAGATTGTTTAGTGTCATATCCAAGACACTCGTTGGAGGGGTCTTGCCCCTCTGCAGAGAAGCAGTCGGTGTATTCTACAGCCCCAGCCGACTGGGCAACGTGACACACGAATAAACTCGAGGTGACGTAAGAGAAGGATGAAAACATTTTCACTAACTCCCCAGCGCCGTTGAAGTAAAATGTATATCTTTTATTCACCTAGTTTTATTTGTGCAAAGCTGTACGTTTAGAGGATAATTTGGATAAAATAATACAGTAAAAGATTCCTTTTTTTAACTATAGCGTCGAGTTTTCTTCTTTGACCAATTTGAAGCAAATTACAAATCGATTATACAACAGTCATTCATATTTACATTTTTTGTGGAGGTGTTTATTAAGAGTTTTTTGTGCATGATCCAATCGAATACGAATAAAAGGGAATTACCGTGGCGTAGTGGATAATGTGCTGGTCTGCGACATTTTAGTGAACGAGTTTGAACTCTAGTTACGATATTAGGTTCACTTTCGGTCTGACACCCTTAAAAAAGTATAAGCGATGTACTCCTATGGACCCCCACATATGGCCGAGCAATAGCAGGACGACCAGCTCGAACATACATACAGCAGCTCTGAGAGGATACAGGATGTAGCCCTGAAGACCTGCCAGAGGCGATGAACGATAGGGAAAGTGGCGAGAGAGAATCAGAGATATACGTGCTAGCGGCACGACATGATGATGATAGGTTAAATACAACTCTCCTTATTCAGGGTGGAACGATAAAATTGTCGCCCTAGAAAAGACGACATGATTCCATTTCCGTTTAATGAAAACCGGTTTTCTTTTTTTTTGTTGCAGACCATCTACTAGTTGGCCAGTTGTGTACAAATCCCAAGAGCGATAGGAGCCTTCTATCATGTATGAAAGCGACACAATGTTCAACGAGCGAGATCGGAGATGCGCCGCTGTACAACTCATGCTTTCTACCGATCCAAGTTATGACAACAGGACCATTGCCAGAACCCTCAAAATGCAAATCCGGACGGTTCAACACTTGAAGGCACAGCTAAACGCATCTGACGACCCTTTGGAGGTGGTGGAGCGGAAGGCTACATCATGCCACCTCACATCTTTGAAGTCGGCATGAAAGTCAACACCAAAATGTACCTGGATGTGCTAAAGAGTGTGGTGATCCCCTGGTGCAATTAGGTGGCCGGCGGTAGACCCTGGGTGTGGTAGCAAGACTCGGAGCCGGGCCACAAGTCCAAAGAAACCCAGGCTTGGCTTCAGAAGGAGTGCTACGACTTTCTACCCTTCTCTCACTGCCACCACTCCTCCCTCGACTTGAACCCGCTGGACTACTTCGTTTGCTCATACATCGAGAACATCACCAACATGACCTCCCACGACAACTAAGCCAACCTGATCACCGCCATCCGTCGAGTATTCACCGAGCTCCCGACGGCGCTTGTGAAAAAGGTATGCTCCCAGTTCCGGATCCGTATCGAGGCGATGATCGAAGCTGAAAGCGGCTACATTGAATAGATGTCAACTCTACTACATAATCAAGTTACCTGAATTGATTTTTTCAATAAAAGTTTTAAAATAAAGCTGTAGTGTTGTTTTCTTTAGAACGACAATCTTATCGTTCCACCCTGTACAATGATAGCTTTGGCATTTAATAACCCAAGAAGGTTGTTATGCCATTAAATGGAGAAACCAAAACATCAATAAGTACACAATTCTTGGTAGTTCTACAGCAAACCATTTCGTCGACTATAGAGGACAGACTAACAAACGATTCCTAATTACTTATATGAATTATCGATTTTGTTACAACATATGATGTTATTGAATGCAGGAATCTTGTTCGGTGAGAAGAATATGAATATGCGAGTTTATCAACTTAAAGGACTTTCTATAACTTCAAGTAACTATTCTTGGTACAAATAATTTACAGTTATATTCATGTCAAGTATTCCCATTTAATACTACTAATTATAAGGTTTCAAGTAATTGTTTCAATTTTATAATATTCATTTGTTGGCACACAGTTATATGGTATCAAGTAAGTAATAATAATCCTTAGTCATTATTAAAAAAAGTAAAGTTGGTGACCGTAGTCGAGAGCTACTACACTGAGGTGTAGGGGAGGGCGCTACTCCTTTCTCTGAATTGCTCCACTTTACCCTTGATACGTATGAGGAGTCTGGAAGTATATATTGTTTAGGGACCAAACATTACAACCACTAACCAAAAGCACCTAAGCAGTATCTAACGATACCATCAGACTGTTGGTTTTTCGTGACATTACGGGAATGGCAAATTAAAATGCAGACTCCTCATATTATACCTTGCTGGATACAAAACGAGTGTGCCTGTGTGTTCGTATGTATCTATATGTATATATATATATATATATATATATATATATATGTGTGTGTGTGTGTGTGTGTGTGTGTGTGTGTGTGTGTGTGATCGGATCATTAAATTACTGGGTAGAGTGTTCGACAATGGCTCGAGAGACCGGAGTTCAATCCCAGGTCAAGTCATGCAAAAAACTTCAAAAAATGGTACTTGATACTTCCTTGCTTAACGCTCAGCATTATAAGGTATGGATCAAGGGTGAAGTGGAGCAATCCAGGGAAAGGAGTAGCGCCCTCCCCTATACTTCGATGTAGTAGCTATTGAAAAGGGAGCCTTCGGGTCTCCCTCGACATTTACTTACTATATATATGTGTGTGTGTGTGAATGTGTGCATTTATATATACATATGCACATATATATATATACGCCTCCTTTAGGTACATATACGTGCACATAGTGTAATGGCTATCGTCGTAAGAAATGGATACGGCAACCTGAATTCAATTCTTGGATGAGGCTATTTTCATTTCACATAGCGCTAATACTCTTGCGAAATGTATAAATCTAACTATTCTCCCTCCAGCTAAGGGTAAAATATTAAGGCAAGTGGGATCTTTAAGCTTGGTATGACAACCAGTGTAGGAGAAGGAAAACTCTGAATTTAAACCTGTTTAACTCCGCTTGAAGACTAATCTTGTGTCACATCTTACTTGTGTAGAGAGTTGAGTAAATATGTATATATGCACAGTTAAACATTAGTTGTATACGTCTGAATTTGACAGATGTTTATATACAATTTCACTAATTTAAACTCAGTTTTCACAATTCCTGACATTTAATCCTAATAAATAGTCCCTATACTAGGTTAGTTTGGAATAGGGCTTTATTTTAAGAATGTTAAATGTCAAAATAATAAAGATAATGATTTATTTCAGCTGTTCTTTCTTTCATTACATTCACTGTGGATCGGAAGTTTACATAAACTTCGTATTTGGCAGCGCAGCCTTTAAATTGTTTAGCTTAGGTAGAACATTTCAAATTAGCCTTTCTGAAACTTTTACCAATAAGCTGCCGAAAATTTGGTTTATTTCTCCAAACAGGACTGTTGTGCGTCACGTTTATACACTTTCTTTTCAGTTTTGCTCCCACATATTTTCGAATTGTGACCTTCACTAGCAAAGCAAAACTCCAGTGGAAATCGTCTTGTTGAGGAACTGAAAAAAATGTCTTGTTAATAGCTTATCTCATCTTCGTCTCCGCTGTTGTGACGTGTTCTTTGAGTACAATTACGAACATCAATTCGCTGTAGTCACTCACACTTTGCTGTTCGACTCTCGAGCTGTACCAGGCTGGCTTAGTCGCTGATCGCTCTCATCTCTAGATTCGAGGCTCATTGCTCAAGGTTCATTGCTCGCCCGCTGTTTACCGCTCACTCGATCACCGTTTACTCGGTCGCTCACCGCTCACTCCTCGAAGGTGGTAACTTTCCTCTTTATATTGGGGGTGGACGAGTCCACCACAATACATATTCAATCATATAGCCATTCCAACGCAGTGACTTTGCACACGAAAACACAGGAAAGTTTAGAAGTGTTTTAAAGTCATTGGTCTTGTCAAAGAACTATTTGCAATCAAGAGTTAACTTTCGGGTCGATGTTCCAAGATGTTGCTTTGATATATCCCGATAATTTTCATGCCTCATTTAGTAAATTACACCAGTCCTTCAATAATATCAGGTTACTCCCTCCCAGCTTCATGCTTGGGGTAGTATTCTTTTGTTGGCTGACTCCATCTTTTCCTGCAAGTCTAACGATGGCCATTATCGTCCAACAGCCAACTTACTACTGCATGGGTGCACTTCTAAGGAGGCGCTTGTGGTGTAACGGTAATCATGGAAACAAACAGACACAGTGGCCAGAGTTCAAATCCTGGACGAAGCTGTGTGCATTTCGTAGAGCGCTCATACCCTTGGGAAAATTATGCAGCCGACTATTTCCCCTACAGCTATGTGTAAATTGTAAGGCAAAATGGGCTCTTTAAGCTTAGTAAGGCAACTTCTCTTGGAGAAGAAGACTCGGAATTTAAACTTAAACCCCACTTAAAAAATTAACCTGGTGTTGAACCTTGTTCGTGGCGGAGGGGTTGGGTAAATACATATGTATTAGCGAATAAAAGTTAGAAAATGAATGAATAAAAATCTGATCTACAAATTTATCATTTTTTAATTTCTGTAAAATAAATTGAAAAGTTTGCTGAAAAACAAAGCACAAAAATCTTTTCTTATTAACAAAAATAGTGTTAACCTGATTGTATATGTAATTTACAAAGCGCTTTGCTTTGATGTGGCACAAGGCCGAATGAATGGGGCGCCCAATGAGACTCGAACTCACTCGTGTAGGTCTGCTAGTCTAGCTTGCTAACCGTTACACCACCAGAGGTGCCCTAACCTGATTGTATATACTTTATAATTTTAATTAGTGTTGTATATTGACCTTCGACCCGGCCAAAAATGCCATTCCAAAGTGATGCACCGGAAGGAAGTGACACATTCCGATGGCAGTCATGAGAAGAAATCGCGTAGGCGGGCTTGGCTGAAAATATGGGACAGGGTTAAAATCCCGCGATAGAGCCACAAACTGATGCACCGGAAGAGAGTGACCTGTGAACTGCATGACAGTTATTTCTGCTCGACGACAATCAAACATGCCATTCCAAGGACAGCGGAAGTGACACATCCTGATGGCCAGTCATGGGAAGATATTGAGTGGGCGATTGAACTATTATATAACTCGGTGTAAACAGGAAGTCAGAGAGTTGGAGTCAGATTAGTTAGAGACAAGATGTGGTAGAGAAAGCCACAACCCAGCAGAAGGGGCCCTCGGGACCCCCAGTTAGTTTGGAGACCAGACCAGTTGGTGAGAAGATGCTGGGATGAGAACATGTCCCAGAGAGGCTGGACCCCCGGTTGAGCAGTCCAGGAGAACGAAAACGACACAAGGCTATGTCCGGAGGGGCTGGTGAGGTCAATATGTTGCAGTCTTTGTTCGGTCTCCAACTCCCTCTCACACACAAACCTTTGTAAATAAACTGAGAGATACATATTTTTCTAAAAGACTGTCTCGTTGTTATGATTACGCATGTATATGTGTTTATGCATGCATCAATATTATATGAGTATACAACATTAGCAGTAATCTTTGCTTAAAATAAAGGGACATATTTTGCGAGTAAAAATTCTTTTATATAAGTATGTCACTAAGTCAGAGAGAAAATGTCATTGTACCTTAAAGAATAATATGTATATGAAATACGGATGGTGTTATATTTTGCAGGAGACAGATGAAAAATTTTAACGCAAAATATAAATGTAAGCAACATCCATTTAATTTAAGAAAAATTAAACGAATTGAAAATGAAATGCATTCTTGAAAGAAAATATATGTAGTTTTTCACTCGAAATAAATAAAGCAAAAAGATATTTGAGCTAATAATAATTCATTACTTACTGTTTGTTGAGTAAACTTTGGAAAATCCACACTTACTGAAGAAATATTTATTTCGTCGCTCATTTATACAATTCAGGTTGGCTCGAAACTAGCTAAAAAGTTAATGATTTTTCGATGAATTCCAAACGGATGAGAAATTGTATTTTAAATATTTCAAACGGAAGAAAATTCTATAGTTATTTTCGGTTTTCATCCTTCAAGTGATTTGCAGCAAAACAAATATTGTCGTCTGCAAATTATTCGGAAATTTAAAAATATTGTTGTCTGCAAATTATTCGGAAATTTAAAAATATTGTTGTCTGCAAAGTATCCCGAAATTTTAAATTATTGTTGTCTGCGAAGTATCCTGAAATTTAAAAATATTGTCGTCTGCAAATTATTCGGAAATTTAAAAATATTGTTGTCTGCAAAGTATCCCGAAATTTTAAATTATTGTTGTCTGCGAAGTATCCTGAAATTTAAAAATATTGTCGTCTGCAAATTATTCGGAAATTTAAAAGTATTGTTGTCTGCAAAGTATCCCGAAATTTTAAATTATTGTTGTCTGCGAAGTATCCTGAAATTTAAAAGTATTTTTGTCTGCGAAGTATCCTGAAATTTAAAAAAACTAGCACGAAGTCGTTGGTTGGATAATAAATGCAAAAATAGACAGAAAATTATAGCTTCATGAGCCTATTTTTGGCACAAAAGTTAAAACTTTTTTTAGTATTGGTCGAGTTCCCATAAATATAATACATATATATTGATACTTTTTCTACTTGTTTCCTTCATTATCTTTCTAGAATCCTTCGCTATTTTCCTTGGATTGATTTGCACGTTTCGTATCAAAGTCCAATCATGTCTAGGAGACTTATTCCTTGAGTGGTTTAACCGCTACGTGACATATAGTGCTTATACTTGCATACTATTGTTTGTGAAGATTAGCATGGACTCTAGGCATTTGGAAATTGCTCTCAAGGATGAACTAAATTTGTAAAGGTCCACAATTCTTTCTGAAGTCTTGGCTGGTTTCATTTAGATTTTATATGATATAAAATTAAGAGACTTTGAGTTTGAATGTAGGTTTTAAAATATATACACAGATGCACATCCAATTGACTCATATGATTTCAATTAGCCAATCAGAAACTTTTACTGTAATGAAATCATTTTCTGAAATATGAAAATTTGTTTAAAAGGAAAGCCATGTTGATGTAAGAAGGTAATTCTAAAAGTACTAAGCTTGACTCAGATTTTATATTTAACAAACACCTCTCACCTTTGTATCGGCCTCAACTGCAAGTAGATTAAGACAGAAATCTGAATTAGTTTTTCTAGTTTTATGAGAAGTGGTAATGTGTTTCCACAGCAAAAAATGTTCAACTATGGTTTTTCTTTCTGGGTGAAGCTAAGAACTTATTAACTTATAATGTATATAAACAATTCATCTGACATTTCAAATTTTCAAAATAAAACTGAACGAAGACAGATAATTTTTACCGGGATTTAATTTTCAGGAATTGGGAATCGGGACAAACTGAGTTTAAATACATTTGACTAATATGTACGTAAATACCTGATCTAAACTTTATATCCCTTAAGAATCAGAATATGTATATATAAATATGTGTGTGTGTGTGTGTATATATATGTGTGTGTATATATATATGTGTATATATATAGATATATGTGTGTATATACACACACACACACATATATATATATATATATTTGCCAAAGGTAGAAAGGATTTGCCTGGCTTTTGGCCGCCGCCTTCATTTTATGAGTGTCCGTCCATTCTACCGTCGCCTCTTTTATACGGATATACACGTGTTTTCTAGCGCTTTTTTGTTTTGTTTTTTTATGAAGATGAGAATTTCGTCAATGCCCACAGAGAAGCAGCAGCAGAATGCATACCAACTAAACAAAGAGCTAAAACTAGAGCCCTATGGAAGACATTAGTGGTTAGAAAAAAGCGTACAGACGTGAAAATCTCTTCCAAATGTGATAGGAGGAACCCAACTAACACCAATAGTCAGAAACTTAGGAAGGGACAAAATGAGTTAACTAACATATTTCTAAAAGAACAAACAGAATACACACAAAATCTGATTAATAAGATTAGAAACTCGGTTGAAGATAGACAACCCAGGATAGCATGGCAAACGAAGTGACCAGTAGGAAGCTAAACGGAAAGCTACCAGCCAATAAGAACGAATACACCTGTGGAAACAACACTTCGAGAATTTACTCGGAAAACCTCCGAAAGTGACGCATGAACCAATCACGAAAATTATTAGTAATCAACTAGACATCAAACTAGGACAGTTTACGCAAGAAGAACTCGACTTTGTACAAAGAAAAATTAAAAGGAAAGCAGCAGGGCTTGATGAAATACCCCCAGAAGTATGGAAGACCAGGGAATTCGACGACATACTGCTCCGACACTGTAATGCCGTATATAACCAAAACACAAAAGACAGATGGACAAAGGGATGCATTCCCCTTTCTCCAAGAAGGGTGACCTCGGAACAGCCAAGAACTACTGAGGTATAGCCCTTACATCTATTGCGGCTACAATTTACAATGCTCTACTACGCAACTGCAGAGAACCCAAGATTGAGAAGATGCTTAGGAAGAATCAAAATAGCTATCGGAGAAATCGATCCACGACATCTCAAATTTTGACTATCCGTCGAATTCTACAAGGTATATGTGCAAAAAACCTTGAGGTAACGATATTATTCATCGACTTCTCCTAGGCCTTTGACTTCACACACAGAGGGAAGATGTAACAAATAATTCTCGTCTACGGCCTACCCAAAGAAACTGTCGCAGCCATAATGATGCTATATAAAAACACGAAAGTAAACGTCTGCTCCCCGGTGGAGACACAGACTATTTCGACATTGTTGCAGGAGTGCTACAAGGGGACACAATATCCCCAAACCTGTTTATTATCTGCCTAGACTACGTGCTTAGAACGTTTATAGATTTAATGAAAGAAAGAGGTTTCAAGCTGGAAAAAGAAAGAAGCAGAAGATACATCTCATAAAGGGTGGGCCTTTGAAACTCGTGGACTATTTCACCTGCCTAAGAAGCAGTGTCTCATCAACCGAAAATAACGTCAACACGCGCATGGACAGCTAACGATAGACTATCGATCATATGGAAGTCACACCTGACCGATAAAAATAAAACGCAGTTTTTCCAAGCAGCGGTCGTGTCAATACTGCTATAGGGATGCACTACATGGACGCTAATAAAACATATTGTGAAAAAGCTTGACGGCAATTACACAAGAGCAATATTGAACAAATCATGGAGGAAACACCCCATAAAACAACAGCCACCTACCATCCATCATGAAAACTATCAAAGTTAGACGAACCAGACATGCGGGGCACTGCTGGAGATGTAAGGAATAACTCATAAATTATATACTCCGGTGGACATCTTCACATGGACGAGCAAAGGCAGGACGCCTAGCTAGAACCTATATACAACAGTTCTGTGCCGATACAGGATATAGCCTTGAAGAGTTCTTAGGAGCGAGGAACGATAGAGACGAGTGGCGAGAGAGGCTCAGGCAGATCTGTGTTGGCAGCGCGACATAATGATGATGATGATGATGATATATATATATATATATATATATATATATATATATATATATATATATATCCTTAGTAATGAAAAAATTCAGTAAATCTACTCCGTTATGAATTCATTTTACCAGGTAGTTAACTAGTTCTTCTGATGGGATTTGGAGAGAAATACCTGTTAACCAGTTAACTAGCTGGTGAAATAAATTTTTAATGGAGCATAGCTACTGAATTTATTAAGGATATCTTTTGTTATTAAGGATATCTTTTGGTCTGTATGTGAATTTTTTTTATACATTTTCTTATATCTATCAATTAACCGTGCATTGAGCACTCCATTTAGATTATATATATATATATATATATACTTAAATAGACGTAAAAAATAATTCAAACGGAGTTCTCAATGTACGGCTAATTAATACATATAGAAATTTACATTTAAAAATATAATATATAGTTTTTCACACACACACACACACACACACACACACATATATATATATATATATATATATCTGTGTGTGTGTGTGTGCGTGTTAATTCGCCGTGCATTGAGCTTAATGCACGCCTAATACAATTACGTTTCCAGCTAGTTGCTTTCGTCAGAGAACATATATGGCTCAAAGCCTTGTTAATTGGGTACTCAATGAGATTTGAACTCACTCGTGTTTACAGTTTGAATGATTTTCAGTTGGTTATAGGTTGATATGGAGGTCAGTGCTCTCTTTTCATTAGATTGTGTTTACCTTAGCCTGCTTTACCGCTCATTGGTCTTTGATATTTGATATGTGTTCGTCATTGCATGTGTGTCTGCAGGGGAGTGGTTTCGGATTTCTCTTATAGCTATTTTGTCTTTGTGTATGTGACTGTAAGTTTTGAGATTTTGTGTATGTGTGTGTGTGTGTGTGTGGTAGTATTGCTTGAAATTTACAGGTGATTATTTTTTGCTAATAATTTCTGTGTATATATATATATATATATATGTATGTATGTATGTATGTTTGTGTACATTTGTGTGTGGGTATTATTCCTGTTTTATTCAACTTTGTTTTAAATTTATCTATGAATTTATTTTCTTTATTTAAAGTAGTGTGTAGTCTTTTTTTTTTTGGTATATGGGCATTATTTCATATGCACCTTGTCTACATTCGCATAGGTATTTCAATATATATTTAATTTTCTATTTTTTGTAATTTTAATGTTGTTCTTGTGAAGTGATATTCTTGTTTTTAAGGGTATTTATTGACCCTATGTCTATTTCTTTGCACTTACCACATTCAATTATCTTGACTACGTTTTTTGAGTTGCAGCGCACGTCTTTATTTATTTTGAATTTTGTTTCCGGGTTATTACAGGTATAAGATTTCTCTTCTATAATTATATCCCATATTTACATCGTTTATTATTGCATTTGGTCACCCCTTGTATTGTGCTTTCTCCGAATGTAGAATAGGTGAGTTTTCTTTTAAGATTTTTGGATTGTCTCTGACTTTTAATGATTTTTGTTGTGTCTAGTATTTCTTTGATTCTCTCATTGTTTTTAAGTTCTTCCAGATTTTTTTGTGATTAGTTCTGGGTTATTTTTGTTGTAAGTTGCAATTCTCTTTGGTGTGTTTTTATGCTAATTCGAATCCCATATTTATTGGTGTTGGGTATCCTCTCTGGTGTCGACGTGGGTTTTTTTAGACTTCATCCGTGATTTTTTAAACTTTATCCGTGATTATAGTGCATATTCTACGTGCTAGAGTGTAAGGGATGAATTTTATACAGTTTTGGGGGTGTCTGTTGGTTTGTGGTAGATATCTGACGATTTGTCCATTTGCGTGTTTTTATAAGGATGTCAAAAATGGTAATTCTTTTGAGTCGTATTCCATAGTAAATTTTATTTTGGGGCGTAGGTTTTGTAGTAGATTGTGTGAGTCGTTAATATCTCCCCAAGGTGTAGTAGGTTGTGTAATTCGTTAATATCTCCTCATATATATATATATATATATATATATGAATGAATTAATGAAAAGCTATATATTATGATTTTAAATAATTACCCATGTAAAAAGACAGATGCACACACTTATATATATATATATATATATATATATATATATATATATATATATAATGACATCATTTTTGGGAATATCCAAGCTGTTTAAATAGTGTATGCTAGCTTCTGATCTATAGGGAATGTAATGAAAGATGTAAAAGCTGAAGTAAATGATTTTCTTTATCATTTTAAAAATAAACTTGTAATTCTAGTTAAGCAAAAACAGAGAATATTTATTAAGTGTCAGGAATGGAACCTCTCCCTCATAAAAAAAAAACGATTTTAAACCTATTTACCTAAAATGAATTTTTAAACCATTTTTTAAAAATTCATTTTATACACTGGTTATTTCGTCCCTTCTTATCGAGACTTCTCTATAGGGAGCAGTGACTCATCGACCGAGACAGGCATCAACACGCTACTAGCAAAGGCATGGACAGCTAACGCTAGCTAACAGTTATATAGAAGTCAGATCTGACCGATAAAATGAAGCGCAGTTTCTTCCAAGCTGCTATCGTGTCGATATTGCTCTATGGATGCACTACATGGACGCTGACTAAACGATAGGAGAAAAAGCTTGACGGTGACTACACAAGAATGCTTCGAGCAATATTGAACGAGTCATGGAGGAAACACCCCATAAAACAACAGCTGTTCGGCCACCTACCATCCATCACGAAAACTATCAAAGTTAGACGAACCCGACATACGGGGAACTGCGGTAGAAGTAACTCATAAGCGATATACTCCGGTGGATATCTTCACATGGACGAGCAAAGGCAGGACGCCGAGCTAGAACCTATATACAACAGTTCTGTGCCGATACGGGATTTAGCCCCGAGAATTTGCCGAAAGCAATGGACGATAGTGAGGTGTGGCCAGAGATGGTTAGGAATATCCGTGCTGATAGTACGACATGATGATGATGATGATGATGAACAAATGAAAAGAATAAAGTTAAACACGTAGAAACGTCAATTTGCCCGTTAAAAATTGCTCTTTGATGCACCACATTACTTAGAGTACTTAATCAAATGGAAAAGATTTTTAACATTTTTTAGAACAAGATAACGAATATGATTTTTGGTGGGGAGAATATCAACCTTTTCTAAGAGCACGTACAATCACTTGCTATCAATGAAGGTTACTCGAGAGACAGATCAGTTTGGACTACTTGTCTCAAAATCTAACTCGACAGGAGTCAAATTGGCTACCATAGTGTATACAAAAAGGCGGGAAACCCTGACATCTCTGTGTACAAAACACTCGTCTGTGTAAGTTGGACTGGCAGATTGCGTTCAACTTTTATTGATCTCATCGTAAAATTGGAATGCTTTTTTTCTTTTACACCGATCATCATCTAATTATTAGACGGGGAATTTTAATGCACACACACACACACACACACACACACTCTCTCTCTCTCACACACACACACTTACGTATATATATATATATATACATATGTGTGTGTGTGTGTGTGTGTGTGTAAGTCAGTATATATTGGTAATTATTTCCTTACTGTTCACTTATATTCTGTGATGCTTATAACTGCATAAATAAAGTTTATATCCCATCTCCATATCTGTCTCACCTTCTCACTCACTCTCTCTCTCTCTCTCTATATATATATATATATATATATATATATATATATATTTATATTGTGAGTATGTGTGTGTGTATGTGTGTGTGTGAGTATACATTGATATTTTCCTGCTGTTTAAATTTATTTATGCGCTCCTTAAAACTACATAAAAAAGTTAATAATCGATCTTTCTATCTATCACTACCGCCATCTCTCTCTCTCTCTCTCTCTATATATATATATATATATATAGAATGTGCAGAGCAATTCTGTTGAAAAGGTGTCTGTGGAGTACAGGTGGAAAAGAAGGAATGACAAAGGATGAGAAAGAAATTGATTGCAGCATTCTTGTGTAATTGGCGTCTAGCTTTTTCTCCAGCCGTTTTGTTAGCGTCCATGTAGTGCATCCATATAGCAGTATCGATACGACCGCTGCTTGAAAGAAACAACGTTTCCTTTTATCGGTCAGGTCTGACTTCCATATGATCGATAGCTTATCGATAGCTGCCCATGCCTTCATTAGCCGTGTGTCGATGTCTTTTTCGGTTGATGAGACGCTGCTTCCTAGGTAGGTGCTGTACAAAGAGTGAAGAGTCGTCCAAACATAGAACTTCTTTTTACAACAAAACCTAAAACTTATGTTTCCTCTGCCTATCGTCTACGTATACAAACCTTTTCAGACGGTCGGCAAACGAGGGAGGGGAAAAACAATTTCACGCATGAATGCATCAGCAGCTGCAAGTATTTTCTGGGTTGGATAATGTCTATTGTCTGTTTATTAGATTTAAAAGCATATCAACCCATTGCGGGTAATTTAATGCCAAATCCTGTTTATATATATATATATATATATATGTGTGTGTGTGTGTGTGTGTGTGTGTTTTGTAAGAGAATAGTTTGTTGGTGATTTTATTTCTAAACGTGTTAGAGCTCATTTGTTTCAACACAGTTATTCAAAAGTAATAATTCTATTTAATATCATTCATTTTTTTTTTGTACACAGCTAACTGGTTTCCAATATTGCAATCTCGGTTCAATCGAACCTCTAGCCCCACCTTCGAGCACCTTTAAGATAAAATAAAGATGGATAAAAGGATCTTTGTCACAAAAGGATCTTGAAGGATACAGTCGGGACATGCTAGGGCTTGATATAACCAGCTGGTTGATCGGGTCAAGCCTCTCCGACATCCTTTCTAGCCCTGTAAGCGCAAAAATGAAATTTTACAGGTCACGTGACCACTTCAGTTGCCGGGTCAATGACTGCTCAGCCACCAGGATCCTGTCCTCAAGTATTACGGCCAACAAGCGACTTCGTTGGGTGGGCGGGGTTTACTCCTCTGCAGAGGTACAATCGGCGTATTTTACAGCCCTGGCAGACAGCGTTGAGATGGATGAAAATCTGTGATAAGAGTTGCTCTGAATGAAGTTGTGATCTGAATTTTTCAATAGTCAACAGTCGATTCGATGACGTTTTTCGTTCATGTAACGCTGGAAGGAAAGCACGATAGGGACTAATATTGGTTAGTTTAACAAACAGTCAAATATATTTGACTTTTTTGACAAAAAGTATGTGGCTATAAAATTTTCATAACACAATTTTATGATTTATAAATCGATAAAATAACTAGACGTAACTTTTCCAACAAAAGTACGCAATTCGTTAAAAGATCAAATATTCATTGCATCGCGCATGATCAAGATTTTTGTCATTGTGTCATAAAGAGCTCTGTGTTCTGAAATGAATAAAATTTTCCAGCTTGTTTTGATTATGGAAACTTTGATGAGCCATTAGACACTTAGAACAGGAAGTTGTTTTCGCTGCTTACTCAAAATCTATTGTAACTTTTCCAACATTTTATTAAAACAGTTATATACTGTTTCTAATAAAATCTGATTGATTGGTTTTAACGACATGTCAAGTCGTCCAATGTTATTTTGTGCCAAAGGTAAGGGAATCACGTTCATTAATATTCATATTTTCCGTGTTGTTGTTTCTTGTCATTTTTTGAGCACTCAGGAAAATATCTTCAAATCTAATTAAAATTATTTTCAAGTATTCCTATCTTGTGAATTGAATTACCACGACCGCAAAATCCGGTGAACACTTACGCACGGAAACTCTGGACTGCAGCTTCGACCTTATTAGGTCTCATCAATAGTGTATGCCGTGATTTCCACCATTGGAGATCGAACTAGTGACCAAAGATTGCAGAGCCGAAACTCTACAAATGAGCCATCCATCCATATCACACACAAGTGACGCCAAATTAACTAGTTATGGTAATTGCCCAGCCAATTAACCTGAATGTGTCTTGTGAGTTACATCCGTACTATTTACGGAGGACACGGTAAAAAAAGAAAAAAGAAAAGTATACATCTATTCCTATCTAATACTAATAATTATATGGTTTCAAATTATTATTTCTATTTAATTATAGTTATTTGTTTACACACAGTTATTTAGTTTCAATATTCCAATTCAAGATAAATGGTTTGAACACAGTCATATGATTTCAAGTATTCCTATCTAATACTAATAATTATATGGTTTCCAAAATTATTTCTATCTAATAAGGATTTTTTGTTATATGGTTTCAAGTTACTAATAATAATTCTTAATAAATAATTATAGCTTCAAGTTACTTTTCTTAAAAAAATACTTTGCAGTTATCTGGCATAAAATATTCCAATCAAATACGATTCATTTTCTTCAGGTAAGAGTGGACCTGGGAGTAATGATAATGATGAAGGGGAATTCCACACTTTCCAGATCTCCAGAACTGGATCTTCACCATCAGATGTACTTTAGGGTCATATCCGGGACACCACTTTTTTGTGGGGGGAATGGTCTTACTCCCCCCCTGTAAGGTATATACAGTCAGCATATTCTAAGCCCTACCGAATGGGCGAATGAATTCTGAATGTGAAAAAATCTACGGTCGATTGTCCTTGAAATTGTCGCGTAATTTGGAATGATGTGCATGATTCATCCATTTATAATTCGAAGGATTACTTATGTGAAGGCTTCATTTACAAATAATTAAAATGACAGCAAATAGGTAGGAGTGGTCATCCTTTGCTTTCACACATAGAATAGGAAGTAAAAGCCTTTCGTGGCCACTGCCAGGCATTCGTGCCGGACGGAGGCCCAAAGACTAAGGTCATTGTCAGATTCGAGACCGAGTAACTTCCGGCTTAAGCAGGGTAGATGAAGTACATTGATAGCACTGCATAGCTCTTGACCACTCTGGTCTAGTTTAAGCTCTGAACCGGAACACGTGCCGGACTCACATAATATATCGAGTGAGTCCAAGTTCAGCCGGCTTACTTCGCTCATATTACAAGTGAACCGATGACAAGTATAAGTCCACCAAGGTACGAGATTCAGCTTGTTCCAGACCTCCCCCTTCCGTCAAACACCCCACTATAAAAAAAGACCTTGTGTTAAGTCCCGTTTGGTGGGAGGCAGAGACATACACCGTCTTCTTGTCCGTAGTAACAGGAAGTAACTCCTCTGCTGCGATGCCAATGCTTTGATTTACGACGAGTACTGATATACAACCAGTATTGATTTACGACCAGAATTGATTTACAACCAGTATTGATTTACAACCAGTATTGATTTAAAACCAGTACTGATTTAAGACCTGAACTGATTTACAACCAGTATTGATTTACGACGAGAATTGATTTACAACCGGTATTGATTTACGACCAGAATTGATTTACAACCAGTATTGATTTAAGAACAGAACTGATTTACGACCAGAATTGATTTACAAGCAGTATTTATTTACAACCAGTATTAATTTACGACCAGAATTGATTTACGACCAGTATTGATTTACGACCAGTATTGATTTGCGACCAGAATTGATTTACAACCAGTATTGATTTACGACCAGAATTGATTTACGACCAGTATTGATTTGCGACCAGAATTGATTTACAACCAGTATTGATTTACGACCAGAATTGATTTACGACCAGTATTGATTTACGACCAGTTTTGTCGGCGGACGATCAGGTGCTCGAAATGTTGATTGAGACATTGCTACAACCATAAAATTTAGTAAATACCACCATGGAAAAAATTTCCCCCCTCAAAGCCGAGAAGCTAAGAGGGGGATCTTAGGAGACTGCTAAAGTTTCCTGATCGCGTCATACAAGAGAATCAAGTTGGGATTCATATATGTTGACGATACTATAGTGAAAATTTGCAATTCAATTATACCATGTTTTACATAATATTTCATCAACAAAATACCTTGTTAATGATAACCAAATACCTTATTAATTGGTATCTATAATATGAGTCAAGCTAAAAAAAATCATTTATAACAAATAGTCATAACTGAGATTGAATATTAATCCATTTTATTCTGAGTCCAACATCTGACAATAAACAGACGACCAAGATTGACTTTCCTTGAAAAATGTTGGCCATTTTGTTTTTCATCGTGGGTAACGTACTTTTCAGAGAGAATAAGTCCTGGAGCACATGTATACCAAATTAGATGCTTATACCACAAAGTGAAAGACTATTTCAGTAATCAGCTGGATTATAAGTGAGTGATACTAAAGAGAAATCTATATAAACATCTTTGTTTCAATCTGTTTTATTTGTTTTAACAAAACAATAATATCATTATTTTACATCTCCGACTTATTGAATTACCAAATAAGTAATGTTTGAATAAATTTAAATAATTTTTGTAAGTTCCAAAATTTTTATTTTGAAGTTTTAACATTTCAATTTGGTACGATAAATTACGTTTTGCAGTAACGTATTTTGTTCTTAATATATATTCTTAAAGAATTCCTTTCAATGGGAACTCCTACTTTCACCATAGAGAACAACATTTCTTCAATTAAACTTGTTGTGTTCTGTTTAGTGAACACAAGTAGTGATAATAATAAGACAAACCACGATATGTAAGGAAAATAGTTATATTTACAGGAAAGAGTATTTATAAGAGAGAGACTGTTAGTAATAAGAACATAGGATTAGTGATAGAGTAAGGATATACTTCCACAATAGGAACGGCTCTTCTGGTCTGACTTATTGGCTTATTCTTTTATTTCATTGCAATGAAATGCAATGAAGGCACAAGGCCTTTATGGTTTTGGGGGAGGGGAAGGGAGCGGTCTTGCTTTAACTATATTTTCTAAGGGAACCTAGCTAGCCACATTCGCCGACCCATTCAATAATACAATATATAATCACTCGTCCATCGCCATGCACGCAGCAACCACCAAAATACCACATTTGCTCTATGAAAAAGTCCTACTTAAAATCCGAAAGTGATGCATGATTTTATTTACAATGTATGTTTTTTTTACAATAGATATGCTGGGAATGGGAGAAAAAACCCCGAAAAATATATATACACGAAAAACAAGGAAAAATTCCCCGTTTGGTTTCCCTCCCATCCCCCCCCGTCTATAAAATTGGAGGCCGACTGTTTCCCGAGACGAAAAAAACGGAAACAAGCCGGACCTACCCTACGTGGGGCGGGAATCCTAATCTACAGGGATAAAAGAAATGAAGGGTCGGGCTCGGTATGGGTCGATAGAAGCAGGTAATATGATTTTTTACATATGAATGTTCAAGATCTTCAATGAAAGTGGACTGGATACGGGTTGAGGTACAAAAATAATGGGGAGGGGGAAGATCTTGAGAGCTAACGGCTAGATGACGGGGACAATGACTAACAACATACTGCTAACTAGGTTACAAGGGAAAAAATTCTACTTACCAAAGATGGGGTCCCTAAGGACCCGTACCGTAGACGCCATGGGCCGGCAGAGGAGGGAAGGAAGACTCCAACATTGCCCCCTTTCGTACGACCAGGCTCGCTGCATTCACCCACCTTTTGCTGAATGTTATGCGATCCAAGCGTTTTCTATCACATCTGATTTTGACCCTCAGCTGATACCGAAAATACAAAACCAGATCACGATGAGAAAAGTTTACATCGTCATACAATCCCTTGTTTCGCGTCGTCCAAATCACCATTCGGGCTACAGCTAGGATCGCGAGAAACACCACATGCTTCTCACCATGAAACGGAGGAAGAACGTTGTCTACGACGTAACCAACGTCGAGCGGCACGAGCTGTTTGGGTTCGATGCGAGCCGTCCACTCCCCGACGTGATCCCAAAACGGGCGGACTCGCTCGCAGTAGTAGAAGGCGTGCTCGGCCATTTCTTCCAAGCCAGTGCCGCAGCGAGGGCAATCAGGCATGTCTGCCTGGCCCGCTTTGAAGCTCAAGCCGCGAAGGGATAATGCATTCCGAACAAGTCGCCAGGTGAGCGAGAACTCGGAGTTGTTCAAGAAGCTCGATCCTGACGCCCAATTCCAGTGAGAGCGGATCTCCTCCGCCGTCCAGCCGTGCCGCTCGCTGAGAGGATCAGAAGCGGAACCCACCCGATACAGTTCCTTCCGAGGCCATGAGAGGTCACTGGACCCAAGAAGGTTACGAAGGGCCTTTCAGCACTCGCGGACAAACAGTGCTTCGCCCAAAGGTCTTCGTCGACCTTCAACCTTTGGGTCTGAGTTGAGGCGAGGAAAAGTCCGATTCGCCTTTCGTCTCCACACTGAGTCCCCCGTCAAGACTCGGCCCAGATATGCAAGTCTTTCAGCAAGCCAGTGGCTCACCAGATCAGGCATACCCAGACCCCCGTTGCGTGTACGTTGGATACAGACCTGCCTACGGATCATCGGCCTTGCACCTCCCCAGAGCAATCTGGAGAGGGATCGTTGAAGCGCCAACCGATGTGTCTTAGGCAGAGGAAGTACAGCCAATCGGTAAAGGATCAAGGAGAAGACGTACGCGGCGCACGCCTCCGCCCTGCCCTTTAAGGACAACCTCCTTGAAAGCCAGATTCCCACCTGAGCATTCACCTTAGCATGTACTTCCGACCAATTTCGCTCCAGTTGGAGGTCGGGCCCAAACCACACCCCGAGGATGCGGATGGGTCCGTCACTCCAGCGAAAGGGCCCTGGGAGAGTATTGCTACCCCTCCAAGCACCGAGCCGCAAACCTTCGCTTTTGTCAAAATTGACCTTGGCCCCTGCAATCCGCTCATACTCGACAACCGCCTCTTTCACAGCCTTTATATCCTGGCGGCGGGATACAAAGACTGTGACGTCATCAGCGAACGCGGAAACCCTAGCCGCAAGGTGGCCAACGAATGGGATACCGCGCAGTGCCGGACTTGTCCCCTCATCCCTAAGCCTGCGCAGGAGGGGCTCCAACGCGAGGACACAGAGAAGAGGAGACAGAGGGCAGCCCTGCCGGACCGAACGCTCGATCGCGATCACCCCCGAACGCCTTCCGTTCATCTGCACCACTGCCTGGGGGTTTTGGTACATCATGCTAATCCATCTGTAGAACTCCGGTTTGAATCCGGCAGTCTCCAAAACAGACACCAAGAACCGATGGTCAACCCTATCGAAGGCCTTGGACTGATCTCAACAGATCAGTGCGGCTTCGGTGTCGTCTTTTATCCCCTCTAGGACCTCGCGAATCAAGTGCAGGTTGTCCTGGGTCGATCTTCCCTTCACAGCAAAGGTCTGTTCGGGGCCGATCAGATCACTAATGACAAGCTGTAAACGATTCGCTAAGACCCGGACCAAAATCTTTAACTCTGTGTTAAGCAGAGTTATGGGCCTGTAATCATCTAAACCCTCCGAAACATGCCTGCCACCTTTCTTCAGCAATGTGATCACGCCCTTGGTAACGCTACCAGGGATGGCTCCCTGGGCGAACCAATGGTTGAACATATCCGTCAGAATAGGCACAAACATATGCGACATCCTCAAGTACACTTCGTAGGGCAAACTATCTAGTCCCGGCGACTTGTTGAAGCCGACCTGCTTCAACGCATCACGGACTTCGCATTCAGTAACCACACCCTCGCAGCTAGCCGCTTCAGGCTCCCCAAGGCGGGGGAAGTCAGCGAGATAGCCACGAAACTCCCGGAGCGGGAGATCAGTGCAACGGGCAAAGTGATCCCGAAAGTGCGCCCGAAAGGCGTCACGTATCTCACGACCCGATCGCAGCAGACGCCCGTCCGGGGTCTTGACAGATGCGATGTACCGATCGGGGAACCTTCGCACTTCTTCACGCGCAGTTGCGTTCGATTTCACAGTTTCGTTGAGAACTCTCTTTAGCCTAGATCTAACTACTGATCCCTTGTAGCGCTCGCTACTCTCACGCTCAAGGTCCCTCCTAGCTAGCTCTACACCTAGGGAGTCCCCCCCAGCCACCGCCCGGGAAAGTCTATCTTCTATAGACTTCGCCTCCGCGGTCCTATCTAGATTGAGCTGTCGACCGTACTTGGTGGCGAAATCTCTAATCCTATGTTTAAGAGAAACCACCCACCTATTCCCGGTAACCGCCCCCACTAACGCCCGCTTAATTAGGGATTCCAGCCGGTCCCGGAAGTCTCGTATCTCCAGTAAGGAGGTATTGAACTTCCAGTAGCCGGCTAGACTAGGCCTATTAGCTAACCGCAGACTGATCCTAACAATTTTATGATCAGTCCACGCTATCATTGTAAGGCTTATTCTTTTATTCCTTGTAGTAAATACAAGAAGGCACGAGGCCTTGTGGTTTTGGGGGAGGGGAAGGGAGCGGTCATGCTTTAACTATATTTTCTATGGGGAACCTAGCTAGCCACATTCGCCGACCCATTCAACAATACAATATATAATCACTCGTCCATCTCCATGCACGCAGCAACCACCAAAATACCGCATTTGCTCTATGAAAAAGTCCTACTTAAAACCCGAAAGTGATGCATGATTTTATTTACAATGTATGATTTTTTACAATGGATATGATGGGAATGGGAGAAAAAACCCCGAAAAACATATATACACGAAAACAAGGAAAAAATCCCCCAGTTTGGTTTCCCTCCCATCCCCCCGTCTATAAAATTGGAGGCCGACTGTTTTCCGGGTCGAAAATACCGGAAACAAGCCGGACCTACCCTAGGTAGGGCGGGAATCCTACTCTACAGGGATAAAAGAATTAAAAGGGTCGGGCTCGGCATGGGTCGATTTTAGAAGCGGGTAAATGATTTTTTACATATGAATGTTCAAGATCTTCAAAAGGCGGACTGGGATACAGATTGAGGTACAAAAATAATGGGGGTGGGGAAGATCTTGAGTGCTAACAACTAAGTGACAGGGACAATGACTCACAACGTACTGCTAACTAGGTTGCAGGGGAAAATAACAAAATCCTACTTACCAAGGGTGGGGTCCCTAAGGACCCGTACCATAGACGCCATGGGCCGGCAGAGGAGGGAAGGATGACTCCAACATTGCCCCCTTTCGTACGACCAGGCTCGCTGCAGTCACCCACCTTTTGCTGAATGTTATGCGATCCAAGCGTTTTCTATCGCATCTGATTTTGACCCTCAGCTGATGCCGAAAATACAAAACCAGATCACGATGAGAAAAGTTTGCATCGTCATACAATCCCTTGTTTCGCGTCGTCCAAATCACCATTCGGGCTACAGCTAGGATCGCGAGAAACACCACACGCTTCTCACCGTGAAACGGAGGAAGAACGTTGTCTACGACGTAACCAACGTCGAGCAGCACGAGCTGTTTGGGTTCGATGCGAGCCGTCCACTCCCCGACGTGATCCCAAAACGGACGAACTCGCTCGCAGTAGTAGAAGGCGTGCTCAGCCGTTTCTTCCAAGCCACTGCCGCAGCGAGGGCAATCAGGCATGTCTGCCAGGCCCGCCTTGAAGTTCAAGCCGCGAAGGGATAACGCATTCCGAACAAGTCGCCAGGTGAGCGAGAACTCAGAGTTGTTCAAGAAGCTCGATCCTGGCGCCCAATTCCAGTGAGAGCGGATCTCCTCCGCCGTCCAGCCGTGCCGCTCGCTGAGAGGATCAGAAGCGGAACCCACCACTAATTCCCGATACAGCTCCTTCCGAGGCCATGAAAGGTCACTGGACCCAAGAAGGTTACGAAGGGCCTTTCGGCACTCGCGGACAAACAGTGCTTCGCCCAAAGGCCTACGTCGACCTTCGGCCTTTGGGTCTGAGTTGAGGCGAGGAAAAGTCCGACTCGCCTTTCGTCTCCACACTGAGTCCCCCGTCAAGACACGGCCCAGATATGCAAGTCTTTCAGCAAGCCAGTGGCTCTCCAGATCAGGCATACCCAGACCCCCGTTGCGAGTACGTTGGATACAGACCTGCCTACGGACCATCGGCCTTGCACCTCCCCAGAGCAATCTGGAGAGGGATCGTTGCAGTGCCAACCGATGTGCCTTAGGCAGAGGAAGTACAGCCAATCGGTAAAGGATCAAGGGGAAGACGCACGCGGCGCACGCCTCAGCCCTGCCCTTTAAGGACAACCTCCTTGAAAGCCAGATTCCCACCTGAGCATTCACCTTAGCGTGTACTTCCGACCAATTTCGCTCCAGTTGGAGGTCGGGCCCAAACCACACCCCAAGGATGCGGATGGGTCCGTCACTCCAGCGGAAGGGCCCTGGAAGAGTATTGCTACCCCTCCAAGCACCAAGCCGCAAACCTTCGCTTTTGTCAAAATTGACCTTGGCCCCTGCAATCCGCTCATACTCGACAACCGCCTCTTTCACAGCCTCTATATCCTGGCGGCGGGATACAAAGACTGTGACGTCATCAGCGAACGCGGAAACCCTAGCCGCAAGGCGGCCAACGAATGGGATACCGCGCAGTGCCGGACTTGTCCCCTCATCCCTAAGCCTGCGCAGGAGGGGCTCCAACGCGAGGACATAGAGAAGAGGAGACAGAGGGCAGCCTTGCCGGACCGAACGCTCGATCGCGATCACCCCCGAACGCCTTCCGTTCACCTGCACCACTGCCTGAGGGTTGTGGTACATCATGCTAATCCATCTGCGGAACTCCGGTTTGAATCCGGCAGTCTCCAAAACAGACGCCAAGAACCGATGGTCAACCCTATCGAAGGCCTTGGACTGATCTAAACTGATCAGCGCGGATTCGGTGTCGTCTTTTATCCCCTCTAGGACCTCGCGAATCAAGTGCAGGTTGTCCTGGATCGATCTTCCCTTCACAGCAAAGGTCTGTTCGGGGCCGATCAGATCGCTAATGACAAGCTGTAAACGATTCGCTAAGACCCGGGCCAAAATCTTTAACTCTGTGTTAAGCAGAGTTATGGGCCTGTAATCATCTAAACCCTCCCAAACATGCCTGCCACCTTTCTTCAGCAATGTGATCACGCCTTTGGTAACGCTACCAGGGATGGCTCCCTGGGCGAACCAATGGTTGAACATATCCGTCAGAATAGGCACAAACATGTGCGACATCCTCAAGTACACTTCGTAGGGCAAACCATCTAGTCCCGGCGACTTGTTCAGGCCGACCTGCTTCAACGCGTCACGGACTTCGCATTCAGTAACCACACCCTCGCAGCTAGCCGCTTCAGCCGCCCCAAGGCGGGGGAAGTCGGCGAGATAGCTACGAAACTCCCGGAGCGGGAGATCAGTGCAGCGGGCAAAGCGATCCCGAAAGTGCGCCCGAAAGGCGTCACGTATCTCACGACCCGATCGCAGCAGACACCCGTCCGGGGTCTTGACAGATGCGATGTACCGATCGGGGAACCTTCGCACTTCTTCTTCACGCGCAGTCGCGTTCGATTTCACAGCTTCGTTGAGAACTCTTTTTAGCCTAGATCTAACTACTGATCCCTTGTAGCGCTCGCTACTCTCACGCTCAAGGTCCCTCCTAGCTAGCTCTACACCTAGGGAGTCCCCCCCAGCCACCGCCCGGGAAAGTCTATCATCTATAGATTTCGCCTCCGCGGTCCTATCTAGATTGAGCTGTCGACCGTACTTGGTGGCGAAATCTCTAATCCTATGTTTAAGAGAAACCCACCACCTATTCCCGGTAACCGCCCCCACTAACGCCCGCTGAATTAGGGATTCCAGCCGGTCCCGGAAGTCCCGTATCTCCAATAAGGAGGTATTGAACTTCCAGTAGCCGGCTAGACTAGGTCTATTAACTAACCGCAGACTGACTCTAATGAGTTTATGGTCAGTCCACGCTATCAAGTGGAACGTGGGACAACTAACAAAATCAATGTCAGCTCTTCTCACTAACACTCTGTCCAAGTAGGAGCCTACTTTGGCAGAGGGCGAGCTATCTAGCCACGTCCACATCTCCCGCCCTGGGTGATCAAGACGAAACCTGTCGACGAGGCCGTGACGAGTCACGAAGCCGACAAGGCTGCTTTCACACCTTCCCAATCTGCTAGCTCCCCGTCCGACCTTATCTATCTTGGGATCAAGGATCGCATTCCAATCACCCATTAAGACTAGCCGCTTCGTATCGTCCAGGAACGGCGCCAACCGACGAAAAAAGGAAACCCTCTCCGCAGCGATATTGGACGCATAAACCGCAACCAGACGGAACTTGAAACTTTTCACGGCAACATCGACCACAACCAGCCGGCCCCCGTCACCTGCAAAAACAACGTCAACATCAGCATCAAGGCTGCGTCCAACTAGCAAAGAGACCCCAGCGCTGGTGCCGCTGCCGTATGCTGAGAAAACGTTAAAATCGCTTTCCAGCACCCGACAGTCGGCACCGCAAGTGAAGTGAGTCTCCTGCACTGCAGCAACATCTACTCCGAGGTTCCTGAGTTCACCAAGCAAGCGCGCACACTTGCTTGAATCCCTCAATCCCCTCACATTCAAACTGGCAAGGTTTAGAGTCATCAGTCCCACTTACCTTACTCAGTGTCGACTATGGGCCGGAAATCCTTCGGGGTGAGGATGCCGACGGCCTGACGCAGGGAACCGGTGCCGAGCTCAGTGCTAACTCGGTCGTCCCTGGTAATTCCCCCGACATCCATAGGGTACCTCAGCTTTAGGGACCTATAAAATGATGGGTGAACTAAAATCGGGACCCTGCCCGAACAAAAAGGAAGCATTTTTTTTAGCATTGCATTTTTTGTGTTGGCCAACATTACGTCCGCCCGGCTGGCTTCGTCAATAAAGTTCCATAGTTCTTTAGTCCGATTGCCAGCCGTACGGACGAATGTGGTCAACATTGGAGCGTCCTTGAATATGTAGGGGTTAGTGATGTCTTTGTTGTTTATTTTTTTAAATGAGCGCAATGGCTTTAATGAGGTTTTTAAAATGTGGTCATGATTTGGGTTTTCTAAAATGTCTTCGCAGAAGATAAAAGCTGTCATTGCATGGCGGGCTTCTGTTGAAGCCGAGCGTGCTCTTGGTTTTTGACCTGATGATGATGTTGATGCTGTTTGTGGATCAGGTGAGAGTCGTGTCACTGACTGTGATCGTGTGAAAATTTTCGGGGTTGTGATTGGAGAAAGTGAGGGGGGTAGTGGGATTTCGATTGGGTTTATTGGAGTGATTTTTTGTATTTGTGGGAGGGGAGGAATTATTTGAGCTGGTCGCTCATTTGTGGCTGGTGACTTTGATATTTTCTTTTTCCCCTCCCCCTTAGGTTGAGGTAGGGAGGGTGTTTGTTGTTGTGTTGTTTTTTTTGGATTTCTTTTTTCCCCCTCTTTTGTTGGCGAGTCTTCGCTATTCCTTCTTCTTTTTAAGTTAATGCTCATGTCCATGGGTTCTATTGGTGTTGATGATTGTTCCGTTGCAGTGGTCGATGTTGATGATTGTGTTTTAGTAGTAGTATCAGTAGGAGTAGCGATGATTACAGTTGTTGAGTCTTTTGTGGTATTTGTTTGGTTAGTTTTGTTTTCTGTAGGTGCTATTGACTTTTTTATGGGAGTTTTTTTTCCCCCTTTTTTTCTTGTCACTTGAGTCCACCCCTCCTCGTCTTTTTTGTTGGGGTTTTCTTGATGATTTTCGATGTTTTTGGTGGGTGTCTTGGTTGTTATGATCTCTGAAGCAGTAGTAGTGGTAGTAGTCGTTGTTGCGGTGGTCGTTGTTTTTTGAGGGCAGTTTTTAGAAAAATGTCCGATTTTGTTACACGCCCAACATAAGGGTTTCCTGCCCTCAACGACCACCGTCATCGTTTGATCTCGGTATTTTATTTTATGAGGTACGTTGTTAAACCCTCCCCTATCGAGGCACATGATGAAGACATAATCACCGTATGCAGTTCCTCGTGTTGATGTTATTTGGGAAACTTGTTCAACGCCGCCATATATGCTTAAGTAGGCGGCGAGAACGTCCCCACTCAATTGCATTGAGACATTACATACGGTGACCTTTATTCTTCGCTTGCCTCGATATTCAGGTTGAAGCCGGAAGAAGCGTGTTGTAATGTTACCACCGGCCAGTTTCTTGGCTACTTCCTCTGAAGGGAGTAAAACATCCCAGGTTGCGAAGCTCCTGCGGCAGAAATACTTCCCTGGGATGTTTGCGCTTTTTAGTAAGTCTTCGAAAGTCTCTTTTTTAAGTCCTGCTAGTCTCTTGGTCTTAAGATCAGTGACTACGAAGGACAGGGTCTTTGGTTCAACTTCTTTCACAAGTTCCGGTATAGGAAGTATTTCGCCTTCCTTAAAATAGTTGGCATATTTTTCTGCCCTGTCTCTTGCGTAGTCACTGGGGGTTTTTTGGTTCACACAGTGTGACGACCAAGAGACTGTTGTTTCTTTTGGTTTCTGGGCCGGTGGAATAGTACTTGCAGATGACGACAAGTCAAAAGGTGCTTCTTCCGGCATTGGGGAGGGTCTCGTTATAAATATGTCCTCGGGTGAGTTAGCCTCCTCCATGGCTGTGAAACACAGCTAGGAGGAGATGAATCCGAATGATGTGGTTGAGATCAAGAACGATGAAAAACAATGAAAAATCCGGTATGAAAAATGGTGGTGGTTTTTTTTTAAAAAAGAGTTAAAACAACAATTCGAGTCGAGGTTTGACCCTCCTCCCAAACAAACAACAGTAACAATTGTTTGAGGGGGGTCACAAAGCAATAACAATAATATAAAATTTACAGATAACAAATAACAATTTTCAACAGTAACTTACTTTTCGATAGTAGAGAAAATAAACGTAATCCAAAACTGAATTGTTGGCTTATTCTTTTATTCCTTGTAATGAATACAAGAAGGCACGAGGCCTTGTGGTTTTGGGGGAGGGGAAGGGAGCGGTCATGCTTTAACTATATTTTCTATGGGGAACCTAGCTAGCCACATTCGCCGACCCATTCAACAATACAATATATAATCACTCGTCCATCTCCATGCACGCAGCAATCACCAAAATACCGCATTTGCTCTATGAAAAAGTCCTACTTAAAACCCGAAAGTGATGCATGATTTTATTTACAATGTATGATTTTTTACAATGGATATGATGGGAATGGGAGAAAAAACCCCGAAAAACATATATACACGAAAACAAGGAAAAAATCCCCCGTTTGGTTTCCCTCCCATCCCCCCGTCTATAAAATTGGAGGCCGACTGTTTTCCGGGTCGAAAATACCGGAAACAAGCCGGACCTACCCTATGTAGGGCGGGAATCCTACTCTACAGGGATAAAAGAATTAAAAGGGTCGGGCTCGGCATGGGTCGATTTTAGAAGCGGGTAAATGATTTTTTACATATGAATGTTCAAGATCTTCAAAAGGCGGACTGGGATTCAGGTTGAGGTACAAAAATAATGGGGGTGGGGAAGATCTTGAGTGCTAAAAAATAAGTGACAGGGACAATGACTCACAACGTACTGCTAACTAGGTTGCAGGGGAAAATAACAAAATCCTACTTACCAAGGGTGGGGTCCCTAAGGACCCGTACCATAGACGCCATGGGCCGGCAGAGGAGGGAAGGATGACTCCAACATTGCCCCCTTTCGTACGACCAGGCTCGCTGCAGTCACCCACCTTTTGCTGAATGTTATGCGATCCAAGCGTTTTCTATCGCATCTGATTTTGACCCTCAGCTGATGCCGAAAATACAAAACCAGATCACGATGAGAAAAGTTTGCATCGTCATACAATCCCTTGTTTCGCGTCGTCCAAATCACCATTCGGGCTACAGCTAGGATCGCGAGAAACACCACACGCTTCTCACCGTGAAACGGAGGAAGAACGTTGTCTACGACGTAACCAACGTCGAGCAGCACGAGCTGTTTGGGTTCGATGCGAGCCGTCCACTCCCCGACGTGATCCCAAAACGGACGAACTCGCTCGCAGTAGTAGAAGGCGTGCTCAGCCGTTTCTTCCAAGCCACTGCCGCAGCGAGGGCAATCAGGCATGTCTGCCAGGCCCGCCTTGAAGTTCAAGCCGCGAAGGGATAACGCATTCCGAACAAGTCGCCAGGTGAGCGAGAACTCAGAGTTGTTCAAGAAGCTCGATCCTGGCGCCCAATTCCAGTGAGAGCGGATCTCCTCCGCCGTCCAGCCGCGCCGCTCGCTGAGAGGATCGGAAGCGGAACCCACCACTAATTCCCGATACAGCTCCTTCCGAGGCCATGAAAGGTCACTGGACCCAAGAAGGTTACGAAGGGCCTTTCGGCACTCGCGGACAAACAGTGCTTCGCCCAAAGGCCTACGTCGACCTTCGGCCTTTGGGTCTGAGTTGAGGCGAGGAAAAGTCCGACTCGCCTTTCGTCTCCACACTGAGTCCCCCGTCAAGACACGGCCCAGATATGCAAGTCTTTCAGCAAGCCAGTGGCTCTCCAGATCAGGCATACCCAGACCCCCGTTGCGAGTACGTTGGATACAGACCTGCCTACGGACCATCGGCCTTGCACCTCCCCAGAGCAATCTGGAGAGGGATCGTTGCAGTGCCAACCGATGTGCCTTAGGCAGAGGGAGTACAGCCAATCGGTAAAGGATCAAGGGGAAGACGTACGCGGCGCACGCCTCAGCCCTGCCCT
Organism: Sepioteuthis lessoniana; assembly: GCA_963585895.1. NCBI lineage: Eukaryota > Metazoa > Mollusca > Cephalopoda > Myopsida > Loliginidae > Sepioteuthis > Sepioteuthis lessoniana. The sequence continues at coordinate 4,791,985 of OY757931.1, read as the reverse complement.
TTAAGGACAACCTCCTTGAAAGCCAGATTCCCACCTGAGCATTCACCTTAGCGTGTACTTCCGACCAATTTCGCTCCAGTTGGAGGTCGGGCCCAAACCACACCCCAAGGATGCGGATGGGTCCGTCACTCCAGCGGAAGGGCCCTGGAAGAGTATTGCTACCCCTCCAAGCACCAAGCCGCAAACCTTCGCTTTTGTCAAAATTGACCTTGGCCCCTGCAATCCGCTCATACTCGACAACCGCCTCTTTCACAGCCTCTATATCCTGGCGGCGGGATACAAAGACTGTGACGTCATCAGCGAACGCGGAAACCCTAGCCGCAAGGCGGCCAACGAATGGGATACCGCGCAGTGCCGGACTTGTCCCCCCATCCCTAAGCCTGCGCAGGAGGGGCTCCAACGCGAGGACATAGAGAAGAGGAGACAGAGGGCAGCCTTGCCGGACCGAACGCTCGATCGCGATCACCCCCGAACGCCTTCCGTTCACCTGCACCACTGCCTGAGGGTTGTGGTACATCATGCTAATCCATCTGCGGAACTCCGGTTTGAATCCGGCAGTCTCCAAAACAGACGCCAAGAACCGATGGTCAACCCTATCGAAGGCCTTGGACTGATCTAAACTGATCAGCGCGGATTCGGTGTCGTCTTTTATCCCCTCTAGGACCTCGCGAATCAAGTGCAGGTTGTCCTGGATCGATCTTCCCTTCACAGCAAAGGTCTGTTCGGGGCCGATCAGATCGCTAATGACAAGCTGTAAACGATTCGCTAAGACCCGGGCCAAAATCTTTAACTCTGTGTTAAGCAGAGTTATGGGCCTGTAATCATCTAAACCCTCCCAAACATGCCTGCCACCTTTCTTCAGCAATGTGATCACGCCTTTGGTAACGCTACCAGGGATGGCTCCCTGGGCGAACCAATGGTTGAACATATCCGTCAGAATAGGCACAAACATGTGCGACATCCTCAAGTACACTTCGTAGGGCAAACCATCTAGTCCCGGCGACTTGTTCAGGCCGACCTGCTTCAACGCGTCACGGACTTCGCATTCAGTAACCACACCCTCGCAGCTAGCCGCTTCAGCCGCCCCAAGGCGGGGGAAGTCGGCGAGATAGCTACGAAACTCCCGGAGCGGGAGATCAGTGCAGCGGGCAAAGCGATCCCGAAAGTGCGCCCGAAAGGCGTCACGTATCTCACGACCCGATCGCAGCAGACACCCGTCCGGGGTCTTGACAGATGCGATGTACCGATCGGGGAACCTTCGCACTTCTTCTTCACGCGCAGTCGCGTTCGATTTCACAGCTTCGTTGAGAACTCTTTTTAGCCTAGATCTAACTACTGATCCCTTGTAGCGCTCGCTACTCTCACGCTCAAGGTCCCTCCTAGCTAGCTCTACACCTAGGGAGTCCCCCCCAGCCACCGCCCGGGAAAGTCTATCATCTATAGATTTCGCCTCCGCGGTCCTATCTAGATTGAGCTGTCGACCGTACTTGGTGGCGAAATCTCTAATCCTATGTTTAAGAGAAACCCACCACCTATTCCCGGTAACCGCCCCCACTAACGCCCGCTGAATTAGGGATTCCAGCCGGTCCCGGAAGTCCCGTATCTCCAATAAGGAGGTATTGAACTTCCAGTAGCCGGCTAGACTAGGTCTATTAACTAACCGCAGACTGACTCTAATGAGTTTATGGTCAGTCCACGCTATCAAGTGGAACGTGGGACAACTAACAAAATCAATGTCAGCTCTTCTCACTAACACTCTGTCCAAGTAGGAGCCTACTTTGGCAGAGGGCGAGCTATCTAGCCACGTCCACATCTCCCGCCCTGGGTGATCAAGACGAAACCTGTCGACGAGGCCGTGACGAGTCACGAAGCCGACAAGGCTGCTTTCACACCTTCCCAATCTGCTAGCTCCCCGTCCGACCTTATCTATCTTGGGATCAAGGATCGCATTCCAATCACCCATTAAGACTAGCCGCTTCGTATCGTCCAGGAACGGCGCCAACCGACGAAAAAAGGAAACCCTCTCCGCAGCGATATTGGACGCATAAACCGCAACCAGACGGAACTTGAAACTTTTCACGGCAACATCGACCACAACCAGCCGGCCCCCGTCACCTGCAAAAACAACGTCAACATCAGCATCAAGGCTGCGTCCAACTAGCAAAGAGACCCCAGCGCTGGTGCCGCTGCCGTATGCTGAGAAAACGTTAAAATCGCTTTCCAGCACCCGACAGTCGGCACCGCAAGTGAAGTGAGTCTCCTGCACTGCAGCAACATCTACTCCGAGGTTCCTGAGTTCACCAAGCAAGCGCGCACACTTGCTTGAATCCCTCAATCCCCTCACATTCAAACTGGCAAGGTTTAGAGTCATCAGTCCCACTTACCTTACTCAGTGTCGACTATGGGCCGGAAATCCTTCGGGGTGAGGATGCCGACGGCCTGACGCAGGGAACCGGTACAAAGTTCAGGAGTAACTCGGCCGCTCCTGGAAATTCCACCGACATCATAAGGAAACCGCAACTTTAGGGACCTATAGAATGTGGGATGAACATAAATCGGGACCCTGCCCGTACATTTTGCAGCTATTTCATTCAATGAGTCGTGCCCCATTTCCGCCAGCCTCATGTCCGCTCGACTGGCTTCCTCAATAAATTGCCAGAGCTCCTTAGTTCGGCCGCCAGCCGAACGGACAAAGGTGGTCACCATGGCTGCACCCTCAAAAAGATATGGATTTGTTATTTCTTTTTGATCAATTTTTTTAAAGTCTCTAAGTGGTTTCAGAAGAGATTTGATCTGGCGATCTAGTGATGGCGACTCCAGAATGTCCTGACAAAAATAAAATGAATTTAAAGCTTGTTGGACCTCTCTGGAGGCCGACTTGGAGCGTCGCCCAGTGCCAGATGTTGATGGTGATGGTGATGGTGTCGGGTTTCTTGTTGCTGAATGGGACCGGGAGAGTATTTTGGGTGTTGAAACAGGTGATAATGTAGGTGGTGTTGGGGATAGCGGGAGTTTAGTTGAGTCTACAGGGGTATTTTTGGCTTGTTGTGGGGGAGGAATAATTTGGGCTGGTCGCTGTTGTTGTTTTTTCGGTGTCGTCTTTTTCAATTGTTTTTTCTCCCCCTCTCCCTCTGTGGTAGAATCTCCGCTATCCCTTCTTCTCTTCAAGTTTATTGAGGTATCCATTTCCTCCTGTTGTTGTTGTTGTTGTTGTTGTTGTTGTTGTTCATTGTTATTTACCTTTTCTTTCTTTCTTTTCTCTGTTTTTGTGTCGGTTTCTTTTTTCTTTTCCTCTGGTTTTTGATTTTCCAGAGGTTTTCTTTTTTCGCCCTTTTTGTCAGTGGTTTTGGCAGGGGGTGATTTCGGGGCTTTAGGTGGGGACTTTTTGCCCCGCGTTACCTGGGTCCACCCCTCCTCATCTCTGCTATTGGGGTCGTTCCCAGCTTCTGCTGGAGTATTTATTTTACTTTCCAGCTTGTTTGCTGTTGCTGATGTTGATGGCGCTGGTGTGCTGTTTGTTGATACTGATATTAATGAGGTTTTAGATGCTATTGTAGCCTTTACTGTTGTTGGTGCTGTTGACGTCGTTGTTGTTGCTGTTGTTGTTACTGCTGCGCCGGTGGCCTTTTGTGGGCATGACCTCGCAAAGTGGCCTATTTGTTTACAGTGCCAGCATTGCGGTTTTCGGCCTTCCACAACCACCAGCATGGCTTGCTCCTCATACTCAACTGTGTGGGGGATTGCCTGGAACCCTCCCCTGTTAAGGCACATGGTAAATGAGTAGTCACCGTGTGCCGTGCCGCTAGGTGACTTCATGGTCGTAAATTCCTCGACGTCCCCATAGTCGCTGAGGAACGCCGCCAGGACGTCACCACTTAGTTGTATTGGCACGTTGCACACGGTGACCTTGATCCGCCTTCTGCCCATGTATTCGGGCTGCAATCTGTACTGCTTCGTATTAATGCAATTATTGCTGGCCAACTTGGTGGCCAGTTCTTGTGAGGGTAACAGAATATCCCAGGTCGCGAAACTTCTCCTGCAGAAATACCTAGCTGGGATTCCTGCTGCTTTTAAAACTTCCTCGAACTTGTCTTTTTTCAGTCCAGCCAGTCTCCTGGTCTTTATGTCTGAGACAATTAAGGACAGGGTTTTTGGCTGGACTGCTTCTACCAGTTCAGGTATTGGTAGAATTCTGTTCCCTTTAAAATATTGGGCATACTTTTCAACCCTGTCCTTTTTATAATCTTGTGGCAATTTTTTGTTTTTCTGCGTCGACCAGGAGACTGGTATTGACGGCACTTTTTGTGCCGGCGGAATTGTACTCGCCGGCGTTGGATTTTCTGCGGAGGTACTAGGCAATGACGGCCATTCCCGTTTTTCTTGGGATATAAATATATCCTCCTGGGTAGTAGGTATTGGTTCTCCCATAGTTGCTTTAGGCAACTAGGGAGATATAAAATCGTATGGTTTAAAAGGATGTGGATATGGTGACGGATGAAAAAACAGTAAATGCAGTATAAAAAAGTCTTTCAAGTTGACCCCCCTCAAAAACAATACAAAATAACGATTGTTTTGGGGAGGGGCACAAACGCAATAACAAGTCGTTCCAAAAAATCCAACAAGTGTAACAAGTTTAACAAAGTCAACAATAATTTTTTAACAATAAATTTAAACAAGGCACTTACTTTTCGTCACTTAACAATCCAAAAAACAGAATAGCACAACAATGAATTGTTGGCTTATTCTTTTATTCCTTGTAGTAAATACAAGAAGGCACGAGGCCTTGTGGTTTTGGGGGAGGGGAAGGGAGCGGTCATGCTTTAACTATATTTTCTATGGGGAACCTAGCTAGCCACATTCGCCGACCCATTCAACAATACAATATATAATCACTCGTCCATCTCCATGCACGCAGCAACCACCAAAATACCGCATTTGCTCTATGAAAAAGTCCTACTTAAAACCCGAAAGTGATGCATGATTTTATTTACAATGTATGATTTTTTACAATGGATATGATGGGAATGGGAGAAAAAACCCCGAAAAACATATATACACGAAAACAAGGAAAAAATCCCCCGTTTGGTTTCCCTCCCATCCCCCCGTCTATAAAATTGGAGGCCGACTGTTTTCCGGGTCGAAAATACCGGAAACAAGCCGGACCTACCCTATGTAGGGCGGGAATCCTACTCTACAGGGATAAAAGAATTAAAAGGGTCGGGCTCGGCATGGGTCGATTTTAGAAGCGGGTAAATGATTTTTTACATATGAATGTTCAAGATCTTCAAAAGGCGGACTGGGATACAGGTTGAGGTACAAAAATAATGGGGGTGGGGAAGATCTTGAGTGCTAACAACTAAGTGACAGGGACAATGACTCACAACGTACTGCTAACTAGGTTGCAGGGGAAAATAACAAAATCCTACTTACCAAGGGTGGGGTCCCTAAGGACCCGTACCATAGACGCCATGGGCCGGCAGAGGAGGGAAGGATGACTCCAACATTGCCCCCTTTCGTACGACCAGGCTCGCTGCAGTCACCCACCTTTTGCTGAATGTTATGCGATCCAAGCGTTTTCTATCGCATCTGATTTTGACCCTCAGCTGATGCCGAAAATACAAAACCAGATCACGATGAGAAAAGTTTGCATCGTCATACAATCCCTTGTTTCGCGTCGTCCAAATCACCATTCGGGCTACAGCTAGGATCGCGAGAAACACCACACGCTTCTCACCGTGAAACGGAGGAAGAACGTTGTCTACGACGTAACCAACGTCGAGCAGCACGAGCTGTTTGGGTTCGATGCGAGCCGTCCACTCCCCGACGTGATCCCAAAACGGACGAACTCGCTCGCAGTAGTAGAAGGCGTGCTCAGCCGTTTCTTCCAAGCCACTGCCGCAGCGAGGGCAATCAGGCATGTCTGCCAGGCCCGCCTTGAAGTTCAAGCCGCGAAGGGATAACGCATTCCGAACAAGTCGCCAGGTGAGCGAGAACTCAGAGTTGTTCAAGAAGCTCGATCCTGGCGCCCAATTCCAGTGAGAGCGGATCTCCTCCGCCGTCCAGCCGTGCCGCTCGCTGAGAGGATCAGAAGCGGAACCCACCACTAATTCCCGATACAGCTCCTTCCGAGGCCATGAAAGGTCACTGGACCCAAGAAGGTTACGAAGGGCCTTTCGGCACTCGCGGACAAACAGTGCTTCGCCCAAAGGCCTACGTCGACCTTCGGCCTTTGGGTCTGAGTTGAGGCGAGGAAAAGTCCGACTCGCCTTTCGTCTCCACACTGAGTCCCCCGTCAAGACACGGCCCAGATATGCAAGTCTTTCAGCAAGCCAGTGGCTCTCCAGATCAGGCATACCCAGACCCCCGTTGCGAGTACGTTGGATACAGACCTGCCTACGGACCATCGGCCTTGCACCTCCCCAGAGCAATCTGGAGAGGGATCGTTGCAGTGCCAACCGATGTGCCTTAGGCAGAGGAAGTACAGCCAATCGGTAAAGGATCAAGGGGAAGACGTACGCGGCGCACGCCTCAGCCCTGCCCTTTAAGGACAACCTCCTTGAAAGCCAGATTCCCACCTGAGCATTCACCTTAGCGTGTACTTCCGACCAATTTCGCTCCAGTTGGAGGTCGGGCCCAAACCACACCCCAAGGATGCGGATGGGTCCGTCACTCCAGCGGAAGGGCCCTGGAAGAGTATTGCTACCCCTCCAAGCACCAAGCCGCAAACCTTCGCTTTTGTCAAAATTGACCTTGGCCCCTGCAATCCGCTCATACTCGACAACCGCCTCTTTCACAGCCTCTATATCCTGGCGGCGGGATACAAAGACTGTGACGTCATCAGCGAACGCGGAAACCCTAGCCGCAAGGCGGCCAACGAATGGGATACCGCGCAGTGCCGGACTTGTCCCCCCATCCCTAAGCCTGCGCAGGAGGGGCTCCAACGCGAGGACATAGAGAAGAGGAGACAGAGGGCAGCCTTGCCGGACCGAACGCTCGATCGCGATCACCCCCGAACGCCTTCCGTTCACCTGCACCACTGCCTGAGGGTTGTGGTACATCATGCTAATCCATCTGCGGAACTCCGGTTTGAATCCGGCAGTCTCCAAAACAGACGCCAAGAACCGATGGTCAACCCTATCGAAGGCCTTGGACTGATCTAAACTGATCAGCGCGGATTCGGTGTCGTCTTTTATCCCCTCTAGGACCTCGCGAATCAAGTGCAGGTTGTCCTGGATCGATCTTCCCTTCACAGCAAAGGTCTGTTCGGGGCCGATCAGATCGCTAATGACAAGCTGTAAACGATTCGCTAAGACCCGGGCCAAAATCTTTAACTCTGTGTTAAGCAGAGTTATGGGCCTGTAATCATCTAAACCCTCCCAAACATGCCTGCCACCTTTCTTCAGCAATGTGATCACGCCTTTGGTAACGCTACCAGGGATGGCTCCCTGGGCGAACCAATGGTTGAACATATCCGTCAGAATAGGCACAAACATGTGCGACATCCTCAAGTACACTTCGTAGGGCAAACCATCTAGTCCCGGCGACTTGTTCAGGCCGACCTGCTTCAACGCGTCACGGACTTCGCATTCAGTAACCACACCCTCGCAGCTAGCCGCTTCAGCCGCCCCAAGGCGGGGGAAGTCGGCGAGATAGCTACGAAACTCCCGGAGCGGGAGATCAGTGCAGCGGGCAAAGCGATCCCGAAAGTGCGCCCGAAAGGCGTCACGTATCTCACGACCCGATCGCAGCAGACACCCGTCCGGGGTCTTGACAGATGCGATGTACCGATCGGGGAACCTTCGCACTTCTTCTTCACGCGCAGTCGCGTTCGATTTCACAGCTTCGTTGAGAACTCTTTTTAGCCTAGATCTAACTACTGATCCCTTGTAGCGCTCGCTACTCTCACGCTCAAGGTCCCTCCTAGCTAGCTCTACACCTAGGGAGTCCCCCCCAGCCACCGCCCGGGAAAGTCTATCATCTATAGATTTCGCCTCCGCGGTCCTATCTAGATTGAGCTGTCGACCGTACTTGGTGGCGAAATCTCTAATCCTATGTTTAAGAGAAACCCACCACCTATTCCCGGTAACCGCCCCCACTAACGCCCGCTGAATTAGGGATTCCAGCCGGTCCCGGAAGTCCCGTATCTCCAATAAGGAGGTATTGAACTTCCAGTAGCCGGCTAGACTAGGTCTATTAACTAACCGCAGACTGACTCTAATGAGTTTATGGTCAGTCCACGCTATCAAGTGGAACGTGGGACAACTAACAAAATCAATGTCAGCTCTTCTCACTAACACTCTGTCCAAGTAGGAGCCTACTTTGGCAGAGGGCGAGCTATCTAGCCACGTCCACATCTCCCGCCCTGGGTGATCAAGACGAAACCTGTCGACGAGGCCGTGACGAGTCACGAAGCCGACAAGGCTGCTTTCACACCTTCCCAATCTGCTAGCTCCCCGTCCGACCTTATCTATCTTGGGATCAAGGATCGCATTCCAATCACCCATTAAGACTAGCCGCTTCGTATCGTCCAGGAACGGCGCCAACCGACGAAAAAAGGAAACCCTCTCCGCAGCGATATTGGACGCATAAACCGCAACCAGACGGAACTTGAAACTTTTCACGGCAACATCGACCACAACCAGCCGGCCCCCGTCACCTGCAAAAACAACGTCAACATCAGCATCAAGGCTGCGTCCAACTAGCAAAGAGACCCCAGCGCTGGTGCCGCTGCCGTATGCTGAGAAAACGTTAAAATCGCTTTCCAGCACCCGACAGTCGGCACCGCAAGTGAAGTGAGTCTCCTGCACTGCAGCAACATCTACTCCGAGGTTCCTGAGTTCACCAAGCAAGCGCGCACACTTGCTTGAATCCCTCAATCCCCTCACATTCAAACTGGCAAGGTTTAGAGTCATCAGTCCCACTTACCTTACTCAGTGTCGACTATGGGCCGGAAATCCTTCGGGGTGAGGATGCCGACGGCCTGACGCAGGGAACCGGTACAAAGTTCAGGAGTAACTCGGCCGCTCCTGGAAATTCCACCGACATCATAAGGAAACCGCAACTTTAGGGACCTATAGAATGTGGGATGAACATAAATCGGGACCCTGCCCGTACATTTTGCAGCTATTTCATTTAATGAGTCGTGCCCCATTTCCGCCAGCCTCATGTCCGCTCGACTGGCTTCCCCAATAAATTGCCAGAGCTCCTTAGTTCGGCCGCCAGCCGAACGGACAAAGGTGGTCACCATGGCTGCACCCTCAAAAAGATATGGATTTGTTATTTCTTTTTGATCAATTTTTTTAAAGTCTCTAAGTGGTTTCAGAAGAGATTTGATCTGGCGATCTAGTGATGGCGACTCCAGAATGTCCTGACAAAAATAAAATGAATTTAAAGCTTGTTGGACCTCTCTGGAGGCCGACTTGGAGCGTCGCCCAGTGCCAGATGTTGATGGTGATGGTGTCGGGTTTCTTGTTGCTGAATGGGACCGGGAGAGTATTTTGGGTGTTGAAACAGGTGATAATGTAGGTGGTGTTGGGGATAGCGGGAGTTTAGTTGTGTCTACAGGGATATTTTTGGTTTGTTGTGGGGGAGGAATAATTTGGGCTGGTCGCTGTTGTTGTGTCGTCTTTTTAAGTTGTTTTTTCTCCCCCTCTCCCTCTGTGGTAGAATCTCCGCTATCCCTCCTTCTTTTCAGGTTTGTTGAGGTATCCATTTCCTCCTGTTGTTGTTGTTGTTGTTGTTGTTCATTGTTATTTACTTTTTCTTTTTTTCTTTTCTCCATTTTTGTGTCGGTTTCTTTTTTCTTTTCCTCAGGTTTTTGGTTTTTCATGGGTTTTCTTTGTTCGCCCTTTGTGTCAGTGGTTTTGTCAGGAGGTGATTTCGGGGCTTTAGGTGGGGACTTTTTGCCACGCGTTACCTGGGTCCACCCCTCCTCATCCCTGCTATTGGGGTCGTTCCCAGCTTCTGCTGGAGTATTTATTTCACTTTCCGGCTTGTTTGCTGTTGCTGATGTTGATGGTGCTGGTGTGTTGTTTGTTGATGCTGATATTAATGGGGTCTTGGATGCTATTGTGGCCTTTGCTGTTGTTGGAACTGTTGACGTTGTTGTTGTTGTTACTGTTGTGTTGGTGGTTTTTTGTGGGCATGACCTCGCAAAGTGGCCTATTTGTTTACAATGCCAGCACTGCGGTTTTCGGCCTTCCACAACCACCAACATGGCTTGGTCCTCATACTCAACTGTGTGGGGGATTGCCTGGAAGCCTCCCCTGTTAAGGCACATGGTAAATGAGTAATCACCGTGTGCCGTGCCGCTGGGTGACTTCATGGTCGTAAATTCCTCGACGTCCCCATAGTCGCTGAGGAACGCCGCCAGAACGTCACCACTTAGTTGTATTGGCACGTTGCACACGGTGACTTTGATCCGTCTTCTGCCCATATATTCTGGCTGTAGTCGGTATTGTTTAGTATTTATGCTGTTGTTACTTGCCAGCTTGGTGGCCAGTTCTTGTGATGGCAACAGGATATCCCATGTCGCGAAACTACGCCTACAGAAATATCTCGCTGGGATTCCTGCTGCTTTTAAGATTTCCTCAAATTTGTCTTTTTTCAGTCCAGCCAGTCTCCTGGTCTTTATGTCTGAGACAATTAAGGACAGGGTTTTAGGCTGGACTGCTTCTACCAGTTCAGGTATTGGCAGAATTCTATTCCCTTTAAAATACTGGGCATACTTTTCAACCCTGTCCTTTTTATAATCTTGTGGCAATTTTTTGTTTTTCTGCGTCGACCAGGAGACTGGTATTGACGGCACTTTTTGTGCCGGCGGAATTGTACTCGCCGGCGTTAAATTTTCTGCGGAGGTACCAGGCAATGACGGCCATTCCGGTTTTTCTTGGGATAGAAATATATCCTCCTGTGTAGTAGGTGTTGATTCTCCCATAGTTGCTTTAGGCAACTAGGGAGAAATAAAATCGTATGGTTTTTCAGTAACTGCAGTAGAAAAAGAGTCTTTCAAGTTGACCCCCCTCAAAAACAATACAAAATAACGATTGTTTTGGGGAGGGGCACAAACGCAATAACAAGTCGTTCCAAAAAATCCAACGAATTTAACAAGTGTAACAAGTTTAACAAAGTCAACAATAATTTTTAACAATAAATTTAAACAAGGCACTTACTTTTCGTCACTTAACAATCCAAAAAACAGAATAACACTACTGAATTGTTGGCTTATTCTTTTATTCCTTGTAATAAATACAAGAAGGCACGAGGCCTTGTGGTTTTGGGGGAGGGGAAGGGAGCGGTCATGCTTTAACTATATTTTCTATGGGGAACCTAGCTAGCCACATTCGCCGACCCATTCAACAATACAATATATAATCACTCGTCCATCTCCATGCACGCAGCAACCACCAAAATACCGCATTTGCTCTATGAAAAAGTCCTACTTAAAACCCGAAAGTGATGCATGATTTTATTTACAATGTATGATTTTTTACAATGGATATGATGGGAATGGGAGAAAAAACCCCGAAAAACATATATACACGAAAACAAGGAAAAAATCCCCCGTTTGGTTTCCCTCCCATCCCCCCGTCTATAAAATTGGAGGCCGACTGTTTTCCGGGTCGAAAATACCGGAAACAAGCCGGACCTACCCTAGGTAGGGCGGGAATCCTACTCTACAGGGATAAAAGAATTAAAAGGGTCGGGCTCGGCATGGGTCGATTTTAGAAGCGGGTAAATGATTTTTTACATATGAATGTTCAAGATCTTCAAAAGGCGGACTGGGATACAGGTTGAGGTACAAAAATAATGGGGGTGGGGAAGATCTTGAGTGCTAACAACTAAGTGACAGGGACAATGACTCACAACGTACTGCTAACTAGGTTGCAGGGGAAAATAACAAAATCCTACTTACCAAGGGTGGGGTCCCTAAGGACCCGTACCATAGACGCCATGGGCCGGCAGAGGAGGGAAGGATGACTCCAACATTGCCCCCTTTCGTACGACCAGGCTCGCTGCAGTCACCCACCTTTTGCTGAATGTTATGCGATCCAAGCGTTTTCTATCGCATCTGATTTTGACCCTCAGCTGATGCCGAAAATACAAAACCAGATCACGATGAGAAAAGTTTGCATCTTCATACAATCCCTTGTTTCGCGTCGTCCAAATCACCATTCGGGCTACAGCTAGGATCGCGAGAAACACCACACGCTTCTCACCGTGAAACGGAGGAAGAACGTTGTCTACGACGTAACCAACGTCGAGCAGCACGAGCTGTTTGGGTTCGATGCGAGCCGTCCACTCCCCGACGTGATCCCAAAACGGACGAACTCGCTCGCAGTAGTAGAAGGCGTGCTCAGCCGTTTCTTCCAAGCCACTGCCGCAGCGAGGGCAATCAGGCATGTCTGCCAGGCCCGCCTTGAAGTTCAAGCCGCGAAGGGATAACGCATTCCGAACAAGTCGCCAGGTGAGCGAGAACTCAGAGTTGTTCAAGAAGCTCGATCCTGGCGCCCAATTCCAGTGAGAGCGGATCTCCTCCGCCGTCCAGCCGTGCCGCTCGCTGAGAGGATCAGAAGCGGAACCCACCACTAATTCCCGATACAGCTCCTTCCGAGGCCATGAAAGGTCACTGGACCCAAGAAGGTTACGAAGGGCCTTTCGGCACTCGCGGACAAACAGTGCTTCGCCCAAAGGCCTACGTCGACCTTCGGCCTTTGGGTCTGAGTTGAGGCGAGGAAAAGTCCGACTCGCCTTTCGTCTCCACACTGAGTCCCCCGTCAAGACACGGCCCAGATATGCAAGTCTTTCAGCAAGCCAGTGGCTCTCCAGATCAGGCATACCCAGACCCCCGTTGCGAGTACGTTGGATACAGACCTGCCTACGGACCATCGGCCTTGCACCTCCCCAGAGCAATCTGGAGAGGGATCGTTGCAGTGCCAACCGATGTGCCTTAGGCAGAGGAAGTACAGCCAATCGGTAAAGGATCAAGGGGAAGACGTACGCGGCGCACGCCTCAGCCCTGCCCTTTAAGGACAACCTCCTTGAAAGCCAGATTCCCACCTGAGCATTCACCTTAGCGTGTACTTCCGACCAATTTCGCTCCAGTTGGAGGTCGGGCCCAAACCACACCCCAAGGATGCGGATGGGTCCGTCACTCCAGCGGAAGGGCCCTGGAAGAGTATTGCTACCCCTCCAAGCACCAAGCCGCAAACCTTCGCTTTTGTCAAAATTGACCTTGGCCCCTGCAATCCGCTCATACTCGACAACCGCCTCTTTCACAGCCTCTATATCCTGGCGGCGGGATACAAAGACTGTGACGTCATCAGCGAACGCGGAAACCCTAGCCGCAAGGCGGCCAACGAATGGGATACCGCGCAGTGCCGGACTTGTCCCCCCATCCCTAAGCCTGCGCAGGAGGGGCTCCAACGCGAGGACATAGAGAAGAGGAGACAGAGGGCAGCCTTGCCGGACCGAACGCTCGATCGCGATCACCCCCGAACGCCTTCCGTTCACCTGCACCACTGCCTGAGGGTTGTGGTACATCATGCTAATCCATCTGCGGAACTCCGGTTTGAATCCGGCAGTCTCCAAAACAGACGCCAAGAACCGATGGTCAACCCTATCGAAGGCCTTGGACTGATCTAAACTGATCAGCGCGGATTCGGTGTCGTCTTTTATCCCCTCTAGGACCTCGCGAATCAAGTGCAGGTTGTCCTGGATCGATCTTCCCTTCACAGCAAAGGTCTGTTCGGGGCCGATCAGATCGCTAATGACAAGCTGTAAACGATTCGCTAAGACCCGGGCCAAAATCTTTAACTCTGTGTTAAGCAGAGTTATGGGCCTGTAATCATCTAAACCCTCCCAAACATGCCTGCCACCTTTCTTCAGCAATGTGATCACGCCTTTGGTAACGCTACCAGGGATGGCTCCCTGGGCGAACCAATGGTTGAACATATCCGTCAGAATAGGCACAAACATGTGCGACATCCTCAAGTACACTTCGTAGGGCAAACCATCTAGTCCCGGCGACTTGTTCAGGCCGACCTGCTTCAACGCGTCACGGACTTCGCATTCAGTAACCACACCCTCGCAGCTAGCCGCTTCAGCCGCCCCAAGGCGGGGGAAGTCGGCGAGATAGCTACGAAACTCCCGGAGCGGGAGATCAGTGCAGCGGGCAAAGCGATCCCGAAAGTGCGCCCGAAAGGCGTCACGTATCTCACGACCCGATCGCAGCAGACACCCGTCCGGGGTCTTGACAGATGCGATGTACCGATCGGGGAACCTTCGCACTTCTTCTTCACGCGCAGTCGCGTTCGATTTCACAGCTTCGTTGAGAACTCTTTTTAGCCTAGATCTAACTACTGATCCCTTGTAGCGCTCGCTACTCTCACGCTCAAGGTCCCTCCTAGCTAGCTCTACACCTAGGGAGTCCCCCCCAGCCACCGCCCGGGAAAGTCTATCATCTATAGATTTCGCCTCCGCGGTCCTATCTAGATTGAGCTGTCGACCGTACTTGGTGGCGAAATCTCTAATCCTATGTTTAAGAGAAACCCACCACCTATTCCCGGTAACCGCCCCCACTAACGCCCGCTGAATTAGGGATTCCAGCCGGTCCCGGAAGTCCCGTATCTCCAATAAGGAGGTATTGAACTTCCAGTAGCCGGCTAGACTAGGTCTATTAACTAACCGCAGACTGACTCTAATGAGTTTATGGTCAGTCCACGCTATCAAGTGGAACGTGGGACAACTAACAAAATCAATGTCAGCTCTTCTCACTAACACTCTGTCCAAGTAGGAGCCTACTTTGGCAGAGGGCGAGCTATCTAGCCACGTCCACATCTCCCGCCCTGGGTGATCAAGACGAAACCTGTCGACGAGGCCGTGACGAGTCACGAAGCCGACAAGGCTGCTTTCACACCTTCCCAATCTGCTAGCTCCCCGTCCGACCTTATCTATCTTGGGATCAAGGATCGCATTCCAATCACCCATTAAGACTAGCCGCTTCGTATCGTCCAGGAACGGCGCCAACCGACGAAAAAAGGAAACCCTCTCCGCAGCGATATTGGACGCATAAACCGCAACCAGACGGAACTTGAAACTTTTCACGGCAACATCGACCACAACCAGCCGGCCCCCGTCACCTGCAAAAACAACGTCAACATCAGCATCAAGGCTGCGTCCAACTAGCAAAGAGACCCCAGCGCTGGTGCCGCTGCCGTATGCTGAGAAAACGTTAAAATCGCTTTCCAGCACCCGACAGTCGGCACCGCAAGTGAAGTGAGTCTCCTGCACTGCAGCAACATCTACTCCGAGGTTCCTGAGTTCACCAAGCAAGCGCGCACACTTGCTTGAATCCCTCAATCCCCTCACATTCAAACTGGCAAGGTTTAGAGTCATCAGTCCCACTTACCTTACTCAGTGTCGACTATGGGCCGGAAATCCTTCGGGGTGAGGATGCCGACGGCCTGACGCAGGGAACCGGTACAAAGTTCAGGAGTAACTCGGCCGCTCCTGGAAATTCCACCGACATCATAAGGAAACCGCAACTTTAGGGACCTATAGAATGTGGGATGAACATAAATCGGGACCCTGCCCGTACATTTTGCAGCTATTTCATTTAATGAGTCGTGCCCCATTTCCGCCAGCCTCATGTCCGCTCGACTGGCTTCCCCAATAAATTGCCAGAGCTCCTTAGTTCGGCCGCCAGCCGAACGGACAAAGGTGGTCACCATGGCTGCACCCTCAAAAAGATATGGATTTGTTATTTCTTTTTGATCAATTTTTTTAAAGTCTCTAAGTGGTTTCAGAAGAGATTTGATCTGGCGATCTAGTGATGGCGACTCCAGAATGTCCTGACAAAAATAAAATGAATTTAAAGCTTGTTGGACCTCTCTGGAGGCCGACTTGGAGCGTCGCCCAGTGCCAGATGTTGATGGTGATGGTGTCGGGTTTCTTGTTGCTGAATGGGACCGGGAGAGTATTTTGGGTGTTGAAACAGGTGATAATGTAGGTGGTGTTGGGGATAGCGGGAGTTTAGTTGTGTCTACAGGGATATTTTTGGTTTGTTGTGGGGGAGGAATAATTTGGGCTGGTCGCTGTTGTTGTGTCGTCTTTTTAAGTTGTTTTTTCTCCCCCTCTCCCTCTGTGGTAGAATCTCCGCTATCCCTCCTTCTTTTCAGGTTTGTTGAGGTATCCATTTCCTCCTGTTGTTGTTGTTGTTGTTGTTGTTCATTGTTATTTACTTTTTCTTTTTTTCTTTTCTCCATTTTTGTGTCGGTTTCTTTTTTCTTTTCCTCAGGTTTTTGGTTTTTCATGGGTTTTCTTTGTTCGCCCTTTGTGTCAGTGGTTTTGTCAGGAGGTGATTTCGGGGCTTTAGGTGGGGACTTTTTGCCACGCGTTACCTGGGTCCACCCCTCCTCATCCCTGCTATTGGGGTCGTTCCCAGCTTCTGCTGGAGTATTTATTTCACTTTCCGGCTTGTTTGCTGTTGCTGATGTTGATGGTGCTGGTGTGTTGTTTGTTGATGCTGATATTAATGGGGTCTTGGATGCTATTGTGGCCTTTGCTGTTGTTGGAACTGTTGACGTTGTTGTTGTTGTTACTGTTGTGTTGGTGGTTTTTTGTGGGCATGACCTCGCAAAGTGGCCTATTTGTTTACAATGCCAGCACTGCGGTTTTCGGCCTTCCACAACCACCAACATGGCTTGGTCCTCATACTCAACTGTGTGGGGGATTGCCTGGAAGCCTCCCCTGTTAAGGCACATGGTAAATGAGTAATCACCGTGTGCCGTGCCGCTGGGTGACTTCATGGTCGTAAATTCCTCGACGTCCCCATAGTCGCTGAGGAACGCCGCCAGAACGTCACCACTTAGTTGTATTGGCACGTTGCACACGGTGACTTTGATCCGTCTTCTGCCCATATATTCTGGCTGTAGTCGGTATTGTTTAGTATTTATGCTGTTGTTACTTGCCAGCTTGGTGGCCAGTTCTTGTGATGGCAACAGGATATCCCATGTCGCGAAACTACGCCTACAGAAATATCTCGCTGGGATTCCTGCTGCTTTTAAGATTTCCTCAAATTTGTCTTTTTTCAGTCCAGCCAGTCTCCTGGTCTTTATGTCTGAGACAATTAAGGACAGGGTTTTAGGCTGGACTGCTTCTACCAGTTCAGGTATTGGCAGAATTCTATTCCCTTTAAAATACTGGGCATACTTTTCAACCCTGTCCTTTTTATAATCTTGTGGCAATTTTTTGTTTTTCTGCGTCGACCAGGAGACTGGTATTGACGGCACTTTTTGTGCCGGCGGAATTGTACTCGCCGGCGTTAAATTTTCTGCGGAGGTACCAGGCAATGACGGCCATTCCGGTTTTTCTTGGGATAGAAATATATCCTCCTGTGTAGTAGGTGTTGATTCTCCCATAGTTGCTTTAGGCAACTAGGGAGAAATAAAATCGTATGGTTTTTCAGTAACTGCAGTAGAAAAAGAGTCTTTCAAGTTGACCCCCCTCAAAAACAATACAAAATAACGATTGTTTTGGGGAGGGGCACAAACGCAATAACAAGTCGTTCCAAAAAATCCAACGAATTTAACAAGTGTAACAAGTTTAACAAAGTCAACAATAATTTTTAACAATAAATTTAAACAAGGCACTTACTTTTCGTCACTTAACAATCCAAAAAACAGAATAACACTACTGAATTGTTGGCTTATTCTTTTATTCCTTGTAATAAATACAAGAAGGCACGAGGCCTTGTGGTTTTGGGGGAGGGGAAGGGAGCGGTCATGCTTTAACTATATTTTCTATGGGGAACCTAGCTAGCCACATTCGCCGACCCATTCAACAATACAATATATAATCACTCGTCCATCTCCATGCACGCAGCAACCACCAAAATACCGCATTTGCTCTATGAAAAAGTCCTACTTAAAACCCGAAAGTGATGCATGATTTTATTTACAATGTATGATTTTTTACAATGGATATGATGGGAATGGGAGAAAAAACCCCGAAAAACATATATACACGAAAACAAGGAAAAAATCCCCCGTTTGGTTTCCCTCCCATCCCCCCGTCTATAAAATTGGAGGCCGACTGTTTTCCGGGTCGAAAATACCGGAAACAAGCCGGACCTACCCTAGGTAGGGCGGGAATCCTACTCTACAGGGATAAAAGAATTAAAAGGGTCGGGCTCGGCATGGGTCGATTTTAGAAGCGGGTAAATGATTTTTTACATATGAATGTTCAAGATCTTCAAAAGGCGGACTGGGATACAGGTTGAGGTACAAAAATAATGGGGGTGGGGAAGATCTTGAGTGCTAACAACTAAGTGACAGGGACAATGACTCACAACGTACTGCTAACTAGGTTGCAGGGGAAAATAACAAAATCCTACTTACCAAGGGTGGGGTCCCTAAGGACCCGTACCATAGACGCCATGGGCCGGCAGAGGAGGGAAGGATGACTCCAACATTGCCCCCTTTCGTACGACCAGGCTCGCTGCAGTCACCCACCTTTTGCTGAATGTTATGCGATCCAAGCGTTTTCTATCGCATCTGATTTTGACCCTCAGCTGATGCCGAAAATACAAAACCAGATCACGATGAGAAAAGTTTGCATCTTCATACAATCCCTTGTTTCGCGTCGTCCAAATCACCATTCGGGCTACAGCTAGGATCGCGAGAAACACCACACGCTTCTCACCGTGAAACGGAGGAAGAACGTTGTCTACGACGTAACCAACGTCGAGCAGCACGAGCTGTTTGGGTTCGATGCGAGCCGTCCACTCCCCGACGTGATCCCAAAACGGACGAACTCGCTCGCAGTAGTAGAAGGCGTGCTCAGCCGTTTCTTCCAAGCCACTGCCGCAGCGAGGGCAATCAGGCATGTCTGCCAGGCCCGCCTTGAAGTTCAAGCCGCGAAGGGATAACGCATTCCGAACAAGTCGCCAGGTGAGCGAGAACTCAGAGTTGTTCAAGAAGCTCGATCCTGGCGCCCAATTCCAGTGAGAGCGGATCTCCTCCGCCGTCCAGCCGTGCCGCTCGCTGAGAGGATCAGAAGCGGAACCCACCACTAATTCCCGATACAGCTCCTTCCGAGGCCATGAAAGGTCACTGGACCCAAGAAGGTTACGAAGGGCCTTTCGGCACTCGCGGACAAACAGTGCTTCGCCCAAAGGCCTACGTCGACCTTCGGCCTTTGGGTCTGAGTTGAGGCGAGGAAAAGTCCGACTCGCCTTTCGTCTCCACACTGAGTCCCCCGTCAAGACACGGCCCAGATATGCAAGTCTTTCAGCAAGCCAGTGGCTCTCCAGATCAGGCATACCCAGACCCCCGTTGCGAGTACGTTGGATACAGACCTGCCTACGGACCATCGGCCTTGCACCTCCCCAGAGCAATCTGGAGAGGGATCGTTGCAGTGCCAACCGATGTGCCTTAGGCAGAGGAAGTACAGCCAATCGGTAAAGGATCAAGGGGAAGACGTACGCGGCGCACGCCTCAGCCCTGCCCTTTAAGGACAACCTCCTTGAAAGCCAGATTCCCACCTGAGCATTCACCTTAGCGTGTACTTCCGACCAATTTCGCTCCAGTTGGAGGTCGGGCCCAAACCACACCCCAAGGATGCGGATGGGTCCGTCACTCCAGCGGAAGGGCCCTGGAAGAGTATTGCTACCCCTCCAAGCACCAAGCCGCAAACCTTCGCTTTTGTCAAAATTGACCTTGGCCCCTGCAATCCGCTCATACTCGACAACCGCCTCTTTCACAGCCTCTATATCCTGGCGGCGGGATACAAAGACTGTGACGTCATCAGCGAACGCGGAAACCCTAGCCGCAAGGCGGCCAACGAATGGGATACCGCGCAGTGCCGGACTTGTCCCCCCATCCCTAAGCCTGCGCAGGAGGGGCTCCAACGCGAGGACATAGAGAAGAGGAGACAGAGGGCAGCCTTGCCGGACCGAACGCTCGATCGCGATCACCCCCGAACGCCTTCCGTTCACCTGCACCACTGCCTGAGGGTTGTGGTACATCATGCTAATCCATCTGCGGAACTCCGGTTTGAATCCGGCAGTCTCCAAAACAGACGCCAAGAACCGATGGTCAACCCTATCGAAGGCCTTGGACTGATCTAAACTGATCAGCGCGGATTCGGTGTCGTCTTTTATCCCCTCTAGGACCTCGCGAATCAAGTGCAGGTTGTCCTGGATCGATCTTCCCTTCACAGCAAAGGTCTGTTCGGGGCCGATCAGATCGCTAATGACAAGCTGTAAACGATTCGCTAAGACCCGGGCCAAAATCTTTAACTCTGTGTTAAGCAGAGTTATGGGCCTGTAATCATCTAAACCCTCCCAAACATGCCTGCCACCTTTCTTCAGCAATGTGATCACGCCTTTGGTAACGCTACCAGGGATGGCTCCCTGGGCGAACCAATGGTTGAACATATCCGTCAGAATAGGCACAAACATGTGCGACATCCTCAAGTACACTTCGTAGGGCAAACCATCTAGTCCCGGCGACTTGTTCAGGCCGACCTGCTTCAACGCGTCACGGACTTCGCATTCAGTAACCACACCCTCGCAGCTAGCCGCTTCAGCCGCCCCAAGGCGGGGGAAGTCGGCGAGATAGCTACGAAACTCCCGGAGCGGGAGATCAGTGCAGCGGGCAAAGCGATCCCGAAAGTGCGCCCGAAAGGCGTCACGTATCTCACGACCCGATCGCAGCAGACACCCGTCCGGGGTCTTGACAGATGCGATGTACCGATCGGGGAACCTTCGCACTTCTTCTTCACGCGCAGTCGCGTTCGATTTCACAGCTTCGTTGAGAACTCTTTTTAGCCTAGATCTAACTACTGATCCCTTGTAGCGCTCGCTACTCTCACGCTCAAGGTCCCTCCTAGCTAGCTCTACACCTAGGGAGTCCCCCCCAGCCACCGCCCGGGAAAGTCTATCATCTATAGATTTCGCCTCCGCGGTCCTATCTAGATTGAGCTGTCGACCGTACTTGGTGGCGAAATCTCTAATCCTATGTTTAAGAGAAACCCACCACCTATTCCCGGTAACCGCCCCCACTAACGCCCGCTGAATTAGGGATTCCAGCCGGTCCCGGAAGTCCCGTATCTCCAATAAGGAGGTATTGAACTTCCAGTAGCCGGCTAGACTAGGTCTATTAACTAACCGCAGACTGACTCTAATGAGTTTATGGTCAGTCCACGCTATCAAGTGGAACGTGGGACAACTAACAAAATCAATGTCAGCTCTTCTCACTAACACTCTGTCCAAGTAGGAGCCTACTTTGGCAGAGGGCGAGCTATCTAGCCACGTCCACATCTCCCGCCCTGGGTGATCAAGACGAAACCTGTCGACGAGGCCGTGACGAGTCACGAAGCCGACAAGGCTGCTTTCACACCTTCCCAATCTGCTAGCTCCCCGTCCGACCTTATCTATCTTGGGATCAAGGATCGCATTCCAATCACCCATTAAGACTAGCCGCTTCGTATCGTCCAGGAACGGCGCCAACCGACGAAAAAAGGAAACCCTCTCCGCAGCGATATTGGACGCATAAACCGCAACCAGACGGAACTTGAAACTTTTCACGGCAACATCGACCACAACCAGCCGGCCCCCGTCACCTGCAAAAACAACGTCAACATCAGCATCAAGGCTGCGTCCAACTAGCAAAGAGACCCCAGCGCTGGTGCCGCTGCCGTATGCTGAGAAAACGTTAAAATCGCTTTCCAGCACCCGACAGTCGGCACCGCAAGTGAAGTGAGTCTCCTGCACTGCAGCAACATCTACTCCGAGGTTCCTGAGTTCACCAAGCAAGCGCGCACACTTGCTTGAATCCCTCAATCCCCTCACATTCAAACTGGCAAGGTTTAGAGTCATCAGTCCCACTTACCTTACTCAGTGTCGACTATGGGCCGGAAATCCTTCGGGGTGAGGATGCCGACGGCCTGACGCAGGGAACCGGTACAAAGTTCAGGAGTAACTCGGCCGCTCCTGGAAATTCCACCGACATCATAAGGAAACCGCAACTTTAGGGACCTATAGAATGTGGGATGAACATAAATCGGGACCCTGCCCGTACATTTTGCAGCTATTTCATTTAATGAGTCGTGCCCCATTTCCGCCAGCCTCATGTCCGCTCGACTGGCTTCCTCAATAAATTGCCAGAGCTCCTTAGTTCGGCCGCCAGCCGAACGGACAAAGGTGGTCACCATGGCTGCACCCTCAAAAAGATATGGATTTGTTATTTCTTTTTGATCAATTTTTTTAAAGTCTCTAAGTGGTTTCAGAAGAGATTTGATCTGGCGATCTAGTGATGGCGACTCCAGAATGTCCTGACAAAAATAAAATGAATTTAAAGCTTGTTGGACCTCTCTGGAGGCCGACTTGGAGCGTCGCCCAGTGCCAGATGTTGATGGTGATGGTGTCGGGTTTCTTGTTGCTGAATGGGACCGGGAGAGTATTTTGGGTGTTGAAACAGGTGATAATGTAGGTGGTGTTGGGGATAGCGGGAGTTTAGTTGAGTCTACAGGGGTATTTTTGGCTTGTTGTGGGGGAGGAATAATTTGGGCTGGTCGCTGTTGTTGTACTTTTTGTGCTGTTTTCTTCAATTGTTTCTTCTCCCCCTCTCCCTCTGTGGTAGAGTCGCCGCTATCCCTCCTTCTCTTTAGATTACTAGAGGTGTCCATTTCTTCTTGTTGTGATGCGTTTTTATTTGCTTTTTCTTTTTTCTTTTTGTCTGTTTTAGTATTTGCTTCTGGTTTTCTTTTTTCCCCCTCTGTATCAGTGGTTTTTGCTGGGGGTGATTTTGGGGCTTTAGGTGGGGATTTTTTACCCCGCGTTACCTGTGTCCACCCCTCTTCGTCTTTGTTATTGGGGTCATTCCCACTTTCTGTCGGAGTATTTGTTTTCTCCGGATTGTTTGCTGTTGCTGGTGATGGTACTGGTGTATTGTTTACTAATGGGGTCTTTGCTGAGGTTGCTACTATCGTGGCCTTTGATACTGTTGATGTTGTTGTTGTTGTTGTTGTTGCCGTTGTGTTGGTGGTTTTTTGTGGGCACGACCGCGCAAAGTGGCCTACTTGCTTGCAATGCCAGCACTGCGGTTTTCGCCCTTCCACAACCACCAACATGGCTTGGTCCTCATAATCAACAGTGTGGGGGATTGCCTGGAAGCCTCCCCTGTTCAGACACATGGTGAATGAGTAGTCACCGTGTGCCGTGCCGTTGGGTGACTTCATGGTTGTATATTCCTCAACGTCCCCATAGTCGCTGAGGAACGCTGCCAGAACATCACCACTTAATTGTATGGGCACATTGCACACGGTGACCTTGATCCGCCTTCTGCTCATGTATTCGGGCTGCAATCTGTACTGCTTCGTATTAATGCAATTATTACTGGCCAACTTAGTGGCCAGTTCTTGTGAGGGCAACAGAATATCCCAGGTCGCGAAACTTCTCCTGCAGAAATATCTAGCTGGGATTCCTGCTGCTTTTAAAATCTCCTCAAACTTTTCTTTTTTAAGTCCAGCCAGTCTCCTGGTCTTTATGTCAGAGACGATTAAGGACAGGGTTTTTGGCTGGACAGCCTCTACCAATTCTGGAATTGGTAGAATTCTGTTTCCTTTAAAATATTGGGCGTATTTTTCCACCCTGTCCTTTTTGTAATCTTGTGCTGTTTTTTTATTAGCTTGCGTCGACCAGGAGACTGGTATTGACGGCGCTTTTTGTGCTGGTGGAATTGTGCTTGCCGTCGTTAATATTTCCGGGGAGGTCCCAGGCAATGACGGCCATTCGGGTCTTTCTGGGGATGCAAAGACATCATCCTGTGTATTAGGTTCTCCCATAGTTGCTTTTGGCAACTAGGGAGAAATGAAGTCGAGTGGTTTTTATAAAATGCGTTAATCGAGTGACGAATGATAAAACAACAGATGTAACAGTGTAACAAAAAGAGTCTTTCGAGTTGACCCCCCTCAAAAACAATACAAAATAACGATTGTTTTGGGGAGGGGCACAAACGCAATAACAAGTCGTTCCAAAAAATCCAACGAATTTAACAAGTGTAACAAGTTTAACAAAGTCAACAATAATTTTTAACAATAAATTTAAACAAGGCACTTACTTTTCGTCACTTAACAATCCAAAAAACAGAATAACACTACTGAATTGTTGGCTTATTTTATTTCTTTGTAAAAAATACAAAGAAGGCACAAGGCCTTAAGGTTTTTGGGGAGGGGAAGGGAGCGGTCTTGCTTTTCTATGTATTCTAAAGGGAGCCTAGCTAGCCACATTCGCCGACCCATTCAACAGTACAATATATAACCATTCATCCCTCGTCATGTGCGCAGCAGACACCAAAATACCACATTTGCTCTATGATAAAGCCTACTTAAAACCCGTAAGTGGTATATGATTTTTATTTACAAAATATGATTTATGTACAATGAAGTGATGGGAATGGGAGAAAAAAACCCCGAAAAATATATATACAAGAAAGAAAACAAGGAAAAATTTCCCCATTTGGTTTCCCTCCCATCCCCCCGTCTATAAAATTGGAGGCCGACTGTTTTCCGGTTCGAAAGAAACCGGAAACAAGCCGGACCTACCCTAGGTGGGACAGGGATCCTAATCTAGAGAGATAAAATAAATAAAGGGTCGGGCGCGGTATGGGTCGATAGATGCAGATAATATGATTTTTTACATATGAATGTTCAAGATCTTCAATAAAAGCGGACTGGGATTCGGGTTGAGGTACAAAAATACTAGGGAGGGGGAAGATCTTGAGAAACTAACGACTAGATGACGGGGACAATGACACACAACATACTGCTAACTAGGTTACAAGGGGAAAAAACAATTCTACTTACCAGGGATGGGGTCCCTAAGGACCCGTACCGTAGACGCCATGGGCCGGCAGAGGAGGGAAGGATGACTCCAACATTGCCCCCTTTCGTACGACCAGGCTCGCTGCAGTCACCCACCTTTTGCTGAATGTTATGCGATCCAAGCGTTTTCTATCGCATCTGATTTTGACCCTCAGCTGATGCCGAAAATACAAAACCAGATCACGATGAGAAAAGTTTGCATCGTCATACAATCCCTTGTTTCGCGTCGTCCAAATCACCATTCGGGCTACAGCTAGGATCGCGAGAAACACCACACGCTTCTCACCGTGAAACGGAGGAAGAACGTTGTCTACGACGTAACCAACGTCGAGCAGCACAAGCTTTTTGGGTTCGATGCGAGCCGTCCACTCCCCGACGTGATCCCAAAACGGGCGGACTCGCTCGCAGTAGTAGAAGGCGTGCTCAGCCGTTTCTTCCAACCCACTGCTGCAGCGAGGGCAATCAGGCATGTCTGCCAGGCCCGCCTTGTAGTTCAAGTCGCGAAGGGGTAACGCATTCCGTACAAGTCGCCAGGTGAGCGAGAACTCGGAGTTGTTCAAGAAGCTCGATCCTGGCGCCCAATTCCAGTGAGAGCGGATCTCCTCCGCCGTCCAGCCGTGCCGCTCGCTGAGAGGATCAGAAGCGGAACCCACCACTAATTCCCGATACAGTTCCTTCCGAGGCCATGAAAGGTCACTGGACCCAAGAAGGTTACGAAGGGCCTTTCGGCACTCGCGGACAAACAGTGCTTCGCCCAAAGGCCTACGTCGACCTTCAGCCTTTGGGTCTGAGTTGAGGCGAGGAAAAGTCCGACTCGCCTTCCGTCTCCACACTGAGTCCCCCGTCAAGACACGGCCCAGATATGCAAGTCTTTCAGCAAGCCAGTGGCTCTCCAGATCAGGCATACCCAGACCCCCGTCACGAGTACGTTGGATACAGACCTGCCTACGGACCATCGGCCTTGCACCTCCCCAGAGCAATCTGGAGAGGGATCGTTGCAGTGCCAACCGATGTGCCTTAGGCAGAGGAAGTACAGCCAATCGGTAAAGGATCAAGGGGAAGACGTACGCGGCGCACGCCTCAGCCCTGCCCTTTAAGGACAACCTCCTTGAAAGCCAGATTCCCACCTGAGCATTCACCTTAGCATGTACCTCCGACCAATTTCGCTCCAGTTGGAGGTCGGGCCCAAACCACACCCCGAGGATGCGGATGGGTCCATCACTCCAGCGGAAGGGCCCTGGAAGAGTATTGCTACCCCTCCAAGCACCAAGCCGCAAACCTTCGCTTTTGTCAAAATTGACCTTGGCCCCTGCAATCCGCTCATACTCGACAACCGCCTCTTTCACAGCCTCTATATCCTGGCGGCGGGATACAAAGACTGTGACGTCATCAGCGAACGCGGAAACCCTGGCCGCAAGGCGGCCAACGAATGGGATACCGCGCAGTGCCGGACTTGTCCCCCCATCCCTAAGCCTGCGCAGGAGGGGCTCCAACGCGAGGACATAGAGAAGAGGAGACAGAGGGCAGCCTTGCCGGACCGAACGCTCGATCGCAATCACCCCCGAACGCCTTCCGTTCACCTGCACCACTGCCTGAGGGTTGTGGTACATCATGCTAATCCATCTGCGGAACTCCGGTTTGAATCCGGCAGTCTCCAAAACAGACGCCAAGAACCGATGGTCTACCCTATCGAAGGCCTTGGACTGATCTAAACTGATCAGCGCGGCTTCGGTGTCGTCTTTTAACCCCTCTAGGACCTCGCGAATCAAGTGCAGGTTGTCCTGGATCGATCTTCCCTTCACAGCAAAGGTCTGTTCGGGGCCGATCAGATCGCTAATGACAAGCTGTAAACGATTCGCTAAGACCCGGGCCAAAAATCTTTAACTCTGTGTTAAGCAGAGTTATGGGCCTGTAATCATCTAAACCCTCCCAAACATGCCTGCCACCTTTCTTCAGCAATGTGATCACGCCCTTGGTAACGCTACCAGGGATGGCTCCCTGGGCGAACCAATGGTTGAACATATCCGTCAGAATAGGTACAAACATGTGCGACATCCTCAAGTACACTTCGTAGGGCAAACCATCTAGTCCCGGCGACTTGTTGAGGCCGACCTGCTTCAACGCATCACGGACTTCGCATTCAGTAACCACACCCTCGCAGCTAGCCGCTTCAGCCGCGCCAAGGCGGGGGAAGTCGGCGAGATAGCTACGAAACTCCCGGAGCGGGAGATCAGTGCAGCGGGCAAAGCGATCCCGAAAGTGCGCCCGAAAGGCGTCACGTATCTCACGACCAGATCGCAGCAGACGCCCGTCCGGGGTCTTGACAGATGCGATGTACCGATCGGGGAACCTTCGCACTTCTTCTTCACGCGCAGTCGCGTTCGATTTCACAGCTTCGTTGAGAACTCTTTTTAGCCTAGATCTAACTACTGATCCCTTGTAGCGCTCGCTACTCTCACGCTCAAGGTCCCTCCTAGCTAGCTCTACACCTAGGGAGTCCCCCCCAGCCACCGCCCGGGAAAGTCTATCATCTATAGATTTCGCCTCCGTGGTCCTGTCTAAGTTGAGCTGTCGACCGTACTTGGTGGCGAAATCTCTAATCCTATGTTTAAGAGAAACCCACCACCTATTCCCGGTAACCGCCCCCACTAACGCCCGCTGAATTAGGGATTCTAGCCGATCCCGGAAGTCCCGTATCTCCAGTAAGGAGGTATTGAACTTCCAGTAGCCGGCCAGACTAGGCCTATTTGCTAACCGCAGACTGACTCTAATGAGTTTATGGTCAGTCCACGCTATCAAGTGGAACGTGGGACAACTAACAAAATCAATGTCAGCTCTTCTCACTAACACTCTGTCCAAGTAGGAACCTACTTTGGCAGAGGGCGATCTATCTAGCCACGTCCACATCTCCCGCCCTGGGTGATCCAGACGAAACCTGTCGACGAGACCGTGACGAGTCACGAAGCCGACAAGGCTGCTTTCACACCTTCCCAATCTGTTAGCTCCCCGCCCGACCTTATCTATCTTGGGATCAAGGATCGCATTCCAATCACCCATTAAGACTAGCCGCTTCGTATCGTCCAGGAACGGCGCCAACCGACGAAAAAAGGAAACCCTCTCCGCAGCGATATTGGACGCATAAACCGCAACCAGACGAAACTTGAAACTTTTCACGGCAACATCGGCCACAACCAACCGGCCCCCGTCACCTGCAAAAACAACGTCAACATCAGCATCAAGGCTGCGTCCAACTAGCAAAGAGACCCCAGCGCTGGTGCGGCTGCCGTATGCTGAGAAAACGTTAAAATCGCTTTCCAGCACCCGACAGTCGGCACGGCAAGTGAAGTGAGTCTCCTGCACTGCAGCAACATCCACTCCGAGGTTCTTGAGTTCAGCAAGCAAGCGCGTACACTTGCTTGAATCCCTCAGTCCCCTCACATTCAAACTGGCAAGGTTTAAAGTCATCAATCCAACTTACCTTACTCAGTGTCGACTACGGGCCGGAAATCCTTCGGGGTGAGGATGCCGACGGCCTGACGCAGGGAACCGGTACAAAGTTCAGGAGTAACTCGGCCGCTCCTGGAAATTCCACCGACATCATAAGGAAACCGCAACTTTAGGGACCTATAGAATGTGGGATGAACATAAATCGGGACCCTGCCCGTACATTTTGCAGATATTTCATTCAATGAGTCGTGCCCCATTTCCGCCAGCCTCATGTCCGCTCGACTGGCTTCCTCAATAAATTGCCAGAGCTCCTTAGTTCGGCCGCCAGCCGAACGGACAAAGGTGGTCACCATGGCTGCACCCTCAAAAAGATATGGATTTGTTATTTCTTTTTGATCAATTTTTTTAAAGTCTCTAAGTGGTTTCAGAAGAGATTTGATCTGGCGATCTAGTGATGGCGACTCCAGAATGTCCTGACAAAAATAAAATGAATTTAAAGCTTGTTGGACCTCTCTGGAGGCCGACTTGGAGCGTCGCCCAGTGCCAGATGTTGATGGTGATGGTGTCGGGTTTCTTGTTGCTGAATGGGACCGGGAGAGTATTTTGGGTGTTGAAACAGGTGATAATGTAGGTGGTGTTGGGGATAGCGGGAGTTTAGTTGAGTCTACAGGGGTATTTTTGGCTTGTTGTGGGGGAGGAATAATTTGGGCTGGTCGCTGTTGTTGTACTTTTTGTGCTGTTTTCTTCAATTGTTTCTTCTCCCCCTCTCCCTCTGTGGTAGAGTCGCCGCTATCCCTCCTTCTCTTTAGATTACTAGAGGTGTCCATTTCTTCTTGTTGTGATGCGTTTTTATTTGCTTTTTCTTTTTTCTTTTTGTCTGTTTTAGTATTTGCTTCTGGTTTTCTTTTTTCCCCCTCTGTATCAGTGGTTTTTGCTGGGGGTGATTTTGGGGCTTTAGGTGGGGATTTTTTACCCCGCGTTACCTGTGTCCACCCCTCTTCGTCTTTGTTATTGGGGTCATTCCCACTTTCTGTCGGAGTATTTGTTTTCTCCGGATTGTTTGCTGTTGCTGGTGATGGTACTGGTGTATTGTTTACTAATGGGGTCTTTGCTGAGGTTGCTACTATCGTGGCCTTTGATACTGTTGATGTTGTTGTTGTTGTTGTTGTTGCCGTTGTGTTGGTGGTTTTTTGTGGGCACGACCGCGCAAAGTGGCCTACTTGCTTGCAATGCCAGCACTGCGGTTTTCGCCCTTCCACAACCACCAACATGGCTTGGTCCTCATAATCAACAGTGTGGGGGATTGCCTGGAAGCCTCCCCTGTTCAGACACATGGTGAATGAGTAGTCACCGTGTGCCGTGCCGTTGGGTGACTTCATGGTTGTATATTCCTCAACGTCCCCATAGTCGCTGAGGAACGCTGCCAGAACATCACCACTTAATTGTATGGGCACATTGCACACGGTGACCTTGATCCGCCTTCTGCTCATGTATTCGGGCTGCAATCTGTACTGCTTCGTATTAATGCAATTATTACTGGCCAACTTAGTGGCCAGTTCTTGTGAGGGCAACAGAATATCCCAGGTCGCGAAACTTCTCCTGCAGAAATATCTAGCTGGGATTCCTGCTGCTTTTAAAATCTCCTCAAACTTTTCTTTTTTAAGTCCAGCCAGTCTCCTGGTCTTTATGTCAGAGACGATTAAGGACAGGGTTTTTGGCTGGACAGCCTCTACCAATTCTGGAATTGGTAGAATTCTGTTTCCTTTAAAATATTGGGCGTATTTTTCCACCCTGTCCTTTTTGTAATCTTGTGCTGTTTTTTTATTAGCTTGCGTCGACCAGGAGACTGGTATTGACGGCGCTTTTTGTGCTGGTGGAATTGTGCTTGCCGTCGTTAATATTTCCGGGGAGGTCCCAGGCAATGACGGCCATTCGGGTCTTTCTGGGGATGCAAAGACATCATCCTGTGTATTAGGTTCTCCCATAGTTGCTTTTGGCAACTAGGGAGAAATGAAGTCGAGTGGTTTTTATAAAATGCGTTAATCGAGTGACGAATGATAAAACAACAGATGTAACAGTGTAACAAAAAGAGTCTTTCGAGTTGACCCCCCTCAAAAACAATACAAAATAACGATTGTTTTGGGGAGGGGCACAAACGCAATAACAAGTCGTTCCAAAAAATCCAACGAATTTAACAAGTGTAACAAGTTTAACAAAGTCAACAATAATTTTTAACAATAAATTTAAACAAGGCACTTACTTTTCGTCACTTAACAATCCAAAAAACAGAATAACACTACTGAATTGTTGGCTTATTCTTCCCAGACTGATCTCCGCTACTGCCATATATGGCAGATGGAACAGCTCATTATGCTGAAAAGGTAGGTGATACCCAACAAAACTCTTCTTTGGATTTAATAATTATGGAGGGGGAATCCCATAGCGAAGTGGCTAACGAGCTGAGCGGCGACATCGTACTAAGCGAGTTCGAACTTCAGTCTATAAGGTTCACTTTCGGACTTGGGAAAAGTATGAACCTCCTCATCCCTCCAGTAATTGGATCAATAGTACCGCTACTTTTCTTCTACAAGGATAACGTCGGCATTAAATAACCCATTAAGATTGATATGCCATTAAATAAAGGAATCAAATCAATCAATTAGTATGCAAACCAAATCTGGGAGTTCTACATAAAACTATTTCGTCCTCTATATGCTGAGTTGTCAAATAAGAGATGCACCTGTATAAATAACAGGTGCATCCGGTCGAAGATATCAGGGTATAATCTTGATTGTGGACGGGTTGAATTGGGTGCAGATGTAACGCCCACAAGAAGCAGGTGGATGTCAAACAATTATATAACCCTGTGCCACAGACATGTTCAGTTAGTTGGAGTCAGTTTTTTGGAGTTCGAGGCAGTGCGAACCAGTTCCCAGCAGAGGGCTGTGGGCAACTCAGGACCCCTGGTTGAGCAGCCCAGCAGAATGAGAAAGAAGTGCTGCCAAAGACAGAGGAACTTGGGGTCGATATGTTGCAGTCTGTTCAGTCTCCAACTTACCTCTCACACACAACCCTTTCGCAACCCTTTCCAAGCATTTTGAATAAAGTGTGAGAGGTATATTTTTCTAAAGAAGTGTGTTCATCATTATTGTTTACTATGTTTTCGTGTATAGTTGGATATGTATTACGGCTATACAACATATAGAGGACGGACTAAAAAACGATTCCTAATTATAAAAACTATTATGTTACAATATATAATGATATTGTATGCAGAAACTTTGTTGCGAGAGAAGAATATGAATGTGCTAGTTTGCCATGTTAAAGTAGCCAAACCTTCGTTTTGGCAGTTCAAATTGAATGCCAAGTTTGAACGAAGGTAGAGTTCGATTACTGAAGATATTATTTTCGGTATATTATTGCATGTAACTGTAGAAGGTACTTGAAATAAAACATACTCATTTTACTGTACGAGAAGGTGAAATATGAGTTTTCAGAAGTTAAAACACACACACACGCATGTATTCGTTAGTTCAACAAAGATGGTAATGATCAATAAACATTTCCGTTTTCTTCTAACTTTATGAATATTCAGTAATGATAAAAATACCTTACTCCAATATATATATATATATATATATATATATATATATATATATATATACACCTTCTTTAAAGAAAAAAACTAAGACCGGTTATTTGAGTATTATACATTTATTTCCATCCTGTTTTGCGTTTCTGATGTAAACCAAAAGCATGAAGAAAAATATAACAGGACTTCTTCAGGAAAATTTAAATGTTCAGCTTTTGAATGATTTTCTTGTCCTGAAGGAATCACTCCCAACTCTGGTTTAACTGGACCAAATAATACTATATATATATATATATATATATATATATATGTGTGTGTGTGTGTGTGTGGTATGAATGACAAACAGTAAACATTTTTTTGGTAAAAGATGTTTATTATTACCGAACCTGTTTCACTATATTGCATAGGATTTTTAACCGGAAAATCTGAAAAGGAATGTTTGTTTTTATATTATGTCGTTGTTGGTAACAATGCAGCGTTTGTTTTTGATTTAACATAAATGTTTGTTAATGTTATGTTCTGTGATGATCAATTGAGCCAAAGTTGGAGATACACAGAAACAAAGAAAAACATGATTTTCATCTAAAAGGAGCAAAAACTAAGAAATATGCCCATTAAAAAGAAACGATTCGCCATAGAATTGGCAGTTATTCTTCTCACGGAAATAATAAAACAAAGATCTGGAAATGTTCAATTACGAGGATCATTAAATAAGTTTCCAGACTTTTTTCGTATGGGCACTTTTATTGATAGTACACACATGAAACTCTAGTCCCCTTCGAAGTAATCTCCTCCGGCTGCAATGCACTTGTTGTACTGTTCCAACAACTTCTGGAAGGCCCCATGGAAGTCTTCTTGTGTGAGCGTGTCAATGACCTTCGTCACAGCCTCTTTCATCTCCTCAATTGTCTCAACGACAACCTCTGAGCTTAGGGAATAAGCAAAAGTCACAGGGAGCAAGGTCTGGACTATAGGGAGGCTGAGGAACTGTCTTGAGGCCCATCTTGGTCAAATAGCCTGTGACAAGGATGGAGTTGTGGACTGGTGCATTGTCCTGGTGGAAATGTCACTGACCCGATTTGAAGAGTGCTGGCCTTTTCCGGTGGAATCTCTTTCTGAACTCCCTTAAAACCTACAACACAGTAACCCTAAACCGTTTGGCCAATCAACTGTTGTGTATTAACTTCCTTACTCCTCCCACACCTCTCATCATCCATCACAGACTCACTGCCTTCCTTGAATGTCTTATGCCACTCAAAAACTGATGCTCGATTCATGCAAGATGCTCCAAAAACAGTCAGAAGCATTATATACGTTTCTGTGGCATTTTTTTCCAAGTTTAAAACAGAATTTTATTGCATATCGTTCTTCTAAAGTGTCAGATTGGATTTTTGAAATTCACCTGCTGTGACAATCAGACTTTAGGAGGGTGTTTTCCAATTCCTGGTGTAGCTGTTCATTTAAACCTGAAATCATAAAAAATGGTCAGTCATCTCATAAGATGTACAGCAATAAGTAAAGTAAAGTTGGCGACCATAGTCGAGGGTGACCCGAAGGCTCCGTTTTCGATAGCTACAACACTGAGGTGTAGGGAAGGGCGCTACTCCTTTCCCTAGATTGCTCTACTTTACCCTTGATCCGTACCTTATAATGTTGAGTGTTAAGCAAGGAGGCATCAATTACCATTTTTAAGTTTTTGGTATGACTCGGCCTGGGATTGAACCCAGGTCTCCCGGGCCATTGGCGAACACTCTAACCGCTAGGCCAATGTTCGGTATTGTATAGCAATAACATACTGAATTATCAAGAGTCTACGACAAATTTAAATGCCAGTACAAAAAAGCCTAGAAACTTATTGAAGGCACCACGTATACATATATATAGATAGATAGAGAGAGAGAGAGAGAAGTGTGATGGTTCTTCTAACTTTGTGCATATTCCATTATAAAAAAAAAACGATGCTTTTCCAATATATATATATATATATATATATTCAATAAAAACGCTGAATTTTGCCTAAGGAGGTAGTCATAGCAATCACTGTGTACGGTTGCTTCTTTTTCGTGGGAGTCAATAGAGATTAGTCTTTTCATGTCCCTTAAGGTTGTCAGCATGACCTTCTTTATTGATTGCAGAACCCAGAACTTTTTCTTTACCGGAAAGTCAGTGTGTCTCTACTCCATAGACTGTCTTTTCGATTCAAGCTGGTTGTGGCAAACTGTGTTTAGTTTGTTTTAAATCTTTTTGATTAAAACATGCTTCTCGGTACACATCATACATTTTTCTATAAATTTCACAAGGTTTGCACTTCTTAACTAACAAAACTTTGATGACAGAACTCTGTTCAAGCCACCAGTTTGAATAGCCACCAAATAAATATTTTTGCGAGATTAAAATAATTATTGTAATAAATCAATTTCAACAATATAAAGTCTACATTTACGGAAAAAATTGCTTTTTCAAAAAATGTCCCTTATTTATTGGAGGACACTCGTATATATATATATATATATATATATATATATATATATATTTGAGGAATAGGTGCATCTGTCCATGGGTATGTGCTTGTGTATATTACTGTGTGTATTTGTGGAGAGAGAGAGAGAGAGAGAGAGAGAGAGAGAGAGAGAGAGAGAGAGAGAGAGAGAGAGAGAGCAAAGTAGGTTTTACATTCCCACAGAAATTATGTTTTAGTACGTTAACATGTGAATTTATTTCTAGAATTTTTTTGATTGAATTTTCCTTATTCTATTTTTGCTCAAAACTATTTTAAAGATTATCGTTTACTGACCAGTTTCGAATTAATTTCGTCAAACAGTTTTAAGACTCCTGATTAAAATGATTGATTGATTGATTGACTGGGTTTTATGCCAGATCCTGTTCATACATAAATATATGTGATTTGCAAACGAATAGTTTTTTGTTGGCTGATGGATCTTTATAGTATGTTAGCCAGCCCGGGGCAACACTACGTCATGAGGTTATGGAATTGTCCTAATAACATCTCAGCATTGTGTTCAAGAGGTATTCATTATATTTTTGGCACAACCCTCCCTCTCTCAAGAAAGACAGAACGTTAACCATCTTGATGTTCTCGAACAAGTCACTCAAACTATTTACTTTTAAAAATCACCTACTGCGAAGAGCAAAAGCTCAACATTTTATGAGAACATGTTTAACGGTACAAGGCGTTTGACATGTCAAACTCTGTGGTTGTTGTTCTTGTTTAGGTATAAAAGTGTAAGTCTTGTGAGATCAATTCGCAATCAGGATATAATGACTTGTCCTCTTCTTGATTTTCTGTAGGCTGGTCTCTTTTCTCCCAAGGTGGGTTGGATCTGGAAGAGTTTATTGTGGATGTTATTATTCTAGCGTCGTTGCCATTTTGCGTGAAGGAATTTATTGATGTAGGGATCCTGACATTTGTCCTGGGTCAAATCAAAATCTGATTTTTGCCCAGTCGGCTGGGGTGGTAGAATACCGTCAGATATTATAATTATAGGACCTTAAAAACTCGCTGTCATAATTGCAGGATCTTGCATATCCATCATTACATTTGTAGAAGCTTATAAATCAGCTATTATATTTATAGGACCTTTCAGATAAGCGATTTTATTTATAGGAACATACACATTAACTTGCATATTTGTACAACATTGCATTCAATGAACTGAAACATTAGCATCATATTATATTTTAAGGAAAATTAAACATTATCATTTGTAATATCTTACACATCACCTATTATATCTATAGAACCCTAAACATAAGCTATCATATTTACAAGACCATACACATCAATTATTTTATACATAAGACCGAACACATCAGATAATATATTTATATGATCTTACAACAGCTATTTGATTTATTGGAAATTGTGCATCAGCTTTCAAATTCGTAAGATCTTACGAAGTAGCTATTATATTTGCTGGAAATTAGAAATCGGTTATAATATTGATAGGATCTTACACATCAGGTATTATATTTTCAAAACCGTCTATAACAGCTATTACATTTGTTTGACTCTATTCATTAACTATTATTTTATAGGACATAAAACATCAGCTTATGATTTGTACGACCTTATACATCGGCTATTATATTTGTTGCACTTTACTCATCCGCTATAATAATTATAAGATTTTACATATCAGGTATTATATGTGTAAGACCAAATATATCAGCTATTATGTTTATAGGGCCTTACACCTCAGCTATTATATTTATAGGGCTTTACACCTCAGCTATTATATTTATAGGGCCTAATACTCCAGCTATTATATTTTTAGGAACTTAAACATCAGCTAATATATTTATCGGACCTTTCGAAGAAGTTACAAGATTAAGAGGAAATTCTACACCAGACGTTACTTTTACTCAACCTTATAAATGTGTTATTATATTTATAGGAGCTTAAATAATTGCTATTTATGGGTAAGACGTTACATATTATCTATTAAATTTATTGGGCCTTACACATCAGCTATTAATTTTATAGGGCCTTACACATTAGATATGATACTTTCAGTATATTTATGGGATTTAATGAAATAGTGTTGATATTTCTAGGACCTCCCTCATCAGTTATTAAGTTTATTGGGCCATATGCATCAGCTATTATATGAATAAAACTTTACGCATCAGCAATTATATTTGTAGAACTTTATACGTCAGGTAATATACTTATATGATCTTACAAATCAGCTGTTATATTCATAGGAACTTACACATCAGCTTTTATCTTTAAAGGACATTACAAATCAACTATTTTTGGAAATTACATATCAACTATATTATTTGTAAAACAATACAAATAAGTTATTATATTTGTAACACATTAACCATAAGATATCATATTTATAGGGTCACGATATCAGCTATTATATCTATTGGGCCGTACACATCAGTCTTTATATTTATAAGACCTTATAAATCAGCTGTTATATTTGCCAGAACTTACATATCAGCTTTTATATTTATAGGACATTGCAAATCAACGATTTTTTGCGGGACATTAAGCATCCACTATTACATTTGTTTAGTTATATAAATCAGCTATTATATTTAAAGGACATTTAACATCTGCTAATAATTTATAGGGATTTTTACATCAGCTATTTGGTTTGTAGGATCGCATACACCAGCTCTTATATTTGTAGGACCTTACGCGTCAGTTATCATATTTAAAGACCATTACATATCAGCTATCATACTTTTAAGACCTCATAAAAAATCTATTATATTTATTGAATGTTTCGCATCAAGTATTATATTTGCAGCAATTTCACATCAGCCTTTATATACGTATGACGTTGCACAGTAGATATTATGTTTGTAGGACCTAACACACCAGATATTATTTTCATAGGACCTTACACAGCATGTATTATATTAATAATTATCAGTTTTATATTTGTTGGCCCACATGCATCAGCTATGGTATGTATATGATTTCGCATATCAACTATAAAATTTTGTTGTATAGTGGCTCGTACCTCATGACTTTTGGTATCTCGGAGGAATAAAAGACGTCGTGTTTCTTAAGCACGGTCAGTATTGAAAGATATCTGTCAGTAGTAAGACCAACTTCGGACGTAACACCAACAGCGCGAGACTTATACAATCTGTTGGACTGTACCACTTCAGTTAATAAATCATCATCATGATCATGTCGTGCCACTAGCACGGATATCCCTGACACTCTCTCGCCACGTTTTCCTATCGTTCATCGCCTCTGGCAGGTCTTCAGGGCTACATCCCGTATCCTCACATAGCTGCTGAATGTATGTTCGAGCTGGTCGTCCTGCTTTTGCCCGGCCATATGTGGGGGTCCATAGGAGTACATCACTTATGAGCTTGTCCCTGCTTCTCCAGCAGGGTCCTGCATGTCTGGTTCATCTGACTTGGATAGTTTTCGTGATGGGAGGCAGGTGGCCGTATAGTTGGGGTTTTGTGGGGTGTTGCCGCCAGGAGTTGTTCAATATTGCTCGCAACATTCTTGTGTAATTGCCGTCTAGCTTTTTCTCCAGTCGTTTTGTTAGCGTCCAAGTAGTGCATCCATACAGCAATATTGATACGACCGCTGCCTGGAAGAAACTACGTTTCCTTTTATCGGTCAGGTCTGATTTCCATATGATTGATAGCTTATCGATAGCTGTCCATGCCTTCGTTAGCCGCGTGTCGATGTCTTTTTCGGTTGATGAGACACTGCTTCCTAGGTAGGTGAATTTGTCAACCAGTTTCAGGGAGGTTCCGTCTTGTGTGGAAATATCACCTTGTTTGATTATAGCACATATATTCAGTTTTGTGTGCATTGACACGGAGGCCAATGCCTGCAGTGGCTCGTTCCAAACTATGCAGTAGTGTTTCGGCTTGGTTGGGTGTATTTGCCAGTAACGCTATGTCATCAGCGTAGTCGGCGTCGGTAATTGTTTTTGCGGGGTACCTTCTGCTTTTTTTCTTTGTCAGCTCGAAGCCCTTTTCTCTGATTTTATCAATCGATGTTATCCTATTTACCAACCCCTTCGCTCGGGCAGGATATGAAATAAGGTCAATTTTTAAGCGAAGTTTAACAGGTTTGAATTCAGAGTTTTCCTTCTCCTAGACTAGTTGCCTCACCAAGGCTGAAGAACCCAGTCTGTCCTACTATTTACCCATAGCTGGAGGGAGAATTATTGGATTCATACTTTTCCCAAGGGTATTAGTGCTATGTGAAATACAATCATTCTCGTCCAGGATTTGAACTCGAGTCGCCGTGTTCATTTCCTACGACGAAAACCATTTCACCACGGTCACCAATCGATGTTATAAGCACGTAATCTAAACAGATGATAAAGAGTTAATAAATAGTTCACTTAATTTCACTGTATATCTCTTCCCTACTCCGATACATCACATTTGTAGGATATCACACTGTTCTCTCGGCAGCTATTATATTTGTAAGACCTTAGAAGTCAGTTGGGATGGTGTACTCGTAGTGTAATTTTTAAAGCGATGGACTACGGAATCGTAGTAACAAAGTTCGAGCTCCAGTCGCGCTATTACCGAACAAGTACCCTAGGGAAAGGTTTGAACCTCCTTGTCCTCCCAGTTCTGGGTTAAATAACATCACTTCTGTTTATGTAGAAGGATGGCTTTGACACCAAATTACCCATGAAGATTGATATGCCATTAAACAAAGAAACCAAACCAAGCCAGCTGTTTCATTTGTAGGAAATTAAATATAAGCTATTATA
This sequence comes from Sepioteuthis lessoniana, assembly GCA_963585895.1. Taxonomy (NCBI): domain Eukaryota; kingdom Metazoa; phylum Mollusca; class Cephalopoda; order Myopsida; family Loliginidae; genus Sepioteuthis; species Sepioteuthis lessoniana. Next base: position 4,752,820 of record OY757931.1, on the reverse strand, counting down.
TTTGTAGGAAAATACAAATCAGCTTTTATATTTGTGGCACATTACACATCAATTAGGGGTTTACACATCAATTAGGGGTTTACACATCAATTAGGGGTTTACACGTCAGCCTTTTTATTTGTAGAATGTTACACATTAGCCTGGTTATTAGTAGTATTACCAATCAACTATTATATTTATAGGACCCTACACACCATGTTTTATAATTTTAACAGATAACACATGAGATATTGGTTTTATACATGTTATCATATTTGTAGAACGTTACACATAAGGAATTATATTTATAGGACCTTATACATCGTCTATTATATCTATATGATTCTACATATTAGATTTTATATTTGTAGAAGCTTAGACACTAGCTTTTATTTTGGTATGGCTTCAGATATCAACTACTGAATTTGCAGGACCCTACCCATTAGCTTTTATATGTGCAGGATATTACAAATTGATTACTATATTTATTGTACCTTACAGAGCAGCAATTATATTTATAGGAACTTACACATCAGCTACTACAATAGTTGGATTATATACATCAGTTATTATATTTATAGGGCATTACACATCAGCAAACAATTATATAGATATGATAGTTTTAGGATCCTACATATCCAGTGTTATATTTATATGACCAAATACATGAGCTATCTTATTCAAATGACTTTACATGGACCTTATATACCATCTAATGTATTTATAGGACCTTTCAAAAAAGCTATTTTATATACAAGAATTTACACATCAGCTATCATATTTGTCGGACCTTACACACGATCTATTATATTTATAGGACCTTTCAAAAAAGCTATTTTATATACAAGAATTTACACATCAGCTATCATATTTGTCGGACCTTACACACGATCTATTATATTTATAGGACCTTTCAAAAAAGCTATTTTATATACAAGAATTTACACATCAGCTATCATATTTGTCGGACCTTACACACGATCTATTATATTTATAGGATCTTACACGTCAGTTTAGTTTCATAGGACCTTATACATCTGCTATCAACTTTATAATATCTTACGCATCAGATATTATATTCGCAGGGTAATACACATTAGTTATTGCATAGGATGTAACATATCAGCTGTTATATTAGTTATTATATTCATAGGATATAACATAATGCGTAGTATATAACACAAGAGCTGTTATATCTATTGGACCTTACTATTCAGTAATCATATTTTTGGACCATAATATTCTGCGCTTATATGTTTAAGACTTTACACTTCACCTATAATATTTACAGGACATCACACATAAGCTACTAATCAGACCTAACACAAAAGCTATTTTTCGACTTTACACATCAACTGATATATTCATGGGACCTTAGAAATCAGCTATATTTATAGGACCTAACATATCAACTATTATGTTTGGAGGACCTGACGGATCAGCTATTAGATTTATAGGATTTACTCATAACCTATTTGTAGGAAATTATACATGTGTAAGACAATACACATCTGTTAAAATATTTTTGGTATGTTTAACATCAAACATATTCATACGAACTTACATATCAGCTATCATATTTGCAACATCAAATTTTACATTTGCAGAACCTTACACAGTAGTTATTGTATTTATAAGACAATACAACTCTGCTAATACATTGTTAGGAATTTACACCCTATTATATTTGTAACACCTTACCCATAAGATATTATATTTATAGGATATTACACATCAGTTATTATAACTGTAGAACTTTACATTTCAGCTATGATATTTATAAGACCTTACTCATCAGTTTACAATGAGCTCGCACATCAATTATTTTATATATATATATATATGTGTATATATATATATATATATATATATATATATATATATATATATGACTTTACGCACATCAGTTCTTAGACGTGTAGGATCTTAGTAATCACGAATTAAATAAAAGACATTAAACATCAGTTATTATATTTACAGTGCCTTACAGATAAGCCGTCATATTTATAAGAAATTATACGTTGGCATTTATATTTGTAATAATAAAGCGGGCGACCCTAATCGAAGGAGACCCGAAGACTTCATTTTCAATAGCTACTACACCGAGTTGTAGGAGAGGTTGCTACTCCTTTTCCTGGATTGCTCCACTTTACCCTTGATACATACCTAATAATGCTGAGTGTTAAACATGGTGGTATCACGTACCATTTTTCGAGTCTTTGGTATGACTCTACCGGGGACTGAAACCCGGTCTTCCGGGCTATTGGCGAACACTCTACCCACTAGACAATGGGCTGGTATTTATAGAACCTTAAAAATCTGCTATTATAGTGGCAGGACCTTACACAGCAGCTATTATATTATAGGAGATTACTGATCAACTATCATGTATAATATTATAGATTATATATAAATCATATTTATAGGACATTAGCTATTATATTTATAGGATCTTAGACGTCAGACGTTATATTTATGAGACAATGTTCTCCAATGGCCCAAGAGACCGGGGTTCAATCCCAGGTCGAGTTATACCACTGACCCAGGAAATGTTATTTGATACCTCCTTACTTAACACTCAGAATTATAATGTACGTATCAAGGGAAAAGAGGAACAATCCAGGGAAAGGAGAAGAGATTTAGAAGACCTTACACGGCATCTAATATATTCATATAGCTTAAATATCTGCTACAATATTTACAGGACCTTAAAACTGCTATAATATTTTTAGGAACGTACTCATTAGATATTTTATTTGACGGATATTGCATACGAACTATTTAATGTTTAGGACTTTAAAGTTCACCTCTTGTATTTGTAGCACCTTCCCCATTTGCTACAATATTTGTAGGACCTTACTCGTAAGCTATAATTTTCGTTGGATCTTACTTATTAGCTCTTATATTCAGAGGAACTTACAAATCAGCTATTTTATTTGTTGGGCCTTACACATCAGTGCATTTTCTTTTCCAGTGAATAATATTTCTAGAAGTGAAAAGACATTGGATATTAAACAAAGAATTGTTTGTTGTTTCTTCCCATACTATTACAATTTGAGATCATTTGGGCGATAACCATATTTACCAACCCCTCCGTTCAGGCAGGATATGACACAAGGACAATTTTTAAGCTGAGTTTAACAGGTTTGAATTCAGAATTTTGGGCGATAACTGATCATGTTATTTGATCATGAAATTATATCTATTTTTTCTGTAAAACGCTCTGCTTTTTAAAGCATATTATTTGGACAAACTTGAAATTTTTTAAGCACGAACATTATTGTTGCTTTATACATCTTATTTCATTAATATCTAGAAGAGTTCATAATCCTCTCTGCACTGATCCCATAACCTGAGGCTGTTATTCATTTGGCGTATCTTGGGCAGGAATATCCCAGTAGAGCCGATCCCTCTCCACGTCAACAACTAATTTGAAGTCAGAATTTTTCATCTTTTTGACTGATTACCATACAAAGATTATAGAGCCGAGTGTGCCCGATTATTTATTCTTAGCTGGAGGGAAAACAGTTGGATTCATAACTTTTTCAATAGTATTATGTAGCATATCCAGATATGGATATGTAAAACGTACATAGAATGTTCATAACTCATATATATATAACATAGGAATCCCGAAACACGAAAAACACGTAACGATTTCTTAGTTCAGGTACGAAACTTTTTATTACCTTTGAGTTAAAGGTTTCGACATAAGGAAGAGAGATGCACAATCTTTCTATGATGACTTTTCCATCTGCCCCCATCACGTGCGGCGCCCGTAGCGCACAAATTCATCTGGCCTCAGCGAGCCCCGAAAGTCGACCCTTCGCGTTTAGAGTCTAGTTCTCAACTGACTGACTTTTTTCAAATCCCCCAAATCCTCTGTGCACGCTTCCGGTGCATGACGTCATTCACCTCCACAGGTCAAACTTTCTATCTGGGATTTTTATTTTGACATCTGAGAATGACACATCCTCCCCGCGCGCGTCAACACCTGCGCTCAAGTTTCTACCTAACTAACCCATGCACTGAGCCGAAAGGTTCTCAGCCTAACTAAAACCAAAGTCAAGATATATAAAACGAAATCCCTCGGGCATTATATTATAATTAGCGCTACGTCAAATGCATGCTATCTCCTTCAGGATTTGAACTCGAGTCGGGAAATCCACTTCCTACGTCTATAATCGTTACATCACTGAATCCTCCCATATATTCCATTTCACATATCTAAATGAAAATTAATATGCATTATTTCAGTTTGTAGTTGTTTTCTTATCTGAAATAAGATGAAAGTGTTCGTAAATAAAAAAAAACTAAATTTCTATATAAAATATCACTCAGTATTTAAGAATATCAGTAATATTATTTAGTAATAAGCTTTCATGTCTTGATTAATCTATTTATACTTCACTATATTTTAATAGAATAATTTTCTAGGTCGGAGGTGAAATTTGAGTAAAAACACGTTAATACTCGAATAGTAAAACCCAAGCAGATATCGTGAAAAAAAAGGAATTTTTTCTTTGACCTGAGGAAACGGAAGTACATGGTTTGCCAATTATCATTTTACACTTCTTCTTCTTCTCCTTCTTCTTTGAAAATTTGCTTATGGCGCTCCCAGATTATGATGTGTTCTGAAAATCCCGACTTTCTCCAACAAATGGCTCCGTTTCGTAAATGAACAAACGATAGTTTGACAAACTGATGAAGGAAAATAATATTTATGTGAATTTTATGTATCATTTCAATTATTCACACACATACACACACACACACACACACACACACACACACATATATATATATATATATATATATTGACAAAGGAAAATGACTCGGGAAAAGTAAAAGAAAAAAATAAATGAGTCATAATACTGACTTCGTCGGGAAAAAGAAAAAGAAAACCGACGAAGTCACAAAACAACAAATATCTATAAAATTGCTCAATACCTACGTAGAGCCAGTTGTAGGTACAAGAATAAATGGTTGCTCAATCACTAACTGTCTATTTATGTGCTTTCTTCCCCTCTAGGCTAATTTCTACAGTGTTCTTGGAGATATGCATCCGTTTGTCCCAATCATTTTCTTACAGAATTTTCCTGAAGATACTTTTCGGTGAAACCTGGGTGGTATACACACACACACACACACACACATACACACACATGTATATATATATATATATATATAATGAGTGCGTGAGTAAATGCCAGAGAGAGAGAGAAAGAGAAAGAGAGAGAGAAAGAGAGAGAGAAAGAGAGAGAGAGAGAAAGAGATAGATAGATAGATAGAGAGAGAGAGAGAGAGAGAGAGAGAGAGAGAGTTAGGATTAGTTACTACTCTTGACAGGTGCTTATTATACAATGACAAACTGCTGCTGATTCTCATTAAGTGTCGCTATATTAGGAATTGCTATGAGAATGTTTCACGTCAGGTGGAAAGTGTGGAAGAAAGTTCGACGCTACATTTTTAATCACTTCATTCTATCAATTTCTTTTTTTTCTCTTTTTATCTTTCTCACTCCCCCCCCCCTCGCCACATGTATCCTAACTTTTTCTTCCGTAATCCTTATATCTCATTTTCAACACACTTCTTTGCCTACATTATACTAAAAAAGACACATGTCTGGATATTTGGGAAAGGAAGATATTTACTATGCAAATTATTATAATTATTAAATAAATAATGTATACAGAATTTACCGCTTCATGTAATTCTGACAAATATGTATATATTGGTCGAGATGTTTGCTTGGGCCGGAAGGTTTTACTTCCGTGTGGCCAAACGTAAAGGAATAAACTAAAAATATTTTTATTTTAAGAAATCCTCTTAACGTTTTCATTATCAAAGGATATTATCCAAAAGTATCAGTTTTTGTAAGATGCAAAAATAAAATTCATTTCTAAAAATTCTTAATCCTGTTTTATTACTTGTTTTGATTTTTAATAACAAGAAGAAAGATCTGTGACTGTAAAAAATGAATTAAAGATCAAAAGAAGGAAAAATCAAAACTCCCAAAATCTCACTTCTAGTGTATATTAAATATTTTTAATGGCATGAAAACTATACAAGCTAGACGAACCAGACACGCAGGACACTGCTGGAGAAGCAAGGACGAACTCATCATTGATGTACTCATATGGACCCCCACATATGGCCAAGCAAAAGCAGGACGACCAGCTCGAACATACATAGAGCAACTATGTGAGGATACAGGATGTAACTCTGAAGACCTGCCAAAAGCGATGAATGATAGGGAGAAGTGGAGAGAGAGGGTCAGGGATATCCGTGCTGGTGACACGACATGATGACGATGATATATATATATATATATATATATATATATATATATTAAATATAAATATACATATTAAATATATATATACATATATATTAAATATTTTTAATGGCCTATATATATATATATATATATATATATATATATGTTGTTATAAACTTCAAGAAACCTTAGGTTGCAGAACAATATTTCCATGGATTAAATATATATATATATATATATATATATATATATATATATATATATATATATATATATATATATATCAGGATAGCGTAAACAAAGTGTATGTGTACGCTATCCTAACTTAAATGCTCTATTGCTGATATTGGACACGCTTTATTTATAAAAATTGCAAACTATATATATATATATATATATATATATATATATATATATATATATATATATATATATATATTGACATCAGCAGACTGACTGTTTCGTTGTATCATAATCTTCAGTGTGGCTAGACACGCAGGGCGCTTCAAGCTGGGATCGAAACCCACCTAACTTAGTATCTTACCACTCAGCCAATAGGTGTCATACATCAGCCCGGGAATTATAACGCATTATGTATCAGCTTTCGTTTGTTTACATTTTGCCTTAACGTATACCAGAGTGCTCAATTTGTTATTTATATATACATACATACATATATATATATATATATATATGTTTTTATATATATTTACAGATGCACACACACACACACACACACACACACACACACACACACACACACACACACACACACACACACACACACACACATATATATATATATATATATATATATATATTCCTTCATACTTCAGGGGAAATTCAAATGACAATAGGCAAGAAGAGTGAGTGCTGAAAAAGAATACACAATAATCACGTCACAAAGTAATCGTATATATTATTACGATCGGAAGAAGCATAACATTATCCAATCAGAAGACAGTGCAGAGACACCCATTAAAATTAATCGCTTTTATTGATACTAGTGTAAATCTCATACCGTAATTGTAAATCGATTGAAAGGATCCTGTGTCAAAATTTCACCAAAACCCTTACAACTCCTTTGATTGATTGCACAGGATAATACTTTATTATATAATCGTTTGATTTGCTCGCTTAAAAGATTTTTCATGATTTTTATCACTATGTAGCGTCAGATAACATATTTAGCAAAGATTTAGCGAAGTCAAAACGCCGATTTCCATATACAAAAATGTTAAGATACAAAGAAAAAAAAAACGAAAAAGAAAACAGATAGAAGGTGATGAACGGAATGAGATTAAAATCTGTATAGTTTTTTAAAGAAATGTCCAAGAAATACAACTCATTTGATTTTAAACATTACTATTGTGTTTATAATTTGATAACATCTTTTTACAAGAGCAAGACAAATCCCTATAACTGATCAGTTTCAAATATTTGCACGAGTGCTTGATAGCCAAAATCAAACCAACATTTAAATACAGAAAATGATGATGCATATGCAAATTTTAGAGAATACAACACAACTAAAACTCCCAATCAAATTGTGAGGATCTAGTTCAGGAGTAACGAGTAGTATAGAGTACCTCTCAATTATCATTACTTCCAGTTCCACTCTTATTCGGATGTATGAGTTAGAAAGATCTGTTTGAAAATCATAAAATCAGAGTGATTACACTCTACAATTTGTAGTCCGAGAAGTAGGTGTTGCGCTGTTGGCCACTTGTAGGTTGGTTTGTTTCCGGTAAGCCGGTTCATTTGGACTCTTCTTGCACTCAGGTGTTGCTAGATCCGTTGGAAAGTCGATGAAGAGTCGTGGAAGAGTTGGTTTGGACTCTTCTCAGTTCTGGCTGGGTTTGTAGAGAATCACATTCACCAGTGCTGTTAACTACTTCCAATAACTCAGAAATAATTGTTAACAGATGTAAATAAAACAAAACCTTTATTTATAATACAATGATTAAAATGCATGCATAACAAAGGATTTCAATTTCAAAGTTGGAATCTTCCAAACTGAGGGATTCTTTACTTGAAGATAACAAGTTAACTGACGATAATGTGTATGGCTAATTAGTCTCAAGTCAGTCCTCTATCTAGGTAATTTTGAAGGAAATTCTGGTTGAATGGTCAAGTTGAGGACTTTGGGTGGCAAACACTTTACTCATTAGGCCAATGGCACACTAATCTACTAAGTCATTGGACTTCATCAGTAAATATAATAATTTTTTGTTTGAATGTCACATGCACTAACATTTTGTCCTGTAACCCTAACCTCATGTTATCTAGATGGTTGATTAACCACTTTTTTCACATTTCTGTGTGGTCTTATGAGTGCATGTTGCACTGTGGGCCACTTATGGGTCAGTCTGTCTCTGTTTGTTTGGACTTCTTCTCGCACCCACGTGTTGCTAGATCCACTGGAAAGTCGATGAAGAGTTGTGGAAGAGTTAGTTTGGACTCTTCTCAGTTCTGGCTGGGTTTGTAGAGAATCACATTCACCAGTGCTGTTAACTACTTCCAATAACTCAGAAATAATTGCAAATAAAACAAAATTGTATTGATAATACAATGATTAAAATCATATATACATAACAAATGATATTTTGTTGTATAGCTTTACATATACGTATACAAAAACAGATAAAGGCAAAAACAGGCGGACTCAAATACATTGGCGACTCCGTTGTTCAGATACGAACGGTTTATTCATATCTGACTTCAGTTCTTCGACCCGAGGAGAGAGACACAATTCTTAAAAGTCTTTCGTATCATACAATGCTAACAATACCCCAATGCTTGGCACATCTTGTGGTCCAATCTCAATTTCTCAACGCCATGGTCGGACCCCAATTTCTCAACACCCTGATCAGAACTCAACTATCGTCTTCCATGGTAAAACCTCAAAATTCCCAACTGAAACTGCCTGCCTACATGGTCCAAAGTCAACTCCCAACTGACTCTTTTTCAAAATCTTAAAATTCTCAGGACCATCCCTTCTGGGCATGACGTCATTCATACTCCATCTTCATTTCCTATCTGGGGTTTATTATGACAATTGTGATTGTCATATCCTTTGCGCGCGAGCATAAAACTGTACCCAATGTCTGTGCACCTGAACTAAGAGCCGAATAGATCAAAGCCCAAGAAAACTGAATGATAAAATATAATTAACGAAAAATGATTAATATGAAAAAAATCATTCCTTAATTATATAACAATTTATTTCAAGGCTGGGATCTTCCAAACTGGGATATATTTTTGTTGAAGATAACAAGTTGGCTGGCAATAATCTCTATAGCTAAATAGCGGCGTCAATTCTCTACTTCGAAGAAAACTTTGGTTGAATAGTCAAGTCCAAGACATTCGATGGTAAGGACTTTGGTCTTCTAGCGACGCAACCAACCTTTGATCTACTTTTTTTCTCTTTCAGTACCTTCTTTAATGGGGGTCCAACCCCCTCCAATTGCACGGCTTCGATTGGCCAGCCAATAAAAACCCTAGACCAATGGCCTCGTATAATAGTCATTGAAGAGTGGAAGAAAAAACCTCAGGTCCCACATTTGATTGGTCAGACAATTAAAACTATGGTTTTGTGTTGCACATGAGCCAATCAATATTTTATTATTGTATCATGGCCTTGTATCACATCTTTAGCTGAAAAGCCGTCAAGTTTCAATCATTTTAATCCTGGCCCAACCCTAACCTTTTAAACGAATCATTTCCGTGCACCCAAAATCAAAATTAAAACAATCAAAACAAAATTGTTGTTTTAATAATTCAAACTAAACGTCCTCGAACTTGTATTGAGGACTATTTGAACTATTAGATAATTCCTATGCCGATTCTTTTTTTTTTTTTTTAACTCTACCTTATCAAAAGTAATGTGATTACCTTTAATTAGTTATATCCATAATCTATCGAATATTTAATTTAATATCGCCCTTCAAACTTTAACATTAATCATAGCATTATAAACTAAAACGGACCGTTTTCGTGGCGTAATGACAAAACTTCTGGACTGTTACTGAGCACTATTGCATTCACTTTAGGACTAATTCTCATAAGAAAGTTATGAACCGTCCTTGGATTAAATAGTACTACTACAAGCTTTAAATAACCTACAAAGGTTGATCTGCCATGAAACCAAACCAAAAAAGACAATCGATTGGGAAATATCTTACAAATTTCTTAAAATCTATTTCGATTTATTTAACCCAGCAGTTGGGGAATATGGATAATAATACGGATAATTACTTTGGATTTAAATTGTTCTTTAGAACGTCGTCTTGTTCAGTTCCATTAAGAATTTTTCTAAATCTCATAATCTTCTTTTTCTCATAGGTAAACTACTTTCCATAGCTTTTGAGTAATGACCGTTGAGGTGTATGAAAAAGGAGATCATTGATCACAACTAAAAATAAATTCAATGTGTCTGACATTGAAATATCTCAAACTTTCTGTAGGGCTCTAGTGGTGGAACGAAATTTAACTGCATCAAAATGGACCTCCTATATTTCAATGTTCATTCAAAATTCCTGAAAGAAAAGTGGTCACCTGCCAAGGAACATGAATCTGATGTAACAGTATTTCACTACTCAAATAGCTGTTATTAAGAAGAAAAGTATTCTGAATTTCGTCATGTTTCTATTTTCCTTATCTCTCTCTCTCTCTCTCTCTCTCTCTCTCTCTCTTTGTCTGTATATCTCTCTAACACTCACGCACACACTTATCTCTATCACATATATATCCAATCGCAACATATGCTACGACCGAACCAAACTTATTTTGCTATTTATCTAAATCTTTTTTTTTTTCTAAATGTCTCGCACTTTGACCACACAGTTGATTAACTTGCCAGCAAATTGGTTATCTTTATCGTTTAATTATTTATTTGTTTGTTTTATACTTGTATAATTTACCTCCCTTTACTTTAGGTCTGACTTTATATTCTCTTCTGTTTCTCTCACTTCCTCCTCTTTTATCGTTCGCTCATCCTTTTCTCATGCCTTTCTCTTTCCATTTACTGTCTTTTCTCTCCAACGTATTTTTCTCTCTTTTTATTTCCATTTGCTGGCTATTTTATCCTAATCATTTTTCTCTTTTTCTCTTTCCATTTGCTGGCTTTCCTAATCGACTTTTTTTCATCTCGTTCTCTTTCCACTTGTTATTTTATCCTATTTATTTTCATCTTTTTCTATTGCCATTTCCTAGCTTTCATCTCCTTGGTATTTTCATCTCTTTCTTTTTCCATTTGATGGGTTTTCTATCCTACCGACTAATTTTTATTTCTTTCTCTTTTCACTTGCTGGCTTTCCTATCCTATTTTTTCCATCTTTTTTTTTCCTTATTTCCTACTTATTTTCATCTAATTTCTATTTCCACTTGCTGGCTTTCCTATCTGATTTATTTTCATCTCTTTCTCTTTCCATTTGCTGGCTTTTCTATCCCATCAACTAATTCTCATCTCTTTCAATTTATTGTTTTTCCTATCATCTTTATTGTCATCTCTTTCTCTTTCCATTTGCTAGTTTTCCCATCCTATTTATTCTTATCTAAAATCTTATGATTTTTCTTTCTAGGAAAAAAGTTCTTAATGAATTTTTTATCTTTTCTTTGAACAATGACCTTTCAATCTCTTATCCGTCTGCTTGGATTAGAATACACAGACTCTATCCCCGGCAAAGGGTGGCATTCGAAAAAAGGAGTCTCCTATATATGATTATAAACTGCACTTTGTGATGAGGCTTCAGTTCAAGAGAGCCGGGTAATGTGGAGTATATAGCCATTACTTTAAAGGTACAATCTGACCCGGAGTGGTAGTACCTGTTAGGGTTCTATCTATGAGTATTCAATAGGGCCGTATGCAAAAATGTCCTTCAAAAAACAACTACATAAAAATGCAAATATGAACTTACGGTGAGAGCGATTTCCTAACTTCTAGTCATAAAATTACTCTGGATGAACTGACATGCCTTTAAAATTAATCTGAATCTGAATCTTTATCTCTTCCCTCCCTTTCTTTAATTTTACGTTTTTTGAAGGAATCTCTTCCGACCAATCATTCTTTAACATTTATTCTCCTCTCTCATCTGCATCTTTTTTTTCTCATCCTTAAAACTTCTATTGGATATGAAAACCCTCTTCTTAAATCATGGCGACTTTGATTCAAGAATTTTACTTCACCAAAAGAAATTCGCATGTAGTTTTAATTTGCTGTGAGTATTGGACGTAGTTTCTTTATTAAAACTCACCAATGGCTGGCTAAGTGGTGAAGTAGAAGATGAAAGATGATTAGCCAAGAAAAGAGGGTGTGAGCAAGAAGAAGAAGAAGAAGAAGAAGAAGAAGAAGAAAAAGAAGAAGAAGAAGAAGAAGAGGAAGAAGAAGAAGAAAAAAAAGAAGTAGAAGAAGAAAGATGATTTGCCAAGAAAAGAGGGTGTGAGCAAGAAGAAGAAGAAGAAGAAGAAAAAAAGAAGAAGAAGAAGAAGAAGAAGAGGAAGAAGAAGAAGAAGTAGAAGATGAAAGATGATTAGCCAAGAAAAGAGGGTGTGAGCAAGAAGAAGAAGAAGAAGAAGAAGAAGAAGAAGAAGAAGAAGAAGTAGAAGAAGAAAGATGATTTGCCAAGAAAAGAGGGTGTGAGCAAGAAGAAGAAGAAGAAGAAGAAGAAGAAGAAGAAGAAGAAGAAGAAGAAAGATGATTTGCCGAGAAAAGAGGGTGTGAGCAAGAAGAAGAAGAAGAAGAAGAAGAAGAAGAAGAAGAAGAAGAAGAAGAAGAAGAAGAAGAAGAAGAAGAAAGATGATTTGCCGAGAAAAGAGGGTGTGAGCAAGAAGAAGAAGAAGAAGAAGAAAGATGATTTGCCGAGAAAAGAGGGTGTGAGCAAGAAGAAGAAGAAGAAGAAGAAGAAGAAGAAGAAAGATGATTTGCCGAGAAAAGAGGGTGTGAGCAAGAAGAAGAAGAAGAAGAAGAAAGAGGATTTGCCGAGAAAAGAGGGTGTGAGCAAGAAGAAGAAGAAGAAGAAGAAGAAGAAGAAGAAGAAGAAAGATGATTTGCCGAGAAAAGAGGGTGTGAGCAAGAAGAAGAAGAAGAAGAAGAAGAAGAAGAAAGATGATTTGCCGAGAAAAGAGGGTGTGAGCAAGAAGAAGAAGAAGAAGAAAGATGATTAGCCGAGAAAAGAGGGTTTGAAGAAGACTTCGCCTAAGGTTCAAATGGCTGTAGCATTATGAATGAGCTCGATATAGTGGCTGTAAAATTCAGATTAGGAATCAATCTGTGTAAAATTTAAGTCCTGAAATAAAGAAGGAAATTGGGAGTATATTTATTTATAAAGTATATAGAATAGATTGCATTAGACAAAAAGTAATCAGTGCACACAAACACACACACACAAACAGAGAGAGAGAGAGGAGGGGGATAAAAATATGCATAAGGAATAGAACGTGAATGGGTAAGAACGGATCATGTTTCTTCTTGAAGTTCCGAAGAGCCTATTTTAGGTGTGGTTTAGTGTCAGCTATCAACAGAACATTTGCGTCGAGGTAGGAGTCAGATGGAAAAAGAAAAGATCAAGCGGATAGTCAGAGAATTAAAAGAAAGAAAGAAAGAAAGAAAGAAAGAATGAAGAAATGATGAGAAAAAATGGATGTGAAAAACCAACAGAGAATGGAAAAGTGGCTTCAAAAGAAAGAAAACTAAAAGAATGAGAAAATGGTTTTTTGGGTGCAGATCAAGGAGAAAAGATAGACAGAAACGAGGAGAATGAGTAAGCGACAGCAAAGAATGCAGCAGCTTCCACCGTCAAATGAGGAAAGAAAAGATAAGATGCGATGAGTTAAAACGCCAGAAAAAAAAACAAACAAAAAAACAGCAACAAATAAACAAACAAACAAACAAACAAAAAAAAAAAAACACAAACAGCAAGAGTTGTGGTAGCAATTGGCTGACTTGAAAGAGGAAGGAAGCTCTTGGTTAGTATGAAACATACCACAAGTACGTCTCAGCGGTACCGAAATAAAACTGGATTGATTGGTAGCCGGCTGGTAGACGAACAGGAAGGTAGGCTGTTTAGCTGGCTTTATACTTTTTTTTCACCATCTGTTGCCTCATGATATAGATATGCGGTGATGAAGAGAAATAGAGAGCAAGAGAGGCTTGGGAGAATCAATCTGCAAGCGAGAACCAAACGACTGTTTTAAGTTTTAATATCGTTTATCATGGGGCTTAACATTAATATAATACTGCTAAGCCCATTTTTGCTATATCATAAGAATAAAAAGTAATGGTTAACTTATTCTGATTCGGAAAATTTCAAATAGCGAAACATTGTATATTTATCAAACCATAATTCGATTTTACAAGGAAGAAGCAAATTGATTAAAAAGGATTCTTCATTTGTAAGTAAAACCAAAGTATTTCGATAAGGATATGATTTTAAAACTCTGTATGGTTGATAATTATTTCTTATCAGCCAAAGAATTTGATTTCGGATGTATAAGCACTTGCCGATTAATATTGGCACCAATTTTCTTTTAATTGATATGATTAACTGGTTGGTTTTAATGGCGTGTCAAACTATCTAGAGTTATTTCATGCTAAGTTGTTCGTTTTTTTTTTTTTTATCTATAACTTGTTCTTAGTTACCTGGTGTGCTCTGTACACTGATTTGATTAAACTACAATCTACATCTTGGTTAATCGAAATATTTCGGGCGTTTAACTTTCTAATCTTATTAAGATGCTCATCGTATTAGATAAAATTATTTATTTTACTATTAATTCAATCCCCAGTGAGATGGTGAGGTTCCAGTAATGCTGGAGCTTTGGGGAATGTGGAGCACCCCTTCATTGCTATCGCTCCCAGGTCCATTCTGGCCCGGAGAGGTAGAACCCGATAGGGTCCTCTCTATGGATCAAATAGAACTAAACTACGTGCTTTTGCTAAAGTAAATTACTTGAAATAGAACTGTTTTGATATTTAAACTACATACTTGTGCTAAACTGAATTGTTAGAAATGGATCAGTTTTTGACAATGAAACTCTACTCGGCTAGCCTGAATTGTTTGAAATAGTAATGTTTTGACATGTAACTGTGTGTAAACAAAATCTATACTAATACTAAATTGAATTGGTTGAATTAGAACTGTTTGACTTAACTGAATAACTTGAAAGAGAAATGTTTTTGACATTTAAACTGTGTACTCACGATAAACTGAATTGTTTGAAATAGAACTGATTATTTGTATAAAAATGGATTTGGCATTGAATAACCCACAAAGGTTGATATGCCATAAAATCCGACCAACCAACCAACCAACCAACCAACCAACCAACCACAATCCCCAGTGATAAATTGTTCTCATTTTAAGGTCCAAGAGAATTTACATGAGTTATGTCTTTTGGATTGATTTTAAAAGCATGTCAAACCGTCTTGGGTTATTTTATTCTTCAAGGTTGGAGAATGACGTTCATTGTATTTTCATATATACTTTTTTGTACAATTATTTCATAAGGTTTTTTTTAACAGTTCTATCGAGTACGAATAATCTTCAAACAGATCTATTTCACTCATATATGACCCGGGTAAGAGTTGACCTGAGAGTAATGGCAATGAATGGCAATGAAACCTCATCATTTGATGTCGTTTAGTGTCATACATAGGAGACTCCTTTTTCGTGGAGGTCTTACCTCTTTGCAGGGGATACCGGGAAGTTCCAACTTTACGGCAACACCTTTTCCTATTGTACCAAAGCAGGGGCTGGGGTCAGAGTATTTCGACACCCTAGAGACAGCAGTAATGAAGATTATGTTACTATTTGTGGCGTTGCTTATGTCTGACCATGTGTTGCATCCTTTACCCCCACGAGAGGTTAAAATAAATAGAGACAGCTCATTCTGAATTAGCTGTTAGCTGAAAAAAAGTCTATGATGAAGTCGACACCCACTACTTAACGTGACTCAGTACCGATAAATCAATAACTGATAGGATCTTAAACGATCTTCATCCCTTGCTTTAAGATAATGTCATTACCGGATCGAAACTAATTGATATTCATGTAAAACAACTTCAATTTTGAGGTTATACAACATACATATTCTGCAAAAACCTAAACAGAGACAAGAGAAGAAACAGCGAACTGTGAAAAGAAAATGATCGAGGAATTGTGAACTGTGAAAAGAGAATTATTGGGAAACTGCGAACTGTAAAAAGAGAATGATTAAGGAACTGCGAATTGTAAAAAGACAATGATTAAGGAACTGCGAACTGTAAAAAGAATTATTATCCACAACAAACTGTGAATTCGACTTTTCGGTAGTACAGATACCAAGCAAAAAGATAGGTCGTGGTTGTTTTGAACAATGAGAGAGAGAGAGAGAAGCAAGGAAAAAAAGAGAGATAAATGGACAGGGAGAGAGGAGGGAGAAAGAGAGAAAAAGAGTGTAAAAAGTGATAACGAGAGAGAGAGAGAGAGAGTGTGTGTGTGAGAGGGGAAAGAGAGTGAAAAGTGATAACGAGAGAGAGAGAGAGTGTGTGTGTGAGAGGGGAAAGAGAATGAAAAGTGATAACGAGAAAGAGAGAGAGAGAGAGAGAGAGAGTGAAGGAAAAAGAGAGTAAAAAGTAATTACGCAAGCGAGAGAAAGTGAGAGAAAAAGAGAGTGAGATGTGATAACAAGAGAGAGAGAGAGAGAGAGAGAGAGAGAGAGAGAGAGAGAGAAATCTGGGAAACGAAGTAGACAACATGAATGTTATGATTGTGATCGCAATAATTGATACACAAAGAACTGTCCAGTGAGATCAAATGATTGATTTTAACGGCATGTCATCTCTTCTGAGGTTATATTATACCTAAAGGTTAGGAAATCGTTTTCATTCTACATTCAGATTTACAGTTTTGTGTAGTTGTTTTTTAAGAATTTTTTTTTTTTTTTGCTCACGGTCCATTTGAATACAAATATTTTTAAACGGATTTATTTGACACTAAGATAAGACTCTAACTGGTACAAGCCCAGTCGGTTGTGGCGTGGTGGCTATCGAATACACTGACTGCACTTCTGCAGGACGGGTAAGACCCCACAACGAATTTCCTGGTGATGACATGAAACAATCTGAATAAAAGCTCAGGTTCGTTTAAGAATATCATCTTCATAATGTGTATACAAATCATATATATATAATTCATATATACGTATAAAGAGGATTTGGCATTAAATAACCTACAAAGGTTGATATGTCATAAAACCCAAACCAAACCAAATTTAACAGATACTACTAGTGCGAGTGGTCCTGGGAGTATTAGCTATGAAGTGTTACTCTATACTTTCCTGATCATTAGAATAAAATGCAGTCAAGTGTCATACCTAGGACACTACTTTTTGGAGAAAGGGGTTCTTGCATTTTTGCAGGGGATGCAGTTACTGAATGTTTAAGCCCCGTCTGTACCGTTACGAATCTGTCAAATTTGATAGTTTGCACTTTTTGGAATCTTTAGCCATGTCTTCGGTGGAAAACACCAGAATGAACTTTAGATAGGAACACAGTGGACGGCAACAGGGGGAGATTTTAATAAGGTATTAATAGGGATGATGAAGAAATAGAGACTTTAATAATCATAATATCATAACGGAACTCTCATTGAAGTGTCAAAAAATTTAAAATACACGCATAAATGTTTTTATGCCATTAAAACAAAAAAAACTGAAACGAAAAAAAAAATCATAGTATTAAGATAACTTAATCTCTGTTGGGTAATGGGTAACGTGCTGGACTGTGATATTCTCATTAGGAATTTTTGGCTCATGATAAGTAAACTCTACCCTTAATCCGCTATTCTTAAGGGCTTTCATACACATTTTACTACTATCTTGGAAGTTCTTAAGAATAATGGATCCACGTGGGTAAAAACAGGTTCGGATTTTGATGTTCCTATGGGAGGATATGATTCTGTACAAATAGCAGACCTAGTGGGCTGATATATATTAGATACTCTTAGGAGGATAATTAACCCTATTCAGATAGGTTTATACCGAAATGATGGATTAATATATATCTCCAATAGTGATGGCCCTAGTAGCTTGAGTATACAAAAAAGGGATTATAAGGGCCTTCAAATCATTTGGATTCAAAATTGAAATTTCTTCAAATATTAAAATAGCCAATTTTCCGGATGTTATCCTAAACCTCTCAGACAGCACTTATAAACCCTTCCTTAAAACGGATCAGTTGTTGGCGACCATAGTCGAGGGTGACCCGAAGGCTCCCTTTTCGATAGCTACTACACCACGGTGTAGGGGAGGGCGCTACTCCTTTCCATAGATTGCCCCACTTTTCCCTAGATCCTGACCTTATAATGCTGAGTGTTAAGCAAGGTAGCATTGGTATGACTCGACCTGGGATTGAACCCAGGTCTCTCAGGCCATTGGCGAACACTCTAACCAATGTGCCAATGTCCGGTAAAACGGACCAGTACCCCTCCTATATTAATGTAAACTCAAATCACCCGAATGAAAAAAGATTCCCAAAGCAGTTAATATGAGAATAAGGAGATTATCATTCAGCAAGAAAATCTTCCAAATAAATGTCCTATGAATGGTTTATGTAATTTAGAAAATGTACTGTACCAAGGGATCATTTCCCCCCCCCCAATGGTTAAAAGTACAAAAACTTATATAGGAATCTCATCGACGAAATGGAAGCTAAAGTTTAATAACCACAATCATTCATTCTCTCATGAGCATTTAAAAAATGAAACAGTCTTATCCCAACACTTTTGTAAATTGAAAAATAAGGGTTTGACCCTGAAATTCAATGGAGTATATCGAAAAGGTCTGATACTCCAAACTGCTTTGATAGTAGGTGTATCTTGTGTCTAGAAAAGATACAAATCATGTTATACCCTGATCCAGATGAATTATTAGATCAGAGATGTAATTTAATAGCTAGATGTAGGCATAGAAATAAATCTAAACTATAGCCGAAAATCTAAGATAATTATTAATTAACAATAAAAATATTTTTGAATTGGGATATATAATGTAGAATAATTAAAAGATATCACCATTTAAGGTAAGGCGTATGTACGGTGGGGAGTAAATGACATTAGGGAAGGTTGGAGTTTAAGATATGTATTACTGTAATTAATTAAATTGTGGTCTTTGCTTTTCATGTTTATTTGAAATAATTTAGTTTTGTTGTAATTCCTATTTTATTGTTAAATCTAAAGAGTTACTTTAAAGTGAAGTTTAAATTATTGTAAAAATTAAATTAAAATTCATGTTTCCTCATTATTTGTTATTATCTCAACCGGAAACGAGAGGAGACCGGGAGTAATCTTTAATTGGAGAAGGCTCATTCCCTTACTTTCCCTGCCCTCCTGTGACCATCCCCATTCTGGCTGTATTCATTATCTCCTTGTTGGATCTGAAGAAGTCCTGTTAATTTTTTTTGAGTCGTTGATTCATATCAATACTCTTAGATGGAAGGATATAAATTTATAATCCTAACGTGACCGAATTTTGTTTTTTTCTTCAAAGTATATATATATATATATATATAAATGTAATAAGATTTGGTATCAAATGATATATATATATATATATATATATATGAAATAAGATTTAGCATTATATATATATATATATATATAAATGTATATATAAGAATTGCCATTAAATTTATGAATGCCAAAAGATTTGGTATTAAATGATATATATATATATATATATATACGCGTACATATAAATTGTAATAAGTTTTGGGATTAAAAGATATATATATATATATACATATATACGTATATAATATGTTTTGGCATTAAACTATATATATATATATATATATACCATATAAAGAAAAACCTTTAAAATTACTCATATTTTTTGTAATAGTATTTATTTCAGCTAACCTTATATTTTAAACAATCTGCATCTTCAGACAAAGAGATAATGTGAAATTTCTAATGAAGATTAAAGAAAACCCACAAAATTCAGATCACCCTATCTCCCTAACCCAAATTTCATTTGCTTTTTTTATTTTGTAAAGTCCAGTCCATTTGTTTTTCCAGCCTGGTTGCCAAATGACATTCAATTCCTGTATGAAGATGTATCAATTTTGGAACTCCATTTCCTTTCACTTATTCTTTAATATAATGGCAAACAAACTCTTAAACTCATTGAAGGGGATAAGTAAAAAAAATAGAATAAAGGAATAAATTGATTTAAGGAGAGAAAATCATCTACTATAAATAACTGACATGGGAATTGATATCCTCTTAATATAAGATTGTATTATAAAATATATATTGTATATCAATATAATTTTATCAAAAGATCTAAGAAAAGTGTCATTTTAATACTATTCAATATAATTGGTCACATGTAGAAAAATTATATTGGTTATTGTTAAGACATTATCTAAAATTATAAAAAAATACAACATAAATTTATATATACTCAATATGACAATTCATATATATATATATATATATATATATATATATATTGAAATAGGTAGGTCCACGAAGAGATTTGTATTTTTTGAATTTATTTATGTATTTTGTTCTTATATACGTGTATGTTTCCAGTTTGTTGCTTTTGTCAGAGAACATATTTAGCACAAGACCTTGTTAATGGGGTAATCACTGAGACTTGAACTCCGTCGTGTTTGCAGTTTGAATGATTTTCAGTTAGTTAGAGTTGAATATGGAGGTCATCCTCTCTTTTTCTTAGATTGTATTTACCTTTGTCTTACTCCTCTTTGATATTTGATATATTGTTGTCGTGGTGTGTGTGTGTTTGTGTGTGTGTTTGTGTTGGAGTGGTTTTGGATTTCACTAACAGTTATTTTTCCTTTATGTGCGTGTGAGTGTGTGTCTTGGGGATTTTTTTTATGTGTTTATGGGTGGTAGTGAGGTTTGAAATTTTCTGGTAACTTTTTCCTAATAGTTTATATATATATATATATATATATGTGTGTGTGTGTGTGTGTGTGTGTGTGTATTTTCAGCTTGATGCTTCGTCAGAGAACATGTCTGGCATAAGGTCTAGTTAATTGGGTATTCAATGAGACTTGAACTTACTCGGGTTTGTAATTTGAATGGGTTTTACTTGCTTATGGTTTTTTTTATGAATGCTGGTCCTTTTTCTCAGAGTGTGTTTCTCTTAGCTTACTTTATCCCTCATTTACTTTTGATATTTAATACCTTGTGTGTGTGTGTGTGTGTGTGTGTGCGTGTTGGAGGGGTTTCCGATTTCACTTTTAGCTATTTTTTCTCTCTGTGTGTGAATGTGTTTCTTGAAATTTTTTGTGTATATATATATATATATATATATATATATATATATGTATGTTTATTTCCATTTTTATGTGTGTACGATTCATGTTTTATTCAACTTTGGTTTAAATTTTTCTATAATATTCTTTTCCCGTATTTGAAGTAGCGTGTAGTCGTTAGTTTGAAATATTAGCATTATTTTAAATTTACCTCGACTACATTGGTGTAGGTGTTTCGAAACATTTAATTTTCTGTTTTCTTCTATTTTGATATTACTCCTGTGTAGTGATGTCCTTGCATTAAGGGCCTGTGTTGATCCTATGTGTATTTCTTTGCATTTGCTACATTAAATTATGTAGACTACATTTTTTGAGTTGCAGCTTAAGTCTTTATTTATTTTGAATTTGGTTTCCGAGTTTTTAAAGGTACATGATTTCACTTCTATAATTATATCACATATTTTGCATCGTTTATTATTACATTTTGTGACTCTTTGTGTTGTGTTTTCTCCAAATGTAGAAGAGGTGAGTATTATTTTAAGATTTTCTCAGGTTTTTAATTATTTTTGTGTCTTATATTTCTTTGACTTTTTCCTTGTTTTTAAGTTCTTCATGATTTTTCCTTATTTCTGTGAAGAGTTCTGGATTATTTTTGTTGTAGGTTGCGACGTATGCTACGGGTTTCTCGTTGTTGTGTTTTTTCGTGTTCTTTAATTCTCTTTGTGGTATTTTTTCTGTTAATTCCAACCTTTGATTTATTAGTGTTTTTGGATATCCTCTGGTGTAGGGTTGTGTGTACTTCTTTGAGGCAATTTCTTTTAGGTTTTTATCGGTGTTTATTGTGCGTATTTTACGTGCTAGTGTGTAAGGGATGGATTTTATACAGTTTTGGGGTTGGTGGTTTTTGAAGTGGAGATATTGTTGGGTGTCTGTTGGTTTGTGGTAGATATCTGTGATGATTTGGCCGTTTACATTTTTTATGAGGATGTCTAAAAGCTGTGTTCTATAGTAAATTTTATTTTGGGGTGTAGGTTTTGTAGTTGGTTGTGTAATTCGTTTATATCTTTCCATGGGCTTTTCCAGAATATGAAGCAATCATCTAAATATCTTTTCCATGATTTGGTAAATTCTTCTTTTATATGGTTGCTGTATTTTTACCAATTATTTCATATAGGTTTTTTTCTAAATATGCTAGGGTTAGGGTAGCGTATGTTGGCACAATTCTAGTTCCCATAGCTCTTCCTAGGGTCTGGATATAATTAATGTTATCGAATTGGAAGGAGTTATTATTAAGGATTATTTCTATACCCTCTATGATGATTTTAAAAAATCTTGGGTGTAATGTGTTTGGGTATTTATCTATCCAAAAAGTGATGGCTTGTTTTCCTAATTCATGGGGGATATTGTTATATAGGTTTGAGCCGTCAAATGTGGCTATGGGTGTGTTGGGATCAATTTCTTCTGGTATGGAGTTCAAAAGATCTATGTTGTCCTTAATATAGTTTTTATTTCATTTAGGAAAGGTTGTAGTAAGATGTCTATTAGTTCGCTAAGTCTGCTTGTCGGGTATGATGGACCTGCTACAATGTGTCTAAATTTGAGGTCACCTGGGTTTTAGGCTTTCTATATATTTGGATTTTTATGTTTCTACGGCGTTTTTTTTATTTGTTTGGACTTGTGAATTTCTGGTAGTCCATAAAAGTTCCTGGTTATGTTTGGTTAAGAAGTCTTTTTCTTTTTTGGTTAGTGATTTGTAGTGTATTTTACAGAATTTTGTGGTTTTTGATATTATATTTTTGTCTATTTTTGTATTTATTAGTTTGTATTGGTTTCATCTTTCAATATTTCTTGGATTTTAGTTTTGTAGTTCGTTTTATCTAAGATGACAACGTCACTTCCCCCGTCTGCTTCTTTTATGATCATGTTTTCATTTTCCTGTATATTTTTAAGGCTTGTTTTTGTTTTTGTGAGAAGTTATTTTTTGTTTTTGTTTTTTTTAATGTTGATATTCCATAATTTCTCGAAGAAAGTGTTTTGTTCACTATTGTTGCTTTTGTATGGGAAGAATTTGGTTTTATTCTTCACTAGGGAGTCATCTGTATCTTTTTTATTCTTGAATATTTCTATTAGTCTAAATTTCCTTTCAAGTTCTTTGAGGCTTTTTTAAGTTCTCTTATGTTTCTTCTTGAGGTGGGGCAAAATTGAAGACCTAGTTTGAATAAGTTTATTTCGTCTTTATTTAACTTGTGTGTACATAAGTTTATAGTTTTTGGTTTAATGTTAGTTTTGTGTTTTTGTATTGTTTTTTTCCTCCTGTTTCCTTTGTCTAAAAAAAATGGTCTTCGTTTGTATTTCTTAAAAAATAGTAATTTTTGTTTGTATTTTCTAAATCAAGATTTTTTGTGCTGTTGTTTATAGGGTGGCTCTTATTGTATATGAATGGGTTTATTTTGTTTTTTCTGGAGTCGTATGTGAAGTAGTTTGGCACTTTTTATTGTATGTAGGAGTTGTATGCGTGGTAGTTTGGCCAATCTTGTTGTGTGTAATAGCTTATAAGGGGATATTTATATATATATATATATATAATCATGTCGTGCCACTAGCACGGATATCCCTGACCCTCTCTCGCCACTTCTCCCTATCATTCATCGCTTTTGGCAGGTCTTCAGGGCTACATCCCGTATCCTCACATAGCTGCTGTATGTATGTTCGAGCTGGTCGTCCTGCTTTTGCTTGGCCATATGCAGGGGTCCATAGGAGTACATCACTGATGAGTTCGTCCTTGCTTCTCCAGTAGTGTCCTGCGTGTCTGGTTCGCCTAACTTGTATAGTTTTCGTGATAGGAGGCAAGTGTCCGTACAGCTGGTGTCTTGTGGGGTGTTGCCGCCAGGACTTGTTCAATATTGCTCTCAACATTCTTGTGTAATTGCCGTCTCAACATCCTTAGGAAAAACCAAAATGGCTTCCGAAGAAACAGATCCACAGCCTCTCAAATATTGACCATCTGTAGAATCCTTGAAGGCGTACGGGCAAAAAGCCTACAGGCGACATTACTATTTGTCGACTTTACCAAGGCCTTCGATTCCATTAATAGAGGCAAGATAGAACAAATCCTACTAGCATACGGCCTCCCAAAAGAAACCGTAGCAGCAATAACGATTCTCTACAGAAACACCAAAGTGACAGTGCGTTCACCAGATGGAGACACAGAATACTTCGACATTGTTGCGGGAGTACTACAAGGAGACACGCTAGACCCATACCTCTTTATCATCTGTCTAGACTACGTGCTTAGAACGTCGATCGACAAAATCAGAGAAAATGGCTTCGAGCTGACAAAGAAAAGAAGCAGAAGATACCCCGCAAAAACAATTACCAACGCCGACTAGGCCGATGACATAGCGTTACTGGCGAATACACCTAACCAAGCCGAAACACTACTGCATAGTTTGGAACGGGCCGCCGTAGGCATTGGCCTCCATGTCAATGCACAAAAAACTGAATATATGTGCTACAACCAAACAGGCGACATTTCCACACTAGACGGAACCTCTCTGAAACTAGTAGACAAATACACCTTCCTAGGAAGCAGTTCCTCATCAACCGAAAAAGACATCGACACGCGACTAACGAAAGCATGGGCTGCGATCGATAGGCTCTCGATCATACGGAAATCAGATATGACCGATAAAAGGAAGCGCAGTTTCTTCCAGGCAGCGGTCGTATCGATATTGCTATATGGATGCACTACTTGGACGCTAACTAAACGGCTGAAAAAGAAATATATATATATATATACATATATAATTAGATTTGGAATTAAATTTTATATATATATATATATATATATATATATATATATATAAGATTTGGCATTAAAGTAAGCCGGGTTTCGAAGCATCTCCCGTGTTTAGCCACACTTATGAGTTCTGATACAACGAAATTTTCTGTCTTTGGATGACAAGCAGTCGTGTTGATTCTACTATATGGATGCACCTCATGGACACTGACCAAAAGTATTGAGAAAAAAGCTCGATTGAACTTGCACAAGAGTGATAGGAGTCACAGTGAACAAATCCGGGAAGCAACATCCCACAAAGCAACACTTGAACGTCCACCAACACCCCATCTCTAAAACCATCCAAATTAAACGGAGGAAATATGCAGGACACTGCTGGAGAAGTAAGAACGAACTCATCAGCGACTTTCTCCCATGGAACCCTTCGCTTGGACATGCAAGTGTTGGACAACCAACGAGAACCAATGTACAGCAGCTCTCTATGGACACAGAATGTAGTCTAGAGGATCAGCCGAAAGCGATGTATGATGGGAACGAATAGCGTGAGGGAGTCAGGGAAGTCTGTGCTAGCAGCACGACATGATGATAATGAGGATTATATATATATGTATAAGTATGTTTTGATTAAATAATAAAGACATATTTTATCTATATAATTTTAAGATCCTTTCAAGTTTTCTGGTAAGTGTCTTGGTTTCAGGTTGGAATTGGTGGATTATTTAACCAAAATTGTCCAAAGCGCTTTCGGACCTTTCATAGGCCATCATCTGTGGTTGCTTGCATGTATAAAGAGTGTTTTTAAAGAGTTGTTAAAATTTTTTTTTTTTTTTTTTTTTATGATAGAACAAAATTACGTAAACGCAGAGTTGGATAAAACTGAGATGCTGATGAATTCAAAAACAGAACGCTATCAATGGAAATAGAATATTATCAAGAAATATGGAATATTTAAAAAAATCAAGTCATTTCAAAACATTGTCGCTATTTTCAAAATTAATTCTATTGATTTTAGCTTTTTTTGTTTTATATGTAGGACTTATAGGATTTGTCGTCGTAGCTAATTTATTTCATGTACTATTATAGTGGTGTTTTCCACAATAATTTTTCGAAATTTGGATTTGGGAATAGAATGGGTTTTAAGATGTAAGGCTATGGAGCTTGAATCATTAAGGTGCATTGTAAGGTGTCGAGAAAAAGTTGTAGTGGTAAGACCAACATAGGCATTATATTTTCTTTGGAGACACAGTCTCCCAAGAGACATTTAAACATATATACGACGTTTGACCTATCAAGAAGTTCACTGGAGGGGGAAGAGTGATTGGAAGTAATTAGGTTGGAGGTTTTAAATTTTTTGTAGTAAAAGATAAGTTTTACTTTTTTGATAGGATCGGTAGAGAGAAAATCTTTTGGGATAAGGTTTTTTAATATATGTTCATCTATCTTATAATTACTATGAAATTGTTTTTTGTAGAAAAGGTTTATTGATTATTTATGGTTTAGGATATTGTCTATGTTATGTTGTTCAGTTTTATTAATGAAATGTTTAATTTCGGTATCAATAATATAGTTGGGAAACCCATTATTAATAAGGGCTTGTGTACCATAGCCAGATATGGATATGCGAAATGGACATATAATGTTCATATACATATTTACATAGAACATAGGAATTTCGAAATTCGAAAAACACTTACGATTTCTTAGTTCAGGTACGAAACCTTTTATTACCTTTGAGTTTAAAGATTCTTCGACATAAGGAGAGAGATACACATTCTTTCTATTCTAGCTTTTTCATCTGCACCCCCCCCCCCATTTCGTGCGACACCTGCCCAAGGCCTTCGCGAGCAAGCGAAAGTCAACCCTTCTCGTTCGGTGTCCAGTTCTCAACTCTACTAACTGATATTTTCAAAATCCCCAAAATCCTCCGCACGCGCTTCCGGTGTGTGACGTCATTCGCACTCTCTATCCCCTGTTTCCCATCTGGGCTATTGTGACATCTCTGAGTGACACGTCCGCTCTGTGCGCACGCGTGAACGCCTGTGTTAATGTTGCACCTAAGTAACCCATGCACTGAGCCGAAAGGTTCTCAGCCTAACTAAACCCAAAGGCATAAAACGAAATCCCTCGGGCATTATATTACATTTGTTTTATATTTTTAAGTTCGTTAAGGAAGATAGTTTGAGAGGAAGATAGTAGTTTACCTCGGGAAATAAGTGTTTTTATGACTATTCTTTTATAACGGAAGGGGCATTCACTATGGAAATTCAGGGTACAGGGATTAATGTTGGTAGGTTTTTTATACGTGGGGGTGGTAAATCGGTCAATATTGCATGTGTCTATTAGTACACCAAGAAATGGGATTTTATGGTTTTTATTGATTTCTTGTGTGAAACTGAGAACAGAATTATTTTAAAAGGTCTCGTGAATTGTGTTAATTTCATCAGTGCTATTAGTAAGAAGGAGCATGTCGTCAGCATGCCCTAAATAAATATTAGGTTTATTGATGGTATTAAAAACTTATTCTTAAGGGCTGACATGTAAAAGTTTCTGAAAATGGGTCCCAAAACTGACCCCATCGCAATTCCATTTTTTTGGGTGAATATATTTCCATGGAGATCGTAAAAAAAATTGGTAAATTCATCCACAAATTCCAACCTGAAACCAAGACACTTATCAGAAAACTTGAAAGGATCTTAATAAAGTTATATAGACAATATCTGTCTTTATTATTTAATCAAATATGCTTAAATGAAAGACTGCTGCCTAACCACACACACACACACACACACACACACACATATATATATATATAGAGAGAGAGGTGAAATAAGATTTGGCATTTGTTGTTGTTGGCGACCGTTGTCGAGGGTGGCCAGAAGGCTCCCTTTTCAATAGCTACTACACCGAGATGTAGGGGAGGGCGCTACTCCTTTCCCTGGATTGCTCCACTTGACCCTTGATACGTACCTTATATTGCTGAGTGTTAAGCAAGGAGGTATCAAGTACCATTTTAAAAGTCTTTGGTATGACGCGACCTGGGATTGAACCCAGGTCTCCCGGATCATGGGCGAACACTCTACCAACTAGGCCAATGAATCCACAAAGATTGATATGTCTTACACTCGAAATAAGTGAGTTCGAACTCCAGTTGCGCTATCACGTTCATTTCTGGAAAATACCTTTGGAAAATGCATGAACCCCCTCATCTCCCAGCAATGGGTTGAAAAGTATCAATGCTGTTCTTTCACAACGATGGCTTTGGCATTAGAATGACCCATAAAGGTTTTTACTTCATTAAAAAAGAAACTAAATCCTGTAACAAATGTTTTAAAAGGTTTATTTTCTGTTCTATTCTCTCTGAGATCACATCGTTCAGGGAGTAAGAGTATGCTGAGATGTAAATGGACAGTACTCCTTGAGAGTTAGCCCAATCTCCTTTTCCAATTCAGGTGAATTTGTTATTTTGTTAATGCAAATTATAAAAATTAGGAAACTAAAAAAATGTTTGCATACCAGCAAAAAGTTCTAAAAAACAAGCAAACAAACAAACAAACAAACAAAAAATCCCCCAAACAATTGACGCATTCGCATGTGAATAAGCAGTGCTTACACACACATGCACACACGTACACATACACACGCACACTCACATACACACATACACACAAATAGAGACATACTTACCTGGCCTTCGTTGGGCCGTCTGGCATTCGTGCTGGATGGAGTAACGATCAATGGCAGATTCGAGGTCGAAAGGCCCCCAAATTTGGCTGGGCCACGTTCGGGTGGGCGATCTGTTTTTATGACTCCGATGCACCCCTTGTATAGCACTAGACCTCACGGTCTCGTTCAAGTTATATTCTGACATACGTGCCCGGATCTAGATTTCGGTCCGCGATACTGCTTGCCTCATTAGACCCACATTGCACTTAGTGGGTCAATGACTAGCAGGGTTCGAGTCTCGGCTCGTTCCCCACCTTCCCCTCCACCTTTATCCCTACTTTAATCGGCCTTCGGGCTTTTGACCTTGTGTCAAGTCCTGTTTGGTAGGAGGCAGCGACAAATATATACACAAACACACACACAAACAAACAAAAAAAAATCCTTAAACTATTATTAGAAGTGTCAGTAAAAAATATCAATGTTAACATTTGCCAGAAACTCTTAGCTAAAATATTTATTTTAAGTATGCTGGGAAATAGATATATCGAAATGTATATATTAGAGCTAAAATTTAGTCTGAATTAAAGTTCCAAGATTATGTCCAACTAAATTTTATCTGGAACAATTTTTACAGCAAAAAGAGGATTTTAATCAAACAATTCTATTCAAAGAATCTGTAATTATCAGCAAAAATCATAGCAAGACATTTTTGTAAAAGTTCAAAACTTAAGGATTTTTCCTACATGAAATTCCACTATCTAATCCTCGTTAGACTGTTCACAAATGGTCCGGGAGACCGGGGTTCAAACCCAGGTCGAGTGTTACAAAAGACTCAAAAATAGTACTTGATGCCGCCTTTCTTAGCACTTATTAAATGTACTATAGAAATTTAGGCATCTTCTTGTGATATATATATATATATATATATATATATATACATATATACTTTTAGTTGCGATATTTGATAATTATAAATAATTGAAGTGTGACCCATTACACACACACACACACACACACACATATATAATAACTACTAATATTATATTGTTCAAATTAACACTGATGTCGCTAAAAAGTTTATTCTTTCATTACATTTATTATTTATCATTAATTTTGTATAACGGAGGCGCTCGTGGTATAATGGTTATCATCAAAGGAAATGAACGCGACAAACCGTGTTCAAATATTAGACGAAATTGTTGGCTTTTCACATAGCTCTAATAACCTCTGGAAATATGTAAATGCAATTATTCTCCCTCTAGATTTCGGTAAATTGTAGGGTAGACTGGGCTCTTTGACCTTAGTATAGCAACAGGTCTACGTTTCGTTTGCTTTAGTTTTATGGCATATCAACCATTGTAGGTCATTAAATGTCAAATCCTCTTTATACGTATATACCAAATATATAGGATTTGGTTGGGTTGGGTTTTATGGCATATCAACCATTGTAGGTTATTTAATGTCAAATCAAGGTTATTGATTTATATTAGTTATATATGATTAGTAAACATAAATCAACAAAAATGAATAGTTCCAAGTATTTCTATGAATCACTAACAATTCCATCAAACATTAGTCATTTGTTTACACACAGTTCTATTCCAAATAATTATATTTAGCTTTAGTCAACAAAGTAAAATGGTTCCAAGTATTGCTATGTATCACTAACAACTCAATTAAGCATCAGTTATTTGTTTACACAGTTAGATGATCAAACAGTTCTATTTCAAACAATTCAATTTAGCATGAGTCATTTGTTTGAAGTCAGTTTAAATTTTAAACAGTTCTATTTGACCCATAGATAGGACCCTATCAGGTGCTACCACTCTGCGTCAGAGTGGACCTGGGAGTGATGACAATAACGGGGTACTCTGCATTCTTCAAAGCTCTAGCATTGACGGAGCCTTACCATCAGGTTATTTAACGTCATATCCAGGTCACTTGTTGGGAGGCGTCTTAACCCTCAGCAGAGATGTAGTCGGCGTATTCTACAGCCCTAGCCAATTGGGTCACTCGTTGGGGGGGGGCGTCTTACCTCTCTGCAGAGATGTAGTCGGTGTATTCTACAGCCCCAGTCGACTAGGCTCATATTGAATGCAACACCTCTAGCAAATGGTAAATTGGGCAAACAAGGCTTTTTCACCTTGGTATGGCAATTGGTCTAGGAGAAAAAAAAACTCTGAATTTTAAACTTAAGTCCGCTTAAAAATTAACCTTCTGTCATAACTTGTACGTGCAGAGCTGTTCGGTAAATACATTTTGTAGAATCATGGTTTAAAAATCAGAAAGTTTGAAATTTGTTCCATCAAATTTCATTCACTTTATAGATTATTGAAATGATTTGTAAAGCATCCATCTATGATTAGAAATCTTTAAAATTAAATATATTTTTTTCTTCTGTCTTCACTGTTGTTGGTAGAGATTAAAAAGACAATATCGTTTTATTATTATTTATTAGTCACGTTCCATCCTTGTTTCTAAATTGTGTTAGTCACGAAATTAAAATTCACTCATCAGGTTTCCTGAAAATTAATGAAATAATTGGAATACTAGTTCTTATTTTTATTCTTTAAACTTTTTTCTTTATTTTTTAAAGCTTAACCAATTGGCCAACTTGCCTTTTAGTTTCTGTTTGCTGTTTCTGATGCAGCAAATACGCTAGTAGCATAACGGTTATAAGCGGAGGAAGTAAACTCTTTTTGTTTTAATGTCTAAACAGAATTTAAAATGATTAAATATCAATTTTTTTAAAAATCGAAAATCGATAAAAAAAATCAAATATCAATTTTTAAGCAAATATCAATTTTTTATCAAATTCAATTTCTTTAAAAAATCAAATATCTATTTTTAAAAACTAGATATCATTATTTTTAATCAAATATATCTTTTTAATCAAAACCTGCCGGAGGCGATGAATGATAGGGAGAAATGGCGAGAGAGGGTCAGGGATATCCGCGCTGGCGGCGCGACATGATGATGATGATTGTTTTTTTTTTTTTTATCAAATATCGATTTTTTTATCAAATGCAATTTACAAACAAATCAAATATTAATTTTTAAAAATTAATTAAATATCAATTTTTAAAAAATTAAATATCAAGGCTCAGTTAATTTTTATAAAGAAAAAAATTATAAATACAAACCCCCATTATCATGTCACACGACCAGCACGAATCTCCCTCACCCTCTCTGACCATCCGTCTCTATCGTCCATCGCTCCCTAGGTCTTCAAGGCTACATCCTGTATCGGCACAGAGTTGTTGTATATAGGCTCGAGCTGGTTGTCCTGCCTTTGTACGTCCATGTAAAGAGGTCAACAGGAGTATGTCGCTTATGTGTTTGTCCTTACTTCTCAAGCAGTGTCCATCATGTCTGGTTTGTCTAACTTGGATAGTTTTCGTGATGGGTGGTGGGTGGCCGTACAGCTGTTGTTTTGTCGGGTGCTGCCTCCAGGACTTGTCAGATATTGCGTGCGGCATTCTTGTGCAATTGCCATCAAGCCTTTTCTCCATTCTTTCAGTAAGCGTCCATGTAGTGCATCCATATAGCAGTATCGACACGACCGTTGCTTGGAAAAAACTGCGTTTTATTTTTATCGGTCAGGCTTGACTTCCATATGACCGATAGCCTATCGATAGCTGTCCATGCTTTTGCTAGTCGTGTGTTGATGTGTGTCTCGGTTGATAAGACACTGCTTCCTTAGTAGGTGAACTTGTCTACTAGTTTCAGAGAACTACCATTTTGTGTGGAGATGTCGCCTCTTTGATTAAGCACATGTATTCCGTCTTGTCTGCGTTGACATGGAGGCATATGTCAGCAGCTGCTCGTTCCAGACTATGCGGGCTTTTGGGCTTAGGCGAGTGTATTAGCCAGAAGTGCTATGTCATTGGCTTAGTCCGCGTCTGAAATAGTTTGTACGGGGTATCTCCAGCTTCTTTCTTTTGCCAGTTTAAAACCATTATCTTTCATTATATCTATAGACGTTCTAAGTACATAGTCTAGGTAGAGGATAAACAGGTATGGGGATAATGTGTCTCCTTGCAGCACACCTACAATGTCGAAGTAGTCTGTCTACATCCGGGGAGCGGACTTTTACTTTTGTGATTTTATATAGCATTATTATGGCTGCGACAGTTTCTTTGGGTAGGCTGTAGGCGAGTAGTATTTGTCCATTTCCCCTCTGTGTATGAAGTCAAAGGTTTTGGAAAAGTCGACGAATAATATTGTCGCCTCTCGGTTTTTTGCACGTACACCTAGTAGAATTCGACGGATAGGCAAAATTTGAGGTGTCATGGATTGATTTCTGCGAAAGCCAGTTTGGTTCTTCCTAAGTATTTTCTCAATTTTGGGTTCTATGCAGTTGCGTAGTAGAGCATTGTAGATTATGACCGCTATAGATGTAAAGGTTATACCTCGGTAGTTGTTGGCTATTCCGAGGTTACCCTTCTTAGGGAAGGGGATGATGCATTCTTTTGTCCATCTGTCTATTGTGTTTTAGTTATATATATTATAGTGTCGGAGCAGTATGTCGTCGAATTATCTGGTCTTCAATACTTCTAGGGGTATTTCATCAAGCCCTGCTGCTTTTCAATTTTTAATTTTTCTTGGTACTGAGTCGAGTTCCTCTAGCATAAACTGTCTTAGTTTGATGTCTTGTTGATTGATAATTTTCGTGATTGGTTCATGTGTAACTTTCGGAGGTTTTCCGAGTAAATTCTCGAAATGTTGTTCCCACAGGTGTATTCGTTCTTCTTGGCTGATAGCTTTCAGTTAAGCTTTCGCAGTACTTTTCCTTCTGCTCACTTCGTTTACCGTTTGCTATGCTATCCTAGATTACCTATCTTCAACCGAGTTTCTAATCTTATTGATCTGATTTTGTATGTATTTTGTTTGTTATTTTAGGTATATGTTAGTTAATTTATTTTGTGTCTTCTTAAATTTCAGGGCATATTGGTTGGTTTTCTCCTTTTGCATTTGGAAGCACTTTTCATGTCTAAACGCTTTTTTCTATCCGCTAATGTCTCCCATGGGGCTTTAGTTTTAGCTCTTTGTTTACTTGGTAAGCATTTTGCTGCCGCTTCTATGTGAACATTGACAAAATTCTCATATTCTGCATTCGGAGTAGGTGTTTCTGATATCACCTGTTGTGAATCGAAATTGTTTCTTTGTGTTAACGTATATCCATCTCTAATATCCTTGTTTTTATGCAGGGACCAGCCATTGTGTACGCTGGTTGTTGTTTGGGCCACATTCCTTCGTAGACTTAGTCGTATCTTTGCCGTGACGATTCGGTGGTCGGAGGACACACCCTCGAAAGAGGAATATGCCTCGTAATTTAATGCACTATTATTCCATTTCCATAATAATAATTTAACGAACAATATATATAAAAATAGATGGAATAAATCTTATATTAATTTGAAAAACAAAATGAAGACATTTTAACTTAAATGATAGATTGATTTTTACGGTATGTTAACCTGTCTGAGGTTATTTAATGCATAGAGAATCACGTTCACTGTACGTTTATTTTACATATTTTATGTCGTTTTTTTTTTCTGTTGTTTCTTCAGAGATTTCCCCCTTAATCGAAATCAAATAAGTTTTGAACCGATCGATTTAATCCTTGGATGGGACCCTAACTTCCATTTATGGTGGTCTGTCTGCGCTGGCAATGTACTCCACACTCCCCAGATTTCTAGAACTGGAGCCGCACTATCAGATTCAATTAAGTGTCAATTCCAGAACAACTCCTTTTTGAGGTACTGGAGGGGTCTCACCCCGCCTGTAGGAGATACAACCGGTGTATTCCGAGTCTCTTCGCCTGATAGAGCGAATGTTTATCTTTAAAGTTAATTTCCGATGTACAGCTCATCACACCGAAGGTTTCGAGTTATTTGACTTGTTTGCGTCGAAGGAACGAAACTTTTTTCGATACAATATGTCGCATCATTTTCGATACAATATGTCGCATCATTATTCTTGCCTCTCGTGGAATGGACAGGTGGTGAAAGATTATAAAAGTTATAAAGTTTGAAAATAAATATTGTATTTTAGAAAAATCGATATCATTTCGCCATATCATAACTTGATTAATTTTCTTTGAAGTGATCTCAGATTTTTACAGCTCGTGAAGAAACAACTAAAAATTCCTTTTAAACGTATTTTCTTTTTATAAAAAGTATTTTTCGGTATTTAATGCCAACGCTATTCTCGATTGAAGAACAGTTGAGCTACTATTTAGCTAAGCGCTTGGGGCATATATTTCATTTGGGTTTAAAAGTGAATATAATACTGTCACTATGATTCGATCTCGCTTTCTATGAGCACCTTAAACCAGTACGCCATTCGGACTTCCCTTTCTAAAAAAGAATCTCCCTGTTACTCAACTTCTTTTGCAGTTACCATTGAATATTGTTTACCCAATCTAGTCTTTATATGATAAACAGGATGTTTAGGAAAAATTTATATTTCATTGTCGAATGACTTGATTAATTTTCGTTCTAATGGTCTCAGATTTTTAACAGCATTTGTAGAAATAACTAAAAAAGTTTTTAAATGTTTTTTTTTTTTTTTTCAGGTATTGAAATGCCATTCACCGGAAAAGAAGTTTGAACTGTTTCTATGAACGCTGTTAAAGTTTCAGATCATTTGAAAGAGAATTGGTCAGTTGAAAAGATGAAAGTAATTCTAAAACAGTGTCGATGGGCCGACCGATGATGATGTCGATCACGTGGACTTTTAGAAAATGAGGTGAAGGGACAGAGGAAAAGCAAAGATGACAAAGTTAAGTTAATAAGTTTAAAAGCCAATTTTTCAATTGTGGCAAGAAATATAAAAAGGAAATTTGTGTGAAATTCCTGTTATTGTCAAAAGTGTTAACTCGATTGTCTTATAGTTTTTGGTGATTACGGAATGATATTAATTTCTCTGATATACTCTGTACATCTCAAAGGATATAAAACAGTCTGTATTTACTATATTATTTTAAAAGGCCATAAGAATAAACAATCTTTCATAATATCTTCTTTCGTAATGAAGAGATAATTTTAAAGGATATTTTTAGTTGTAGCCTAAAGCCACTTTTTAAAATTTCTAACCAGCAGTTTAGTAAAAGAAAATTCTGTAATCACCCTATCTCAGAATAAATAGCAGCCCAAAAGCCAAAATCACCAGTTCGGGCCAAGTGCACCTGCAGGCTAGCAACCTGGCATTCATGCCGGGTGGTCTGAATCATTGATGAGCATAGATGCACATTGAACTTAGCCTTTTGGCCTGATGAATCGATGACAAGCAAAAATCCGCATGGCCTCAGTCGGTCTGGCCAGGTGAGCACCTGGTCTGAGGGTGTCGCCTCTCTAGGCAATATCCACGTTGCGGGGCTAGGTTTATCGCTTGGCGCCTGAAGGACAAAATATTTTTGCACCTGTTGCTCAAGAATCTCAATACGTGCGCAGCTCCTACCATAAAAACAGCCTTGTATCATATTCTGACACGATGGAGTCTCAGAGACATACATTTCGGGGCTTGCTCGGTCTTGGGCGAAGAGGATCAGAATGTAGTGCTTTTAGAAGTTCCTGCCTTCTTCTAGCAGTCTATGCCCCCCGCTACTTCCTGCCTCCAAATGTTCGTGCTGCCACTACTCCTACATCTTTTAGGGTATTCCTCTTCCATAATCTGTCCTTATCAAGGTACTGGTTTTACTTAATATAAATACCCTTATAAGGACTCATGTCTTTACTTACCACGATTGCCCTTTTCAAGATGAACCAATAATAACTCGAACCCACAAAATGAGAAAGGTAAATAATTAGCAACCTTACTACTCAGTCAGCCAAATACAACGAACACTCGGAGTAACAGACCATTCTCCGAGTGGACGACAATGCTTGGACATCCGACGGCTTCTCTCAACAGAGAAAACAGCAACGCAAGGCAACTCAGGCCATACTATCCGGCCTCGCGACACCTGTCCACGAACCAACGACACTGCCTGGACACATGACGACTGTTCTAGCAGATCAACAGCGACGCCAGGCAACTCAGGCCATATTTCCCAACCAACAAACTGCTTGCCCCTCGACACCAGTGAACGACTCTGTTCGGACTTATGACATTTCATCAACTCGCTTGATGCTAACGTCGATCAATCCCCGGTTAACTTCTGAGTCAACATCCGGAACGACATCTAACCTTCCTCTGTAATCCAACACGTCTAACTCTCCAGCCATCTGCAGACTACCTGGCCTCATAGCTGCACCAACAACCTGTTCGAAGATAATCTAGAATCCCTTTCGCCAAAAACTATTAGACAATGGAGTCTACACAGGAAGGTTTTTCGTTAATATACTTTTTAAGTAGCCGTCGAGAGAAAGAAAGAGAGTATGAAAGCTGAGTCGATCGCGTTAGCTGAACAAAGAGAAACAACATGTCATGAGGAGAAAGAGAACAGAGACAGACATTGAATTTTTTTTCTGGTTTTCTATAGTAATTTTTACGAACTTGTTCGCTGGTTTCGTCTCCACAGCTCCGCATCTGGTGTGAGACCTCTTTTCGGAGCTCACCACAAAGTGGGACCCCAACCCTTGTCAGTCTTTACATTTTCGTGGCTGGTATTCAATTGTTATCTTGACACGTCTTCTAGCCAACTAACTTTCAAACCCATGTCATCCCCTTACTTCTGCCTGGTGTCGTAGTGAGGATATATCCATTTCTGGTGGTTCAACACTTGCGCAGATTTGGAACCTTCATTTTTTTCTAGTCATTTCTCATTACCGTAGTCATTTACCCCTGATTAGCTGACCTCACTCCGGTCAGCTGCCCATTTCTATAAACTTTTTGTCTGCTTTTTCTTCCTATAATTTTTCTTCTCTTTCTCCTTCCCCAGAAATTAACCTCCCGTCGCTCATTTTATTTCGTTACACCTAAAGTATATCACAGGATGCCGGACAAAAAAGTTCAAAAATCAAATATGGGGAGATGGAAACAGGCAGGACAGAACGCGGTCGGGTCGATCAACTCGTAGCTCGTGGAGATGACTGCTGGTTTCAGGAAAGGATTTTCACAGCGGATGACTGCTGGTTTCAGGAAAGGATTTTCACAGCGGATGACTGTGAAGTAAACCAGGGATATCCACCATCCAAATGGACATCAACCTGAATAGATGCTAGAAGATTGAATTGATACTCCAACTATCGAACGGATTATCTTGCATGAAAGACTCGATATTCAGAAGGTATAGTGCCACTGAATATGAACAGAGTAGTGGAAACTTGAACATTATTTGATTCTGATACCCATTGACATTTTTGTCTTGAATGTTGTATACAGCCCTCACAGAACTTTTCTTTCCTTTTTCTTTCACGTTCACTACTATCATTTTTTATCATCAAATTATTGGTTATTATCCATATTTACCCAACCCCTCCGCTCGGGCAGGATATCACACAAGGTCACTTTTTAAGCGGAGTTTAACAGATTTGAATTCAGAATTTTCCTTCTCCTAGACTAGTTGCCTCAACAAGGCTAAAGAACCCAGTCTGCCCTGAATAATTGGGTTCATACCTTTCCCAAGGGTATTAGTGCAATGTGAAATGCAATCAGCCTCGTCCAGGATTTGAACTCGTATCGCCGTGTCCATTTCCTACGACGATAACCATTACACCACGGGAACCTCCAAATTATTGGTTATTATAGCCTTGTTTTTATCATCTTTTTCCCCCTAAATATTACCTTCACTGTGTTCTCAGACCTGTTAGACATCGTACATATAGAAACCTTAGGAGTCAAACCCCCGGGATAATAGAATCTGAATCTCCGGTTAAATATAAATTTTGTGTCAGAAATCGTCGGCCGTGACACTTGCCACTAACAAAATGTTGGCTTTTTAAAATAATTTACTTGTCTTTATCATTTTTACCTTTCCTATGTCTCTTCATTCCTTTTTCTAAAAGTCCGCAGGATCGACATCATCGGTCAGCCCCGTTAC
Organism: Sepioteuthis lessoniana; assembly: GCA_963585895.1. Classification (NCBI taxonomy): domain Eukaryota; kingdom Metazoa; phylum Mollusca; class Cephalopoda; order Myopsida; family Loliginidae; genus Sepioteuthis; species Sepioteuthis lessoniana. The sequence goes on along the minus strand of OY757931.1, from coordinate 4,713,849 downwards.
AATCTTTTAGAACTACTTTTAACCCGACTCTTATTTTTCAAAATACTTTTGTTTTTGAGTGTAACAATATTTTGCTGTATTTATGTGACTTGAGGTGCTGTTTGTGGTACTTTCCAATTGGCTAAAAGGGGTCATGTGACCTGCCCACCACCATATCTCTAGAGTAAGCAGTCAGATGTTGTCGTATATAATCCTGTATCATATTATTTTTTTACCTTGATGAAAGAACCATGGATCATATCAAGATTTAACAATATTTTATGAACCACTAAATTTATGTGATCATTTCAAAATAGAAGTTAATATTTTGATGATTTAAATCTGATTTACTTAGAAACATAAAAATTGCTCAATGTTTTTGCAATAACCAAACTCGTGTGTATATATATATATATATAATAGGAGATAAAAATGAATAAATAGATATTATTGTCATGACCAGTTAAACCTTTGCATATTTTTACTTCTGGTCTATATATTTACATTTTGACATCCTTACATAAAGATTGATGTCATTCAAAAACAATTTTCAGCCAAACTGAAAATTATGATATCCAAGTCTTTTCTATATCAATAAAAAATGATCACCTTATTTTATATTTAACAATTTGTAAATGCAGTTCGTAAAAGTACTGTTATTAACTCGATGTAGTTAACTTATACCAGCAAAATAATAAAGAAAAATACAGATTTCTGAACCAGTTGACAAAAATTCACGAGCAGAATGTTAGAGTGAAAGTCATAACTACTATTAGCAAACCTACACGAGTGAGTTCGAGTCTCACTGGGTGCCCCATTCATCCGGCTTGTGGCAAATCGAAGCAAAGAGCTTTGTAAATAACTACTACATTAGAAACTTTGGTATTTAATTGAAAAACGCCTTTTTCTTTTCCGGTGAACGACATTTCTTTACCTGAAAGGAAAAAAGCCCATAAAAAGATTAAGCATACGTTTCTGGGTTATTTTTACACTTGATATTAAAATTTGAGATCATCTGAACGAGAATTGGTCAAGTTATTATATTACGAAACGATATTAATTTTCCATCTCAAATGATATAAAATTTTTTGAAACGGCCAGTATTTTAATCTACCATTAGTTGCGATTATTTTTCTAAAATCTCGATATTTAAACAAACTTTATTTGTTCTTTTTCTTTTTTAACAGGACGAGAAGTAATAATTTACTAAGCTTTCTGGCTTAGATGTGGCACAATACCACATAAATGGGGCACCCAATGAGACTCGAACTCACTTGTATGCTAGCCTAGCTCGTTAACCATTACACCACCAGAGAAGGAGTTATTACGCATTTCTAAATCTCTCCCTTGTATCTGTGTCAATATTTGTTAGGTAACTCATTAGACATCAGTAACATTTGGTGGGAGTATTATACGATATGTTGTGGGAGGTATATCGAGGTATTTCGTGTTTTGGTTGGGATGTCGGTAAATAGCGATAAGAAGAAGCACTAATGTTACAACGCTGGTATTTAGAGGTAAGCTTAGCGTAACGGTTACCGTGATGGGAAATGGAATCTGTGATTTTGGATGAAGTTTTTTGCGTTTCATATAGCACTAATGTTCTTTGGAAAGGTATAAATATATCAGATTTTTCTTCAGTAATGGATAAATAGTGAGGTAGACTGGGTTCTTTAACTCTGAGTAGGCAACCAGTCTAGGAGAAGGAAAACTATATGGTATAAAATGATTGCTTATGTCATTACAAATGATTTTAGAAATGTTTTAAAATAATTCTTTTTTAGTCTTACAAATTAAAATATATTATTTGATTATAATACTGGCCAACCAATTGATAAATAAATAAATAAATAAATAAATAAATAAATAAATAAAAGTCTTATTCTATGAGAAATTTATAGTTTTCTTTTTACTATTTCGAGCTGCTTATTTTTAAAAAAGTCGTTTTTTCCCAGCATGACTGGATGTTTTGCTACAGAAAACACAATGTATTGAAAATAATTAGTATTTCTGTCACAGAAAGAAATTCAGGTTAGAGTTGTCTACTTACTAAAAATTACAATCGTGAAGAATTACCAATTAATTTTGTAAAAATAAAACAGTGACACAATTGAAGAAAATTTCTGACTTCGAACTCATTTTTTACGCTCGAGATTTTCTTTTATTTGATCTTTGGTTGGAAATTTTGCCTCTCTAATAAAATGAATTCATTAACCTTAGAAATTTTCAAGAGACTTATAAAAAATTCCAATAAATCTCGACATCTCCGAAATATCGAAGGCAGCCACAGTGAAATTTAAAAAAGCGCTAAAATTTGAAATGAAATTTCTGAAACATTTTCTCGATTTTTAATAAACTTCGCACTGTATTTTTCAAAGTGATTTTCCCGTCGACAGTTTGAAAGATGGTGTATAAAATTGTCATTCTTTGAAAAAAATTACACAAATACTCAAATTCATTGCCATATTTCAAGCATTAAACCACACAAAAATATCAAATTCTGCAAAACACAATGAATGATCAAATCAAAGCAGAAACAAAATCTTTTCATTGTGAAATTCAGATAATGATTTTCCATTTCATAACATAATCATGAACGAACAATAATCATCCCCAAAATATGATTTTATCACAGTTCAGATTTTACAGTATTTGTGTCGTGCAAAAATGATTCGAGGAGAATAAAAATAGACTACATTTTCGATGAACTACATCCACAGAATAAGTTGAAAACACGAATAAACATTGATGAAGCAATTTTATTACTGGTTTATGCAAGATATGAAAACTTATATACAATCTAAAATTAATTATTTTATCATATTTTGTCTGATGAAATATTAGAAATTATCGAATTGATAGTAAACTTTAGATAATTGCTCTCCAAAATGATTCTCGTTTGCTGTAAACCGTAAAAAATATTTCATATTCCTCAATTTGATGATGATGATATTCATCGACTTTCTAGCACTGTTTTTGAAATAGATTTCTGATATCAAATGAATTCACTCGTACACATACAGAGAGAGAGAGAGAGAGTGCGAGAGAGAGAGAGAGAAAGAGAGAGAGAGAGAGAGAGAGAATAATCATAATAATAATTATTATATTTTTTTAACTTTTACACCTTGGATGTTTTTCACACGAGTGTTAACTGATGGTCTTTTTAGCAAGTCTCCTCAAGTCTCCAACACTCTTCTGAGTATTCTGACTGATCTCAATCATACTGTAGTCTGGTGTTGATTCTTGCTCCAATTTCTAACTCTTTTAGTTCCCTTACCAATCTTTTAGGTATCGTTTTAAGCACGCCAATGAAAATTTGTATCACCCTCACCTCCATGTTCAACTGCTTTCTTATTTCTCTAGCAAGGTCTAAGTACTTGTCACTTTTTTCGCTTTCTTTGATTTTAACTCTGTAGTCCACTGGGACGGTAAAATCCACTATACAGCAAGTTCTCTTTTTGTTGTTAATTGTTACTTGGTCTTCTGGACGGGATTAGGTGATTTGATTGTATCTCCAAATCCCAGAAAATTTTATGAGTCTCATTTTCTAGGACGGATTCTGGTTTGTGCTTTTACTGCATTTGGTAGTTTGGTCAAATTTAAATTTCTTACTCAAATCCCAGTAGATGCCCTTCCCCATCCAGACACGTCTAGTCTTGCACTCTTTTTGCGCTACACTCGCTTATTATGGGATTGATTGTTTCTTCTTTGTCACCACATAATCTATAATAACTATTCTATCGTGAATTATCGACTTTCGCTTTGTTCCTTATAATGTTGTTTTGTGTTGTTATTAGAAGAGATTCAGTTTCCCGTTCGTAGCCATGTTCAGTTATTCTCGTTTGAGATTTCGCCTTTTTGTTGGTTGAAATATCCATTCAGGCGGTTTTCTTCCCATTTCTGTTTCCTATTTTTTGTTGTTACTTCATTTGCCCCTCTGTTGTCAGTGCTGTGACTGGCCTATGTATTTAGTCTTTCTTATCTCTTTTTAATGTCGTCCTCGAGTCCTCATATTGATTCATCCATGCTATCTTTAATGTTGGCGAATCTTCTTCCTTGATGCGTATACGAGGATCATTAAATAAGTTTCCAGACTTTTTTCGTGTGGGCACTTTCATTGAAAGTACACACCTGAAACTCTAGTCCCCTTCGAAGTAATCTCTTCCAGCTTCAATGCACTTGTTGTATCGTTACAACAACTTCTGGAAGGCCCCATGGAAGTCCTCTTGTCTGAGCGTGTCAAGGACCTTCGTCACAGCCTCTTTCATCTCCTCAATTGTCTCATAACGACAGCCTCTGAGGTTAGGGAATAACCAAAAGTCACAGGGAGCAAGGTCTGGAATATATGGAGGCTGAGGAACTGTCTTGATGCCCATCTTGTTCAAATAGTCTGTGAAAAGGATGGAGTGGGAGACTGGTGCATTGTCCTGGTGGAAATGTCACTGACGCGAATTGAAGAGTGCTGGCCTCTTCTGAAGGAATCTCTTCCTGAACTCCCTTAAAACATCAACATAGTAACCCTAACCCTAACCCTTTTGCCAATCAACTGTGGTGTATTGACTTCCTTACTCCTCCCACACCTCTCATCATCCCTCACAGACTCCCTGCCTTCCTTGAATCTCTTATGTCACTCAAAAACTGATGCTCGATTCATGCAAGAAGCCCCAAAAGCAGTCTAAAGCATTCCATACGTTTTTATGGCGGCATTTTTTCCAAGTTTAAAACAGACTTTTATTGTATATCGTTCTTCTAAAGTGTCCTCACGTCTAGATTGCATTTTTGAAATTCACCAGCTGTGACAATGAGGCTTTAGTAGGGTGAATTCCAATTACTGCTGTAGCTGTTCATTTGAAAAATTTTGCTGCTCGGCCAATGCTAGTACGTCCATAGAAGAACATCAAAAATAAATTCATCCTTGCTTCTCTCCAGCACTTTACCACATGTC
>OY757931.1:4678925-4703925 GCA_963585895.1 Sepioteuthis lessoniana | reverse complement strand
AAACAATAAAAAATCCTAAGTTTATATCCTACGTGTTTAAGTTAGTATCGAATAAATGTTAAAAGTGAATGGTCATAGTTATAATATTTTTTAAAATATGATTTTAATTATTTTATTTTTTTATTATTTCTTTTTCTTTTGTGTTAAATTTAAATAAGATTATTTACCATCTCTTTTGGATAAAATTTGATGTTGACAAAATTCATTTACCTCATCTAAGTAATCTTTTCCGTGTAAAATAGTGTAAATTTACATTCTCTTTCTATTTTAAAATAAACCAAATACCTAATACACTTCTGAGGCATTTCGCAAGCTAGGCTTGCGAACCTTCATACGTGAGTTCGATTCTCGCTGTGTGCTCCATACTTTTGACCTCAGTGCCACACTAAGCAAGGCTTAGGAGATAATAATTGTATGATATGCTTTTATGGGAATTTATGTGAGGGATAGAAAAGGGAGAAAAAAGATGGGAACAGAAGAGAAACAGAGCCAAGTAGGACGGAGTGGTTTATCAGATTTTTATTTGCACGGACTATATGTAATGTCTTTTTTAGTAGATAATCTATATATATAATCAAATCCATCCTAAAATAAATACCCTTATTTCACATATCTTTCTAATTTGTATATCTTGAAGGAAAACTTGTATATAATCAAGACATTTTCATAATAAAACTTAAACTAATAATTGATGTATCTCGTGGCTCAGATGTTCGAGCCGAGATTTTAAAAAATGCTGCTTTTCTAGGCATTCGCGACGACAGACTTTTTCCCCACTTGGAACATTGGCGTCATTCTCTAATTTTTGTGATTTTATCTTGAACCATAAACTTAGTGGATATCAATTTTATACCATAATTCAATATTTGGCTTCATTCGGTTGAAATTTAAAATTTTGTTCAAGTACTGAATTAATTTTGTTTGCATTTTTAAAATGAGGAATGTAGCGGAGGTTGTTAACTGAGAGAACACCTTAGAAGGCTGTGTATGGAGGATGTCTGAGGCCAGAAAAAGTAAGGTGGGTGTTAGTGAACGTAGGAGGAGGGTGCCAACTACGATGGATACCGTTTATGTAGAAATGAGGCTGGCAGGCAAAATTGTTCTCCACTTTTTATTTCTGTTATTTGTTTATTCTTATTTTATTTTAGCGCCGCTTCCTTCAACAGGAATTACCTCGGCTTTAAATTAACTCTACTGTTGCATGTTGTTACCTTTTCCATTCATTTCCAATTCTTTCTTTCTTTTCTTTCTTTTTTTATGTGATGAATGTGTATACGCTTACATTACACAATGGCCACAAACACAATCCTAACTGTATTTTAAATAATTATTTAAGAAACCGTAAAATAGGATGTCGGGAAAAGGGACTTTAGAATCAATTTGATGAATACGAAGAATAAAAGATGAAGTAAGGATGAAAGGTCATATATAAAAATATCTAAGAGGTCACGGCATGAAGTCAGTCAGCTGCTGATATAGTAAAAATCTACAAAATTTCTTAAATTCTTGTGGTATAAATCAAGCTGATATGTTTGTTTTCACCATCTTCACCTGTAACAACAGTGTGTTCTAGAAAAAAAGAAAATAAATTCTTCTGATTATATGGTTGTATACTATATTGATTTTAGTATACGATTAGTTGATTTTAACGGTATTCAACCCGTGAAGAGTTATTTTAAGATTAGAAGTGAGGGGTTACGTTCATTTTAAATTCATAATTACATTTTTTGTGTAACTATTTCTTTAATAATATTTTTTTCACTTGTTTCTATCGAATATATAGTTATGAGGATTAAAACTGTAAAAGGATTAATTCTCGCTTGTGGCAGAAATTACCGCAATTTTCAAGTTCGGACACTGAATGAAAAGACAAGACAAGACAAATAAATTCTACAGCAAATTTAATATGAAAAAAAAAAGAAGAAAAAGGGAAAGACAGATAAAGGGATAGTTTTTGTAAATTTTGGTGTGATTTGCGGAGACTTAACTTTAACAAGTTGGAAAATATCGGAGGGATGTCGTTGATTTCTTCTATCGTAGATTGATTCATTCGTTGTTTTCTTTTTGACAATAAGGTAGCTATGCTTGAAAATTCCTTATTGTGGAAGGGTGTTTCGTTGATGTATAATTTCATGGATTGCTTTTCAAGACAATAAGGTAGCCGTGCTACAAATTCCTTATTGTCGAAGGGTGTTTCGTTGATGTAAAATTTCGAGGGTTGTCTTGGAGTAGAATTCGTTCGGTTCAAGGTTTGCTACTGAAAGCGGGTGGTGACTTATTTTTTCATTATAGTCTGAGGGAGTTGACTCTTTCAGGTCCTTTTACTTTGAAGCCAAACCGTCCACTGGCTGTTTTCCCCTTTAACAGTGGGGGTCAATCACGAGGATAAAATGTCGGGAATCCGGCGCCTCAAAGTCTCGAGGCATATTTCGAGTCTACACGTGTTCCAATATCAAGACCTCGTGGTGTTTTTTTAAGGAAATTTTCACAATAGTTTCTGAACAGATCTATTTGACTCAGAGGTGAGAACCAATTAGATACTTCAATTCCAGGTTAAAAGTGGACCTGGAAGCAATAGCAATGACGGGATATTCCACACTCCTAAGATCTCAAGAAGTGGAGCCTCACCATCAGATTCAGTTTAGTTTCATACCCAGGGTACCCATTTTTGGGAGTGTATCTAACTTTCTCTAGTGGATATAGTCGGCGATTTCTGAGCCTCCCTGAAAAGGGTGATATACTGTTTGTGGTTCTTTAATCAAAATGAAAAATTTGGTTAAATAGTACAACATTGTGTTTAAATGAAACATTTATAAATTATTTTGAAGTGTACTCACTTAAAATAATGATGATAAGGATGATAGCAGCTACTTTTAACGTCAACCCCAGAGCAACAATCATCTCCTGCTACAGCCCTACCAATGTTAGTGAAGAAACGGAACTAGTCACCTTCTACAATGAGTTATCCTCATTAGTGCGTAGCATCCCGAAACACAACATGTTAGTCATTGGCGGAGACATGAATGCCCAAATCGGGAAAAACGGAAACAACAAATACAGCCTCTACAACACGTCAAATAGGAATGGGCAACATCTAATAGATTTTATGGTAGAAAATAGATTAGCATGCCTCAATACAAACTACCAAAAAAGGAAGGGCAAACTATGGACATACACGTACGCGAACAATAGTAAAGCTCAGGTAGACTACGTCCTTATAAACAAGAAATGGAAAAATAGTGCAATGAATTGCGAGGCATACTCCTCTTTCGAGGGTGTGTCCTCCGATCACCGAATAGTCACGGCAAAAATACGGCTAAGCCTACGAAAAAACGCCAAACGAACAGCGACCACCAAACACTATGACTGGGCCCTATTAAACAACAAAGATATAAGAGATAAATACGTATTAGAATTAAGGAACAGATTCGAAACACTAAAAGAGAAGACGGAAAAAAGTACACCAAATGACGAATATGAAAATTTCGTCAATGCGCACCTTGAGGCAGCAGCGAAATGCATTCCAACAAAACCCAAAACTAAATATAGAGTCCCATGGGAAACTTTAGCGGTGAGAGAAAAACGTGCACTAGTGAAAACAGCCTCCAAAAACTATCGAAAAAACCTAACAACCACAAATGCCTTAAAACTAAAAACGGCACAATATCAATTAGCAGGCATATATATAAAGGAACAAACAGAATACATTCAAAATCAGATAGATAAGATTAGAGACTCGGTGGAAGATAGACAATCTAGGATAGCCTGGCAAACAATAAACGTAGTGAGTAGAAGAAAGAACACAGCCAAAGCAAAACTGAAAGCTGCAAACCAACAAGAAAGAATAAAACTGTGGAAACAGCACTTCGAAAACCTACTAGGAAACCTACCGAAAATAACACATGAACCAATCACCAGAATAATTACCAAACAATTAGACATTAAACTAGGACCGTTCACACAAGAAGAACTTGACTTGGTTCTCAGAAAAATTAAAAATAGGAAAGCTGCAGGACTGGATGAGATTCCCCCAGAAGTATGGAAGACCAGACAATTCGACGACATACTGCTCAGACAATGCAACCCAGTATACAATCAAAATCCGATAGATAGATGGATGAAAGGATGCATACTCCCCTTCCCTAAAAAGGGGGACCTCGGATTAGCCAAAAACTACCGAGGCATTACACTTACATCCATAGCAGCCAAAATCTACAATGCCCTACTACGAAACCGCATAGAACCCAAAATCGACAATGTACTTAGGAAAAACCAAAATGGCTTCCGAAGAAATAGATCCACGACCTCACAAATATTAACCATCCGTAGAATCCTTGAAGGTGTACGGGCAAAAAACCTACAAGCGACATTAATATTTGTCGACTTTACCAAGGCCTTTGATTCCATTCACAGAGGAAAGATAGAACAAATCCTACTAGCGTACGGCATACCTAAAGAAACCGTAGCAGCAATAACGATTCTCTATAGAAACACCAAAGTAAAAGTACGATCACCATATGGAGACACAGAATACTTTGACATTGTAGCAGGAGTACTACAAGGGGACACGCTAGCTCCGTACCTCTTTATCATTTGTCTAGACTACGTACTTAGAACATCGATTGACAAAATCAGAGAGAATGGCTTCGAGCTGACGAAGAAAAGAAGCAGAAGGTACCACGCAAAAACAATTACTGACGCTGACTACGCCGATGACATAGCGATACTGGCAAATACACCCGACCAAGCCGAAACACTACTGCATAGTTTGGAACGAGCAGCCGCAGGCATAGGCCTCTATGTTAATGCACACAAAACGGAATATATGTGCTATAATCAGACGTGGGGACATCTCCACTCTAGACGGAACCCCTCTTAAACTAGTAAACAGATTCACTTACCTCGGAAGCAGCGTCTCATCAACCGAAAAAGACATCGACACGAGGTTAACGAAAGCATGGACAGCTATCAATAGGCTATCGATTATATGGAAATCAGACCTAACCGATAAAATGAAACGCAGTTTCTTCCAGGCAACGGTCACATCGATACTGCTATATGGGTGCACTACATGGACTCTAAGAACTCTAAGAAAACGGCTGGAGAACAAGCTAGACGGCAATTACACAAGAATGCTGCGAGCAATCTTGAACAAGTCCTGGCGGCAACACCCCACAAGACACCAACTGTACAGCCACCTGCCTCCTATCGCGAAAACTATTCAAGTTAGACGAACCAGACATACAGGACACTGCTGGAGAAGCAGGGACGAACTCATAAGAGATGTATTCTTATGGACCCCACACATGGCCGTGCTAAAGCAGGATTACCAGCACGAACATACATTCAACAGCTATGTGAGGATACGGGATGTTGTCCTGAAGACCTGCCTGGGGCGATGAACGATAGGGAGAAGTGGCGAGAGAGGATCAGGGAGATCCGTGCTACCAGCACGACATGATGATGATGATGATTAGTAAAGGTATATTAAAGAGATGGAACTACGAGCGCAAATATCTAGTAACATTTTTATTTATTAGAAATTAAAAACGTCAAAAATAACTGAAAAACATCACAGCAAAATAAATAAATAAATAAATAAATAAAAAAAGAATAAGGAAAAGAAATTTCCAGTGCAATCAAAGCTGACAATCATATTTTGTCTATTGTATCAAGAGTAAATAAAATGATTGACAGGATGGTTAGAAATTCTATTTCAAGGGAAGGAAAAGTTTTAAGAATGAAAAACCCTTATAAGATCTCATTAAATATAGTGTTCTCAGGCCTGGGCTACAGTGTCGTTAAATATATTGTGACCAGGCTGTTTTTGTTAGAGCTATTTAATCATTTAACTGTGTGCAAACAAATGACTGATGTTTAATTGAATTGTTAGTCATGCATAGCAATACTTGAAAACTTTAAACTGTGTGAAAACAAATGATTAGTAGTTTATAGGATTATAAGTATTAGATCGAAAAAAGTGGAACCATTTAATTGTGTGAAAAAAATGAGCTCGGGCTCGTTTAAAAATGTTTTTTACAAAACGTCTTTAGAAATCATATATTTAACATATACGTAAAAAAAGGATTTGGCATTAAATAACCTACAATGGTTTATATGCCATAAAACCCAACCAACCAAACCTAAACTGTATCTGATGGCGAGGCTCCAGTTCTGGACATCTTGGTAGTGTAGAATACTCCTTCATTTCCATTACTCTCAGATCCACTCTGCAGTAGTAACTGTTAGGGTCCCATCTATTCATATTCAATAGGACTATGAGCAAATAAAAATATTAAAAACAACTACACCAAAAATGTAAATGTGAACATACAATGAATAAAATAACCCTCAGCGAGTTGACATGCCATTAGAATTAATCAGTCAGTCAACTGTAGCAATGCAAAGATACACGTGTCTCTGGCATAGTTGGAGTCTGTGACACAATGGAACGCTGATTCGAAGATTGTTGTTATCCAGCTGGATCTCAACCGACTTTGAGGGTTGAATGTTCAGCCATGATCCCCAATGAGACTTTAGAGGTGAAGCTGAGACATGCTAGTTGGTTAAGCAAATATTTGAGGCTGTCCAAAACTTTCTTGCATTAGATAATGTCGCATCACCTGCAGAGTTAATCTGTCTTGTCTACGTTTCGTATTCACAGATAGGAATAGCGTCAATAATTCTGTTGATAACCTTACTGAATCAGATTCAGCAGGACGAAAGAAGACAAAATGGACGTCATTTAGCGTTTCCATCTGAGTGATTTTATATTCTACAGTCACTTGCATTGCAAGAGGCATGACTGATGATCCTAGAATGTGAATATCTTCCTGAGAGGTGTTACATTCTCAAATCAAATCTCGTTATGATTCATAAATTCCTCATTGCAGTCCAAAAATAGAACGGCTGTCGAAATCACTGTTTTACAAGCGGACGTAGCAGCGAACAATCTCATGAAACGGTATTAACCTTTCTTTTAGCCAACCAGAATGTACTGCAGACTAACGCTGTGAGTGATTTCTTGATCTATCAAAGATATATAACACCTTGCAATGTACAAGAACAGTTTTCATCCCGTAGCACACATGCGTCTTCGTGGTGTAATTGTTATCGTCGTAGGAAATGAACACGGCGACACGAGTTCAAATCCTGGACTTGACTGATTGCATTTCACATTGCACTAATACCCTTGGGAAAGGTATGGATCCAATTATTCTCCCTCCAGCTATGGGCAAATAGTAGGACAGACTAGGTTCTTCAGCCTTGGTTAGGCAACTAGTCTAGGAGAAGGAAAACTCTGAATTCAAACCTGTTAAACTCCGCTTAAAGATTGACCTTGTTTCATATCCTGCCCGAGCGGAGGGGTTGGTAAATCGGATAACACTGAAAATATGTCACTTTGAAACCAAGCCATCTAACCTCACATGCACGCTGAAGGATAGCCAAAAATAAATCATCCATGAACTTATTGACAACACATCACCATAGCAACAGCTTATCTTCACTTTAAGATCTCTGAACTAATGTAAGGAAAAAGAACCCTTTTATACATTTCCGTATATAAATTCCACCCAGTTTGTTGATTTTATGATTATTTTCTTTCCGTTTCTTCTCTTCCTACAACCATCTATTTAGTTCGACATCCTGGTCAGCAAGATGCACTTTTTACACACACACACACACACACACACACACACACTGTCTGTCCGTCTTGATCTTTCTCTCACTTCTTCCCTGCGTTGCCATACACGAATATAAGACAGATAAACAATTCATTTTCTGTTGGTTTTATATTTCTGAGGGCCTCATCGAAATCATTTGTCGTTTAATATTTGTAATTTCCGATTTGGACTAGTTGATTTCAAGTCCAATTCAGAACAAGGAAGGCATTCTAGTGGACATTATCAACTGGTCCTCCTATTGTGACGTCATCTTGGTACCATATATCAAGTGAAGTTGTGATATCATCAACACCAAGAAATGGGCATGGCATATTTATTGGATGCCGGAGGAGGAGGAACAAGTTGATGGAATATTCTTAGCAGCTGTGATTTTCTTTGGAGAACCATGAGTTAAACAGACAGACAGACCAAAGATTATATATCCGGAGCACGGATAAGGCAAACTTCGATTCTGGTGATGTACAGAGTTGAGAAAATTCTTTATATCTCGCTTCATCGGAAAGTCACCGAGAGTCTGTCGAATTAAGCTGATGTAGATAGTCCTCGATGACTTATTAGGTAGCGTGGGTGGCTCCTTTAAATCCAACTGCGGCACCGATCAGAAGTGGGTATGTTTCAGTTCTCGACCTAATTACGATGAATTTGCAAATAATTTTCGCTGCGAGCCTCTTAAAGATATTGCCAACAGCTAAAGGGCGTATTCCATCCTCATTTTTTTTCTTCTTTTCCATGCAATCAATCTGACTGCATTGAAAAGCAGTAAAAATACGATGGAATGTCTTCAGGAGGATTGCAGTGAAAGTGGTCGCTTTGAATGAACCTATCAACTGTTTGAATTGAGACCAGATCTTTCGGGTCAACGGGTCAGAGGCCATCTACTTAACTATTTGTAGGAATGAACTTCATTATAGATATAATAACCCAACCAGAGGCTGGATATGTTAAATTGGTATTTCTTAAGATGGATTTCTCGGATAATCAGGATGTTTGAGACGAAGAGTAGTTAAAGCTCCCTTTATTTGATTCCAATTTACAAGTTATGCAAGGTTTACCTAAAAAAATAATTGATTGATTTTAACGACATGTCAACTTGTTTAGCGTTATGTTAAGCATACAGGTTAGAGAATCGTGTTCATTGCACATCCATATTTACATTTTTGTGTAGTTGTTTCTTAAGAGTTTTTTGTTGCACACAGTCTGATCGAATACGTGTCATATAAAAACAAATATATTTGGTGCAAAAATGGGACCCCTAACAGGTACTTCCATACCGGGTCAGAGTTGAACTGGGAGTAATGGCAATGAAGAGGAACTATATACTTCCCAGATCTCCGGATCGGAAGTTTCACCATCTAATGCAGTTTACTGGCATACCTAGGACATATCTTTTGGGCGAGTGTCAAACCTGTTTGATGGGATTGAACCAGCATACTCTCAACTCCACCGACAGAGCGTTTAAATTAGTTAACCAGAGCGTAAGTAATTTACTAACTCTTCTATAAAATCCAACGAAACTTATCAGCAAGAAGGCTAAAAATTTGCAATCAAGATGGACAAATAAACAAGCCTCTTTTTGAGAACCCCCTCGATCACGTTGCCACTTTCTTTGGAGGGAAGTAGTTTTGACCGGCCACCTACTGGGGACCGTAAACTTTGGCCTTGTTATTTTATTTATTTTTGATATCCCAACCATGCATCTTTTATCTTGATTTTTTAAAAGGAAAGTAGCTGTTATTGGTTGTTTTCATCAGTTGTACTTGTTCTGCAGACTTATTCAGTCTCACTGATTTTTTTTCCTTCTCTCGTTTTAAACACACATGTTCTTTTGAGGCTGGCTTAGTGTAACGGTTATCTTAATAAGAAATGGAATCTGCTACCCGTGTTCAAATCCTGGAATGGTTGATTGCGTTTCACTTTACACTAATTCATTTGCGAAGGTATGAATCCTCTCATTCTTCTCTCGGCTATGAGTAAACGGTAGGGTAGGCTAGGTTCTTTAATTCTGATTAGGCAACGAGTTGAAGAGAAAAAATCTGGATTCAAACCAGCTGTACTCCACAAAAAAATTGGGTAAATACATAGATGTTCTTTTCACAAGACCTGTAAATGTGGCGATGGGTTTTTGCAGTTCATCAGAAAATAGTTCCGTCTTTCTTAAATTTGCTAAACCAGCCTTAATATTTCATCTTTTCTGTTTTCGTGGCTGATTATATTCTTCCTAATTTTAACTTTATCCAATCAAATAAGTAGTTCTTAAACAGTCGCATGTGTGTCTTCCATATTGAACTTTTTGTCCGCTGTTCTTCTGGTTTAAGTAAAAGAAGTTTGTCGTGTATTTTTATCCTTAATACATCAAGCATCTTCATTTAACTACAGAGATGATGTAAGTCTTCACTTAAAGGCATCGAGCAAACTTGTTTAATGTAGAGGCCTTTAGACATAACTCTGCCAAATACCTTGGGAGCTGGGAAATCGAACAATAAGGTCTGCGATGTACGTTTTTTATTTTTTAATTTGGCATCGCTTGTGTGCAATGTGGACCAGTAGCTCAGAGTTTGGGTTTCAGCTCTGCATTCTGTGGTCACTGGTTTGATCTCCAGTCGGTGAGATCACGGTATAGACTGCTGATGAGATATAATAAGGTTGAAACAGCTGTCCAGTGGTTCCGTGTATCACATGTAGAGCTGCCGGATTTTCTGGTTGTGGTAATTCAATTTATAAGGTCTGCGATATTCTAACATCTTCTTCGGCACATCTGGGACCGTATTGAAACTGTCTACCAAGGAGCCAAATGTAATTGTCACCCGTTGTGAATGATCATTGAAAATACGTCACTATATAGAATACCCCCAACCGCACGTTTTATCATGTAGGTCTGCCAAGCCCGAGTGACACTGTTAGCAGCCAAAAACTTATCGTGACGGGTGAGTCCTTTTGATGTAAAGGCTAACAGGCTGCACTGTATAATGGTATTTAACTAATTCGAACTCCAGTCGCACTATTACCATCACTTATGGACTAATATCCAAGGAAAGAGTATGAAGCCCCTTATTTCCCATCCCCGCTGCAATGGGTTAAATAGTAGCACTTTCTTCTCTTGTAAGGATGGCTTAAGCATTAAATAACCCACAAATGTTGATATGCCATTAAACAAAGAAACTAAAACAAACATTTCATGACGTGATATTTCATACAAGCGACCAATTCACAGCAGCTAATTTGACTTTTCGTTTCTTTTATCGGCTTGAGTTATTTTTTAAAAAAATTGAATTTGTTTACAAAAAGACTTTCATTGCAATTTAATAGAAATTTAGTTAAGAAACAACCCCCCCCCCCAAAAAAAAAATCATGTCCAGCAAAAGAAGCAATAGACAGCGGAATCAATGTTCTCCACATTATCTCCAAAGCCAAATCCTCATTCTATGGCACCAATGCGTTTCTTGATTTTTCTTTTGGGTCGGTTTCTTGGCATATCAACCAATGTAGGTTATTTAATGCATAGAAGAACAGCAATGGTGCAATTTAAACCTTAGCTGGGACGATAAGAGGGTTAATACCTTTCTCAACAGTATTTATCCGAAAGTAAGAGGGTACATGGAGTTCGAACTAGCTTACTACGATTCCGCAGTCCATCACTTTAACCCTAACACCACGAGGACACCCCGCAAGGCTTTTCTGATTCATTGGGTTTTGATTTTTTGCCTAATAGCACTAGAGAAACACCTAATTTTTTCAGCGAATCGATCCTTTTATAAAGACACAGAGACGGGTGATTTTAGTGTGTGGGTGGTGGTGGTGGAATGCTGTCCTTGACCTCTGTATAGACCTGAGAGAGTTAGAAGGGATATAAATTAACCAGTATAAAAAGAATTGTCGAAATTTAATCTAGTAAACAAATTTTGAAATAAGCATCAAAGTAAGGTAGAGTGGACTTGGAATGGGAGGGGCAGTTCAAGGAAGTTTTCCAGCAACATCGACTGACGAATAGTTAGATGGGTGGAAGTAGAAATTTTGCAGTGATCCAGGTTTCCATAGTTTTTCTAACTCAGACCCTAGACTTGTGCAGGTTTGAATTAGCTTACAAAAGCCGAATATTGCATTATTAACTAATGATTACTGGGGTTACGGATTGACAGAGTTTACTTCCTCTTCCAGTGCGCTAACGGTAACATGATACACTTGATCTAGTACGCCGGTACTTGGTCACAAAGTGGTGACGGGGGCTAGAAAATGCAATTCACCCAAAACGAAAGTGGGAGTGGGATGTTCTGTCAACACCAGTATATATATATATATATATATCACCGTCTCCATCATTAAGTCTCCTCTTCTCTTTTGAAGGCTGTGGCGCAGGGTGACGAGCGGAGTTTGAGGAGCAAAAATGCGACAAGTGTCCGGTTCCTATACTAACAAAGAAGCTAACCATATGGTGTTCGCTGTCTATCTTTTTCTGCTTTCGCGATGGCTGAAAGCACGCAGAGAGAATCAAACAACGAAAGGTTCTAACATAAAAATAAATGGTGTTTTTTTTACTAGTAATAGTAACAAAAGTGAATGGAAACATTTTTACTGCCATTTCAATGATTATTTATCCGAAAGGCTTTAAGGGCCTATCAACTTTCGAAGGTTATTTAATACTGAAGCCATCCTTGTGGGACAGCATTGCTACTATCTGACCCTTTGCTCATCGGATAAGGGGTATTCATTTCTTTCCCAAGGTGTGACAGGTACTCGTGGTGTAATTGTTATCGTCGTAGGAAATGGACACGGCGACACGAGTTCAAATCCTGGACGAGACTGATTGCATTTTACATAGCACTAATACCCTTGGGAAAGGTATGGATCCAATAATTCTCCATGGATAAATAGTAGGACAGACTAGGTTCTTCAGCCTTGGTGAGGCAACTAGTCTAGAAGAAGGAAAACTCTGAATTCAAACCTGTTAAACTCCGCTTAAAAATTGACCTTGTGTTATATCCTGCCCGAGCGGAGGGGTTGGGTAAATAGGGTAGTTCGAATTCCGGTCACGCTATTACGTTCACTGTCAAGTGAACGTAATAGCGTGACCGGAATTCGAACTCGCATTCTCTGAGGCTGTAGTCCACTACGTTAGCCAATTACGCCACGGGTGTTTACTAAGAAATCATGTAGAATTCACATCAATTTAAATTTACTCCTAACATCAATCGGCTGAAACCTAATTGATACTTTAATTATGAAAGATTATATAACTCTTATGTAAAATGAAATGTTGCATAATTTTTAGTTTTATTTATTTTTATAGATTAATAATTTGAATTAAAAAGAATAATCACGTGAATTTCAAAGATATTTCTACGGAACCTAATCGGTTTTTAAAATGGTTTTAAAATTCTTTTTTAAGATTAGATTCATACGAAACATCAGACATGTTTTTTATTATAACATATAATTTTACTCGGTGTTTCAGAAAAAAATTGATATCATTTGAGATAAACAGAGTCTTTCAGAACAGTTGATATCATTTCGTAATTAGATAATTTGACCAATTCT
Organism: Sepioteuthis lessoniana; assembly: GCA_963585895.1. Taxonomy (NCBI): domain Eukaryota; kingdom Metazoa; phylum Mollusca; class Cephalopoda; order Myopsida; family Loliginidae; genus Sepioteuthis; species Sepioteuthis lessoniana. The sequence goes on along the minus strand of OY757931.1, from coordinate 4,690,708 downwards.
CGTTTCAGATTTTAAAAGAATGTGTAGAAATAACTAAAATTTTCTTTGTTTAATGTTTAAACATCTTTTCTTTTCTAATGTAAGGCATTTCTATAAATGAAAAAAATAAAATCAAACATTGAATTTCGATTTATTTCTATTCATACTCTTAAGAGTTGATAAGATTTGAATGAGAATAGAATATTAAATTACGAAATATCAATAAAACAACATTGTTTAACTGAGAGGAAATCAATTTTATTCAATTAATCTTAATCCAGATATTAGAATAAATAAACTTAACGGTATAGACTGCTGATGAGATATAATAAGGTTGAAACAGCTGTCCAGTGGTTCCGTGTATCACATGGAGAGCTGCCGGATTTTCTGGTTGGGGTAATTCAATTCGACGTGTTTAACAAAAGATATTTCATAATTGAATAACTTGACCAATTCTCGTTCAAACGATTTCACATTTAAACAGTATGTGTAAAAACAACTAAAGATTTCCATGTTCAATGTTTTTTTTTTTATTTTCATGTATAGAAATGCCATTAACTGGAAAAGAAAATGGCAATAAAATATTAAACAGGGAATTTTGAATTGTTTCAACACGTTTTTAAATTCTGAGATTAATCGAAGGAGAAGCGGCCAAGTCATTTGGTTTAGAAATTTTATCAATTTTATGAAGCACATTATGCATGTGAAATGATATAAGATCTATGGAAACACTTCTCTCCCTCCAACTATGAGCAAATAGTAAGGCATACTGGGCTCTTTAAACTTGGTATAGCAACCGGCTTCGGAGAAGGAAAACTCTGAATTAAAACCTGTTAATCTCCGCTTAAAAAATTGACTTTGTTTCACTTCCTCTTCGTGCGGAGGGGTTGGGTAAATATACACATGTCAGCACCACTAGGGTAAAGCAGCAGATATTTATATTACTAGGGTAAGTCAGCACAATTCGGTAACTCAGGATTCATTTGCCGATGTTGAGAAGGGGACCAACAACACCGATATGCCGAATTCGCCTGATACTTTCCGAGTGCTACTCACCGAATTTTCCTCTAAGATTTGGAACACGTCCTTTTAAACGACGGTTTTAGGCCTATCTAGCCGAGCCTGATCATCGAGGTTCATGCAACCCGAGCAAAATTTCTAGAACCATCTACTGACTGTTTTATGATCAATTGCGCTTTCACCTTTCACACAACAAATGTTTTTGGTTGCTTCTACAGCGTTATGGCCAAGTTCGAACTCATAAAGCTTAAATTCCCCAAACTGTCTACATTGCAAATATTCATCTGTACAGCTTTCAAATCATACACGGACTGAACCAATCCACTGTGTGTCAGCACACCAGCTGCCACGATACTAACAACCACAACGGGTAACTATCGAGATATACGCGCCGCAAACTAATGCCTGACAAAATGTTGCAGAGATTTTTACTCAACCAAATATTTTTACACAGAAATCAATAAAAATGCAACCAAAGAAAATAGTGTCAAACGGAAATTAAAAACTAAAACAATAAAAAAAGCAATCCGTAAGAAGTAGGATTTTAATTCATTGTCAAAATGCTTTTTTTCTATCCGTTGACGTTTAAAATTCAACAATTTGATTGTTGGTTGGTTGAGTTTTATGGCATATCAACCTTTGTAGCTTATTTAACGCCAAATCTATTTTTATGCAAATAAACAGTTCTATTTAAAACAATTCAGTTTAGCATGAGTACACAGATTAATTTACAAAAAAAATTCTATTTCAAACTATTCAAGCAGCTATATATAACAATTCAGTTTAGTGTAAGTACAGTTTCAATGTCAAAAAACAGTTCTATTTCAAAGAACTCAGTTTAGCATTAACACGCAGTTTAAATGTAAGTACGGTTTAATAGTCAAAAATATTTCTATTTCAAGCTATTCAGTTTAGTCAAACAATTCAGTTTAGCATATGTATGCCGTTAGTTCTATTTAACCCATAGATAAGGTCCTATCAGGTGCTACCACGCCGGGCCAGAGTGAACCTGGGAGCAATGGTAATGAAGGGGTGCTCCGTATTCCCCAGAGACTCAGCATTACTGGGACCTCACCATCAGATTGTTTAGTGTCATATCTAGGACACTCGTTGGGGAGGGGGATTACCCCTCTGCAGAGAAGCAGTCGGTGTATTCTACAGCAATTTAAATTATATCTTTTATCTTTCGAATTTGACAAATTCACCTGCTTGACTGGGGCTTTAGGATACATTTGAAGGGGTTACAAATAGGACCATCTGTTAATCGTAGGTGTCAACCTGTAATGTTTGAGGACGTGATCCTGGTGTTTGAGAAATCCTTGACCCGGCAACTGAAGAGGTCAAGTAAATTGCAACACTCCATTTCAGTTATTGTACTAAATGAGAGGTTACAGAGGTTCAATCCGATCAATCGGCTGGTCATGTCAAGTCCTGCGCCTATATGATCAAATCCCAACCGCATTCTTCAAATTTCTTCAAATCAGGCACCCAAGTTTTTTTTTTTGCTTTTATCTTAAAGGGGTAAAAGATAGTGGCTGAGGTTCAATAGCGTCGAGAGAAACAATATTTTGACTAATACTTAAGTTTAAGACACTTGATTATCAGGACTGAAAGCCTGAACTTATCAAGGATTCAAAATCTTTCTCCTGACACGGGTGTACTGGGCGATGTGTCACTAACTCAACCAAGGGAAATGGGTATCCCTCTTGGTAAATTTCCGGCAGAATTTGGACTCTATGGTAGGTCGTGAGACAAAGGATCCGCAAAAATAAAAATTAAACCCAAAACATATAGCAAATATAAGAAAAAACAAAAAGAAAAACAAATGAATCCTCTCTGAATCCGATTCTAAAATCAAATTATAAAGCATTTCCAAGATTTATTGTAATCCAATCCTTAGAAGAAACTCCGTTAATTAAACTAAACCCCTTCTTAATAGAAAGAATAACATGCAGCAAGGTAAACCCTCGAATTGCGAAAAAAAAAAAATCAAATACAGCAACCCGTTTAAAGAGATAGATAGCAATAAACAAGTTGAAGACCTATAAGAAAAATGAAAATCTACAATTTGAATGGCGAAGTTTACCCACCGGAAAAACGTAGCACCTCAAAGGAAATTATCAAAAACAGGGAGTTACCCTTAGTTAAACCAGGGGAAATACAAAAAGCCTAAGGAAAGCAAGTAGTCACCGATTACAAAAGGATAACCAATAAACTGTTTAATGAAAAGATACTCACACGTTCATTTTGACATTTAACAAATCCATGATTCCCAAAGAAATAAAGATCGGATATTACCCCCAAAATGTAGAACAATAGATCCTCATACCCTTGAGCTGTTTTAAATGTAAACAATGTGGACATCAGAAGAAGAGCTGCAGTGAACGTCTGACATGTGAAAGGTGTGACCAAAAGATCCCAGACCACTTGGAGGAAGATTGACCCAATGAAATCAAATGCTCAAACTGCCAAAAAACCATTCAGCATTTTCAATACACACAAAAGAAAAAGGTAAAAATCATAGGAGTCAGATGTAAAAGAAATCAAACATTTCTAGACGCTAGAAAAATCTTGAAACCCTTTATGAATGTTAACACCACAGAGGGGGAGTTCAATCTGCAGCAACAAGAATCAGATAAATACAAAGCTCTCATCAAAAACTTAATGAAACTGGGAACAAACGATTGCCAAAATTTAAGGTTACAGAAACTACACCCAGCAAAATCTATTAAACAGAACCAAAAATTAAAAGGCTGGGGCTGTAGAATGCCCTGACTGCACCTCTGTAGAGGGGTAAGACATTCCAATGAGTGTCCTGGATATGACACTAAATAATCTGATGGTGGGTTTACAATGATGCTGGGGCTTTGGGGAATGCGGAACACCCCTTCATTGCCATTGCTTCCAGGTTCACTCTGGTAGCACCAGATAGGGTCCTATCTATGGGTTGAATAGAACTAATGGTATACTTATGCTAAACTGAATTGTTTGACTAAACTGAATAGCTTGAAATAGAAATGTTTTTGACAATTAAACCATACTTACATTTAAACTGCATGCTTATGCTAAACTGAATTATTTGAAATGGAACTGTTTTTTGACATTGAAACTGTACTTACACCAAACTGATTTGTTTAACATAGATGTTTTGACATTTAACTCTGTAAACAAAATCCGTACTAACACTAAACTGAATTAGCAGAATTAGAACTGCTTGAGTAAAATGAATCGCTTAAAATAGAAATGTTTTTCAGAATTAAACTGTCCTTACATTTAAACTCCGTACTAATCCCAAACTGAATTGTTTGAAATAGAACTACTTGTATAAAATGGATTTGGCGTTAAATAACCTACAAAGGTTGATATCCCATAAAATCCACCCAACCAACCAACCAACAAAAAATTTTTAAAAAAGAACCCACAATAAATATACCTAGCACTACCAAAACATAACTACGGAAAACCTCAAATCTCCAACTAAAATAGATTCAGTAAATGGAAAATCAAACAGGTCAACAATCCACCAGCCAACTCCCAAAACTGATTATTCTAGAAGCATCGCACATCAAAAATTCAAAAGAAAACACCCAAGCAAACTGAAAAACCAAAACACATACTGACTACCCCCGGCCTAAACTGGAACCTTCCCACCTACCCAAAATAAATCATACTCAACAAACCACCGAACAAAAAATAAAAGACTGAAAATATTAAACTCCTCATCATCTCGATCCAGAGACTCCTGAATATCAAGAATAAAATCGTCCCCCAAAATCATTAAACAAGGCTATGCAAACAAAAGCAATGTAAATCCCAAGCATCAACCAAAATCCTAAAGAGATCCCATAGTGTAGAAAGTATAGCCATGAAACTGACAACTTAAATGTAAATCTCAATCTTGCATATTTGTATCGAGAGAAAATTAAAAAACAAAGTAATCCAAAGTGAAGAATCTAATATGAAAGAAAGTTATAACGTTTTGGTTTTAATAAACCATTATCAGGACTTAGAAAAGATGTTAGTGAGTCTCGATAGATCACCGATGGATGTTTAATATATATGTATATATATATATATATATATATATATATAGGGAACAAGACAATCTATAAAGCATGCACCTTCGAACTAACATTTGTCTCATACTTAATCAATTCATTTCAAAGCAAATATTCAACTCCAAAGGAGGTTTGGCTAATTTTTTTTTGTTTAATGGTATAATAATGTTCGGTGTAAATTTAATCCTGAAGCCATCCTTGTAGAAGTACAGCAGTGATACTATTCAAACCATTGCTGGGGGGATAAGGGGGTTAAATTCCATTTCCATTTGTATTAGTTCGAAAATGAACGGAAGAAATGGAGTTCAAACTCACTTCGAGAATATAGCATATCAATCCTTGCCGGTAATATATACATATATATATATATATACTCGTATCTTACTCGTATCTTTTATTATAATATTTATTTCAGCAGACCCTATATTTATTTCAAAATGATTGATCTTCATCTTCAGAAAAAGAATTACTCTTGTTTTATTTATTTTGGAAAGGAGTAGCGCCCTCTCTTACACCTCGGTGTAGTAGCTATTTAAAAGGGAGCCTTCTGGTCGCCCTCGACTTCGGTCTCCAACTTTACCTATTTTATATATATATATATATATATATGTATATATATATATATATATATATATATATATATATATATATATATATATATATATATATTACAAGATTTGACATTAAATAAATCGCAAGAATTGATATGCCATTTAAAATCAACCAACCAACCAACTAATAAATTGGCAACAAATATAGTCTTAATAAACAAACTGGTATGGCGAAATTATTTTTAAAAGTGTGTCATGGCGTTTGTAGAAAATAGATAATACTTTGTTAATTGAATTAATCGGTAGTAAAACAAAAGTGCTTTTTATGAGAACAAGTAAACTCTGTTCATGATACTTGCGTTTATTTTGACGCCTATAACCTCCAACTGCTTGCTAGCTGCATACTTAAGTCAAAGCGTAGAGATAAGGATCTAGCAAATGGTTGGCCAAAAGCAACTCGATTGCTTTGAGGGGATGGGCCTATTAATTCCGGTAAGAAAAAAACTAAATTTAATCTTGATATTATGTACCTTGTGAATAGGGAAGGTTTTAACTTCGAGGAAGATCTCATAACATTAATTTCCTAATGTCGGTTTTGAACATTTTTACAATCACTTTTAGTAATGTTGCGTGTACTGCGCAGCACATATCTATCCTACCACTCTCTGACTCTGTCTCTCAGCTTTACTCTGTCTGTCTGTCTCAAACACTGTTTCAGGAAAAAGTTATATATATATATATATATATATATGACAAGAAAATAATTTTCATTCAGTAAATAAATGCTATATCACTAGTTTATTTTTTGTGTTACTTTTAAAATAACATATGAACTCTTAAAAAAAGACTTTTAAAGAAACTTTCAAAAAATCTTTAAAAAAATCAAAATTTTATCTTGACGGTGATCTAAGGCCGAAACCAGTTGAGAACGATAAAAAGAAAAATAGATGACACAAAATAAACATTTTTTTTTGTCTTATATGGGTTCCTATTTTATTTTATTCATTTCACCTCAAATCCCAATTTAATCCTATTTTTATAATTAATTAAACTTTATCTACGATGTTTGTCCATAGTTTAAATCTATTCCTATGTCTATATCTAGCTATTAAATCACATCTCTGATTTAATAATTTTTCTGGGTCTGGGTATAGCATAATTTGTATCAATCCCCCCTCCCCATCCCTCCTGTGTCCATTCTGGCGGTATTAATTATATCCATTGGATCTGAAGAAGTCCTGTTAAGTTCGGTGTTATTGATTCATATCAATACCCATAGCCAGATAGAAATAGATTTATAATCCTAATGTGACTGGATTTTGTTTTTTATAAAGTAAAGGTATAAATATATATATATATAAGATGTTTGTTGTAGTTCCAAAGAAAGAATAAATATTTTTTTTAAAAAGATTGGTCCACGAAGAGATTTGTATTTAAAAAAATATTTTGTTCTTACATACGTGTTATATATGTATATCTTTCCAGCTTGTTGCTTTCGTCAAAGAACTTATATGTTCGCAGTTTAAATGTTTTTCCGTTGGTTATGGGTTTTATATAGAGGTCATCCTCTCTTTTTCTGAGAGTGTCTTCCTTAGTTTTCTCTACCCCTCTTTGATATTTGATATGTTTTGTCATTGTTTGTGTGTGCGTATGTGCGTTGGAGTTGTTTTGGGTTTCACTAACAGTTATTTTTCCTATGTGTGTGTGTGTGAGAAAACCCTAGCATACGTCGCAAACTACAATAAAAATAATCCAAAACTATTCGCATAAATAATGAAAAATCTAGAAGAACTTGAAAACATGGACAAAATCAAAGAAATACTAGACACAACAAAAATAATTAAATGCTAGTGACGACTCAAAAATTTTAAAAGGATACTCACTTCTTCTACTTTCGGAGAAAACACAACACAAAGAGTTACAAAATGCAATAATAAACGATGCAAAATATGTGATATAATTATAGAAGGTAAATCCTATACCTTTAAAAACCCAGAAACCAAATTCAAAATGAATAAAAACTCAAGCTGTAACTAAAAAAAAAGGAAGCCTACATAATTGAATGTAGCGAATGCAAAGAAATATACATAGGGTCAACATAGGCCCTTAATACAAGGACATCACTACACAGGAGCAATATCAAAATAGAAGAAAACAGAAAATTAAATATTTCGAAACACCAATACCAATGTAGTCGAGGTAAATTTAAAATAATGCCAATTTATCAAACCAACGACTACACGCAACACACGCGCATGCGCGCGCGCACACACACACATATATAAATACACACACACACACACGCAAATATACATAGATATGTGTATACATATACACAGACAAAAACTATTAGGAAAAAAGTTACCATTAAATTTAAAACCACACTGCCACACATACACAAATATTCCAGAAGACACACGTTCACACACAAACAGAAGAAAAATAACTGTTGGTGAAAATAACCGTTAATGAAACCCAAAACCATTCCAATGCGGGCACACACACACACACACACACACACACACACACACACACACACACACACACACACACACACACACACACACACACATACACAACGACAAAAACATATCAAATATCAAATAGGGGTAAAGCAGATTAAGGTTAACACGCTCTAAAAAAATGAGGGAATGACCTCTATATAAAATCCATAAACAACGGAAAAACATTCAAACTGCGAACAAGAGTGAGTTCAAGTCTCATTGAGTACCCCATTAACAAGGCCTTGTGCCATATATGTTCTCTGACAAAAGCATCACGCTGGAAACATGCAGATATATAACACGTATGTAAGAACAAAATAAATAAATTTAAAAAATCACATCATGGACCTACCTATATATATATATATATACACGAGGGTCATTAAATAAGTTTCCAGACTTTTTTCGTATGGGCACTTTTATTGATAGTACCCACATGGAACTCTAGTCCTCTTCGAAATAATCTCCGGCTGCAATGCACTTGTTTTACCGTTCCAACAACTTCTGGAAGGACCCATAGAAGTCCTCTTGTGTGAGTGTGTCCATGACCTTCGTCACAGCCTCTTTCATCTCCTCAATTGTCTCATAACGACAGCCTCTGAGCTTAGGGAATAAGCAAAAGTCACAGGGAGCAAGGTCTGGACTATAGGGAGCCTGAGGAACTGTCTTGGTGTCCATCTTGGTCAAATATATTTTTTCAAATAGTCTGTGACAATGATGGAGTTTTGGAATAGTGCATTGTCCTGCTGGAAATGCCACTGACCCGGTTTGAAGAGTGCTGGCCTCTTCCCTAGGAAATTCTTCCTGGGCCCCCTTAAAACCTCAACATAGTAACCGTAACTCTAACTGTTTGGCCAATCAACTCTGGTGTATTGACTTCCTTACTCCTCCCACACCTCTCATAATCTCTCACAGACTCCCTGCCTTACTTGAATCTCTTATGCCACTCAAAAACTGATGCTCGATTCATGCAAGATGGTCGAAAAGCAGTCTGAAGCATTCCATACGTTTCTGTGGCATTTTTTCCAAGTTTAAAACACAATTTTATTGCATATCGTTCTTCTAAAGTGTCCTCACGTCCAGATTGCAGTTTTGAAATTCACCAGCTGTGACAATCAGGGTGTATTCCCATGGCTGCTGTAGCTGTTGATTTGAACCTGAAATCATAATAATTGGTCAGTTATCTACCTTATATATATATACGTGGTGCCTTCAATAAGTTTCTTGACTTTTTTGTACAGGAATTTAAAATTGTTGTAGACTCTTGAAAATTCAGTATGTTATTGCTATTTATCTTACAAGATAACTGACCAATTATCATAAAAATGATAAAAAGTGAAAACTGGATAAATAAAACACTTACAACAGGTTTATTGGTAATATTTCGTTCTTTATTCACAGAACTTTTCAGACTAAATATGTTTTTATTATATATATATATACAATAGAAAACTTGCTCCCGGTGGGGTCCTTACTTGTCTGTCAAATTTCTTAAGTCAAGTCATTTTAAATTTACAATACTAAAAGATTCTAGACGATATATTTTTGTATCCACAAAATATATCTTAACAAAAATTACGGATAAATTGATAAATTAACCAAATTAGAAACAGCCATTGATTTTACCAACGAACTGGAAACTAACAATACATTAACCTTTTTTTAAATATATTACTGATAAATGATAAATATGAATTATGATTTAAAGTTTATTATAAATTTACTAATAAAAATAACGATATCCATTTTTACTCACGTGATAATAACAAAATAAAAAATGTGAAATGAAAATAGGTTTTTATTTTGGAGCCCTGAAATAATATACCCCCAATTGTTTAAATGATGAACTTGGTTATATAGAAAATTCCTTGAATAACTTCAATATGCCAAATGTTTCATATAACATGCTAAAATAAAAACTTTTAAGATTCTCAAATGAAAAAGTTTTCGAAACATTTCTAATAATATTTTACCCCAAAAAATTCATCCACACTGATCATCTAAAAAATCTAAGCAACTTGGGTATTCAAACAGTTAGAAAGTCATCTAAAACAATTTGGAACATAATTATAAGAAGAACCAGAATCTTATCAAACTGGAAGTTCGTGTATACTTGATCACGTGTGCGTAGTGTGATGAAACTATATTAGTGAGACTTCAAGATTGATCAAAAAACGTTCTGATGAACCCATGAGATATTTCAGAAATAGGGATGACAGGAACGCGTTTGTAAAATGCAATTAAGAAACTAAACGTAGTTTTTAATTTAAAGATTTTAAAATTCTAATTGATAAACATAAAAAACAAAACAAAAAAAATGTTGAATCTAGCGGTATTTCTTATTATATTGCTACCAAAGAACCGGTGTTTTCTCCTTATTTGGTTAAATTAGTTCTAAATTGTTATATCTTGTTTAAATTAGTTTCTATTCATCATTAATAAATCACACTTGATTTTAATACTTTCGATAGTATTTCCTATCAAAATATTTTCTAAACTAGATTTTTTATTACAAATAACAATACTTTATTCTAGTTGATATTAGAATAAATTTACAGATTATAATAATTTAAAATGACTAAACTACAAACACAGATATTATTTTTTGTAGAAGAAATATTGCAAATACGCTAACCTTTTTGAAAAAATAAAAACAATTAAATAAACTAACATAGAAAATAAGCATTTTCGAAAAGTAATTACGTTGCATACATTTTGAAATTGAACCCTATTTTGAAAGTGAACACTATTTTGAAAGTGAAGACTATTGTGAAAGGGAACATTATTTTGAAATTGAACACTATTAACGATTAAAGAACGCAAAGATTTTTTTTTTCCTGTTTTTCGTTTCATTTTTTTCGTTTCATTTTTTTCGTTTCATTTTTCATTTTTGGATGAGACAAAATCCCATATTAACATTGCGCTGAAAATAGTTAAAAAAAAACGGATTAATATTCATATATATATATATATATATATATATATATATATATATATATATATATATATATATATATATATATCCACTGACTATCTTGTCTTTTCATATTTACAGACACACACTCACGCACACATGTAAAAATTGTTTAATCAAATATATATATATATATATATATATATATATATATATATATATATATATATATATATATATATATATATATATAATAATAATAAAAGAAAAATAGTACTAATGATAAACGTTGAATAAATAATGAAACTGTGCTCGATTGCTAGCAAGCAGAGCAGTATAAGAAATAAAATAGTCGCCTCACTAACTCAGAAGGTTTGTAACTAAAATTTTTATGTGCAGATGAAACTTTATCTTCCAACTGAATGTTGGTGAATTAATATATATATATATATGTGTGTGTGTGTGTGTGTGTGTGTGTGTGTGTTTATGTGCGTTTGTGTTCGTGCACGCCTGCTCACACATACATGCAGATATAAATGCATTTTTACAAGTGTAGCTTTCGTCTAATATTTTAACCAAGGAAATCGTCTGACAAAATGATCAGTTACATCATTTTATTTTATTTCCATTATGCTGATTTTAAGTTTTGATTTAGTTCTTTTTTTCTTTAATAATCATTGACGAAGATTAAATTTAGTATTTCTTCGCTTAATAAATCTATAAATGAAAGAAATTGATTGAAAAATATAAATAAAAA